>NIPM01000285.1:0-147594 GCA_002738285.1 Holacanthella duospinosa
CATTTGTTGCAGATAGATAGTCCATGTGTCGATAGTTGTTATTAATACTTCTGTTTTCTAGGTACGAATAGGTGTGGTAATGTTACCTATGTATATCTCGTCGTATACATTGTGTCTAGTAATTTATAGGCATAAGGTAAAGAGACTTTGGCCCCTTTTTGGCTTTTTGCTGAAGAAAGGTGCCTTAAAATTTATGGTCAAATTAAATCGTAGGGAAAATTGTTTTGGAGAAAATGTTACTAGTTTCAAAAAGACTATCCAAACATAAACATATACAATATACAGTAGTGTGACAAAGTGAAAACATCAAGACTAGACCTCTAGAAAAATTTTTATGATTATTTGAAAATTGAAATTCTTCAATGTTATTTTAAGAAGATGAACTAAGAGATGGGCGTTTCAAAAAAAAAACAAAAAAATTGCAAATTTCAAAGAATAACTTTTTTCTAGTGATCGTAGAACCTTAATTTTCTTACTTTCTTACACTAATTTTGGATGGTCTTTCCGAAACTGTAAAAAATTTTTCCCTGCAATGTAATTGTATCATTCAATTTTAGACCATTTTGAGTTTTTTCTCTCGCAAAGAACGTGGGCCAAAAATTCTCTTCCTTATGCCTTTAAATTACTAGACACAGTGTACTACTGCTTTATCCAAAAAGTAAATGTTCTGTATGGATATGAGATGACCGAAGACTCCAGACAAACATAATCAATTGTGTTACTGTTTATTAACAGTATTAGAAAATCTACAGTACAATTACTTTAAGTTTTAGTATAAGTAAATTCCGATTAACACACGTTCTCACTCTCCAATACTCGACTCTCTCACGGGAGGCACAAACAAGTGTTGTCGTGGATGTTTAGTGTACGCAGGACTATCCTAGACTACTGCATACACTACAGTAAAGTTTCTATATTCTTTACTTTAAACATCGTTTTCGCTTTGATAAGACAGCTTAGTGCTTTCTACGTAAAGCAGAATACGTTTGCATTTGACTCTTTAACTACCAAATGTTGATACTATGATGTGTCCGGATGTCAAAAAAGCTAAAAAACTGTTTTGGTTGTTCTCTAGTAAACAGTATGGCCGTTGTTTAGTAGTAAACAATTTTTGCGGTTTGGCTTCCGAACGTACGGTAGAGAAGAGATGCTAAGAGGGTTGGATTGAACCAAAGCAGGCTCAAAAAAAAACATAAATTTCACCACCATGTTGTATGTCCCTCTTGAGCGATGAAATGAACTACACAAATGTTGTTTAGAATAGTTCAGTGACCAACTTTTTCTAATAAAATTTTTCTCTGTGATCACTTGTTCAAGGTTTTGAAAATTTTATCTCATTTTCTTTCTTTTTATTTAGTAAATCTTGTTCAACATTTACAAAAAACTTAATACATGAACTGCTATTGCATATTCTGCCCATACTCTATAGTTAGTATAAGCCATATATTCCTAACCCGCTTATTTGTATTGTTGGTCATTTCACTTTTTGTTGAATTCAGTGTTTGATTAATTCATTTGTTAGGTTAATTCACGATTTGAATAATTAACGTGTTGGTCAATTTGAAGTGTTGACCGATTCACAATATGAGTTAATTCATGGTGCTGGCTAATTCATAGGTTGGCCAATTGACTTTTGGCCAATTTCAGAAATGTTTGCTCTGCCTATTCTAGTATCCCGCGAGTATTGAAATATGAAATTCGAGAGTATAAGTCCTCATTAATGTCCGCATATAGACAGTACTCGAAATGTCCATGTGTCGCGGCATTATTAGTTTATATATTGAGTTTTATTATGCAATCTCCCTGGAAAAGCTTTTACAATATGATCTAGTCTACCATTCTGGAGTTGATATTTCAAATAATGGAAAAATTATTCAGTTTTGAATCAGCACTTATATACAAACTAATCGTTGGCACAAATATCAAATAATAATACTGTTAGGGTTCTGGTCTAAATCGACCAATTCACCTTAGTTGTTGGACGAAATTCCCAAAAATCCACTAACACTAATGCACTAATTAATTAATTAAAATCACTAATTGATTTTAATAATAGAAAGAAAAACTGAAACAAATAAAATCTTGAACTTTTAATTTTTTAATTTTGTGGCTTTCCCACAATAACTTTATAGTCAAAAGCTTGAACAGTCAGGGCTATGCTTGCCTCTTGACTGTCAGTATTTAAATTAACTTTTTGAGTTTAAATTAAAAAAAAATTAAACAAAACAAAACAAATCCCTATTCAATCATTTTGACCAACAATAGAATTTTGTAAAAGAATAATTTTTATTTCTTTAAAAAAACAACCTCGCTCAACAATGAGCTTTCTAATTCTCAACAATTAGACCTTCCAACTTTCCTACTTAGGCTAAACCGAAGTCTAAGTTAGAATGAACTTTTGCCCTAATAAATTGGGTCATTAATATATACCCGTACCAACTAGTGTGCCTTGTGCAAAAAAAAAACTTATTATTATATTTATAAATAAAGGTAGAAAAAAAAAACAAAAAAAAACGTAATCATAACTAATTTCCTTAATTAGTCTATAGAATAAAGGTAAGAAAAGGCTTAAATTAACTTAAAATAATTTATAACAAAAAAAACTAACTACAGTATAAACTGTAACAATATATCTTGTTTCAGAGATGGAAGACACTAGTTACATTGAGAAAGTTTATGAACCGTTTGAAAATTTCATAATGATGAGTGACATGCGTGAAACATTGGGATTCAGAATGGCAGATAAGCAATTGGGACTGGATATGAATCATGTATCATTGGTTATAAAAGCTCAGGCAAAACTACATGCTCTAAGTTGGGCGTATAAGAAGCATTATGGACTTGACTTTATCTCTGAGCAGTTTCCAATTTTCAAAATCCAAGGAATCGAAATGCTTAATTCAATTTATATGAGCTTAATGGAAAAAGGGTTTAATCTTGCCGCTGAAACAATTGAAAATTTTTTTGGGAAAGACTCAGCAATTCTTAGCGGAACCCTTAGAATGAAGGAGCACATGCAGGCAATGACCGATGAAATATTTAATGGACAATTTACAGACAAATGTCTTCCCACAACTAACATAATAGGTGGAAGAAATCATCAAGAACACGAAGGTACTGTTGAACTACGACATTTTATTTTTCTAATGTTCAAATCATGTCGCAAATTGGAGATCCTTAAGGGTCCTCGACGATGTCCTGAGGAAGTGGAGTCACCGAGTAACCAAAATCAACTTTTATTAAACAATTTTAGAAAAACAATTAAATAATTAATAATTAATAAATAATAATTAAAAATACAAAATCTAATAAGACAAAGAAAAGGATGACCGACTTTATTGTCGGTTGGTAAGCGTCTGAGTATATTCGCAGGGATAGATTCAGCAGATAAGTACAGTGGGAATAGCCGGGGAGTGGACAATGACACCTAAGTTCAATCACCCCACCCAAGTACCATAGACGGGCACAACTATTTTGCGCGTAAGGTTAGGAACTGAATGATTTAATTTGAAAAATAATGGATAGAATATTAAAATCATGAAGGACACCCAAATATGCGATCGCAATATGACTGATTATTACTCAAGTATTAATCAGGATGCGTATATTTGGATCTGACTAACTACGACTTTGTAAAAGTAATTTTTGGACTATTTGTTACAAGCCTGAAAGTCTGCCGGTTGACTTCTCCATTTAAATGAACTGAGCATTCGTCACCGAAAATAATGTAGCGCGTCCATTCCGAGTTTTTGTGGCACATGTCACGTGCCCATTCGCAAAAATCTGATCGCCGATCCGCATCGTCGTCATTCAACATGTGCAGTATTTGCATTTTGTAGAAGTGAAAATTGTTCTGCTTTAGAATTTTCACTACTGACGTTTGGCTAATTCCGGAATCCAGACCGAGCTTCCTAGTTGTCGTGTGTGGATCGAGTAAAGCAGCAGCNTAGTTGTCGTGTGTGGATCGAGTAAAGCAGCAGCTATGACAGCTGCTGCCATTTCTTCTCCAGTTTCAGGTTTCTGGAGATTTTTTGCTTTCAAGTCCAACAGTGTGAACGACGATTCAAACTTATCAATAATATTTTTTATGGTACCCTTACTTCAAATTTGATGGTTTGTAGACGGATGGGCATTATATCTTTCCATCACTTGTTGGTAAGTATCCTCAGGGTAGCGGTAACTAATTTTTATAACTATTAGTCGCAGGTGTGGTGGTAGACCCATTCCAGTAATGAGAAAAAACAATTAAGGGTAAAACTATTATTAGCTAGCAAAAACAATGAATTAGCAAAATTAATTCCTTCAAAAACAAAACCCAAATTTTGACACCTTTTGCATTTGGGCATATGCCCCCCCCACCTACTTTAAACGCTCTAAAACAAGATTATAGGTATCAATCTACTAGTGAAAAATCTGAACCTGATTAATTAATGATACTAGTGAAAAATGTTGTTCCCATATATGCTGTTCAGTTCGGATGGGGTGTGTGAACTTGGGTGTCATTGTCCACTCCCCAGCTATTCCCACTGTATATTTATACATATATAATTAATAATAATAATAATAGTAATAACTATATACAGGGAGGTTAGTACAGTGCACGACGGTTATAAGAGCTGCCCTCCGTCGCTTGAAATTGCTGCTCTTATAACGGTTTGTCCTTACAACGCTTATAAGAGCAGGATGTTCTTATAAAAAGTATATAGCAAAAAGAAATATTTTTCAAAATTAAAAAAAAAGAAAATCTATACTATAGTATATATTGTGGTGCGGTGGTCATTTTCACTGCATTATAATGTTCTTTAGCCTGATGCGGGGATATGTGAATGAATGATTACTAAATTTCAATAGCAATAAAGAAGATGATTTGTCTTATTCCTAATACTGAATTCTAATTTGGATGGAGCACTGGGGCTAACACTAGACTTGGGAATCCGGATCGGTACCCGAGTTCCCCGCGGATCTCTCTACGATCCCCGCGGTGTTTGTACCTTACCCGAGCCTCCTGGGTTAACGAGGGTTGCCAACTAGCCTGAGTTCCCTAATGTCCCCGTGGGTTCCTGATGTTACCGTAGGTATCCCTGGCCTACCTGCGAGGTCTTAACCTCCCGTGCTATCCTTTATTCCCGTGGGTTCCCTAACTATCCTGCGGGGTCTTACTATCCCGTGGTATCCACTATCCCTCGGGTATCCTTTGGTACTACTATACCACGGATCCCTCACTCTGCGGATCTCTAATACCGCGGATCTCTGATACTGTGGGTCTCCGATACCGCAGATCCCCAATACTGCGGGTCTCTGATACCGCGAATCCCTAATACTGCGGGTCTCTGATACCGCGGATCTCCAATGCTGCGGGTCTCTGATACTGCGGATCCCTAATACTACGGGTCTCTGATACCGCGGATCCCTAATACCGAGGTGGGGTTCTGTTCCTAACTACGGGAAACCATCTATCCTAACTGGACCATGGGGCGGATAATCCTGAATACTCTTACCCGGGCGGTTCCTCTTAGACTACTAAGAACTCCTCGGTTATCTCCTTCCAAAGTTGATGGGGTTGGGGTACGATGGATCAATCAAACCAATGAGGCCAATACTGTTGTCTCCGAGACCACCGGTGAACCGGCAGACTTGTGAACCCAGAGTGACTTCCGACGGATCATTCTCGCCTTAGATGGTAGTTGTCACGCGGGACTTACCGTTGACCCTAAGCGAGGGCAGAATCCCGCCGAATTCCCGGTCTTCCACGAAAGCACACAATGGTAACACACTTACAGTTTACGGATTCCTAATGTTGACTCGATGAAACCCTTCTCTCTGCGGATCCAGACACTGGTACCCTTAAGGCACTGAACAAATCACAATAGGTCCACTTCACTAGTCCATTAATAAAAGAGAACTAATTTATTTCCATCAAAGTCTGAACTCAAGAGTAATAAACAGAAGACTTACAACTAAAGTGAAATGAGTGTAAGCAATGGTCCTAACTGCACGCCTTCCACAATTCTACTGACCCTCTCCTCTCTCGAGACACAGGGAAACTTTACTTTTATTATTCTACCCTAGGGCGTCACCGGAAAACGACATCCCCATCCTACCAGTACTTCTTCCATCCTTAACACTAAGTGTGAAGGAAGTATAGTGAATAAAGTGGCCATCATCCATGACGTGACCCCTTTCCTAAAACTCTATTTCGCCACAATATCTTAAATAAAGTTATCGACTGTAATTATCGTCGACAATTTCGTCAAAAATTACAACTGTTTAATTCTTATTTGAAGTTTTGTAAAGATTTTACAAGAACGACATTTTAACTGAAATGATTTCAAGTGGTACATTTAGAAATTGAAGATGTAATAAGATTATTTTTGTTTGAGATTTGAATTTTGCTCTTATATCCAACTCCCCCTTCTAAAATTACCCAGCAAAAGGTAGTTCTTACAACCGTTTTGCTCTTATATACGTTGTTCTTATAAAGCGTTAATGTCCTATGCTAAATGCATTAGAGCAAACCAAACCCGCAAAACTCTGCTCTTATAACCCGAATGTTCTTATATAGGAAGCTCTTATAAACGTCGTGCACTGTAGTGAACAAAAGTTCAATCCCGTTCACCATGTGATGTGAGGCCGGGGGTTGGTTTCCCCACAATCAATCAAAACAATTCTCATTAATTAGCATCCATGTAATTATGAAATTACACAGGAGTTCGCAAAATATTCTAATGGTCATAGGTAACCTACCGTGATGGCCAATATTGTTGAGTAAAAAATTTTTTACTACTTTTGTGTTGAGTCAGCTGGACTCTCAACGCTCATACACGTCCAACGATCGGCGTTTTTTTCTGATTCCGCTACCGCTTCCACGCTGTTTTTTCTTTTGAGTTCTGCTATCAATGTTTTTTACTCCTAGGGTTTCAAAACCATATTTCGGGCTCCGCTTTAACTCCAGCTCTTTATAAACTTTTATGTGGGATTGCTGAGGATCTGAAGATTATATTTTGGTTCCGCTCTCACTCAGACTATGAAAATATTTATTGGGTTACAAAGTTGATTTTTTGTTGCGCATCGTGCCAACTGGTCTTCAACAAATGTTTTACGCGGCTCAACTCTTGCCCTGCCTCCATAAAGGTTGATCTCCCAGCTCCGTTTTCGTTCATCTTATTTATTTATTCATGGAATTATAAAGCCAATCATTGGACGTGTATGAGCGTCGAGAGCCCAGCTGACTCAACAACAGAAAAGTAGTAAAAAATTTTTTACTCAACGAGATTGGTCATCACGGTAGGTTACCTAGTTTAGTTTGGACAAATATATCTTTCACTTTTTGAACTCCACCCATTCCAGGTTTAAGACATGTTTCTAGCGCACGCACCTCGGCTGCTGATCATAGTTGGGCAAATTAAGAGGAAGGGATTGGGTGAATGGAAAAATTGATTTGTATGTTAAATGACTAAATATTAGTGCTCTTTATGTTTCCCTGTTTGGACTGAGTCACAGTCACTGAGTGGAAGTCATGACTCTCCCTGTAAATGGTAGGAGTCAATTCTCGGTGTCATGACTCTTACTCCCGAGCCACTAATACAAAATATGGAAAATCGGGTAGGATAATCCAAAAGAAAATTTATCTATTCATTTAATAGTGAAAGTAGATGAGTAATAATAAGGGAAATAAGTCTTGCTCATGTTCATTTACGCATGTTTGAAAAGAATCTGACTCCCAAACACGGAGTCATAGTCATTAAAATGACTTCCGAATCTCAAAAATCCTGAGAGTCAGAGTCATGGAGAGCACTACTAAATATACAGTCGATTTACTCTGGGTTACAAATCAAAATGTAATTAACTTTAAAACTAATTATCGATAAAAATAAGCAACCTTTGGACAAAGGTAAATAATTCATTAAATGTTGAAATTAATATATGAGTCATTAAATTACTCCCGACTCCCAAGAATCCTTGGAGTCATGAGAGTCAGTACTAGAGTTTTGGAGATCATTACTGAGAACAACAGTATTCGTGATAATTATCGACTGATATAATTATCAAGGCGGAAAAAATCATAATTATTTTGATTTTTTCAAATAAAATACCCGCTGCATATTTCGTTGTATCGTTGTTGGTATACTAAAGTTGTAAAGAAAACTACCATCAGCTTCTTGACGACTTTTATGACTTTCAGTGGTCTGTCGTTCTTTTTTGTCAAAATATATCTCAATGGCTTCGAAAAATTCTCCATTTTCCCAAAAAATTCGGAATAATTCGAATAATTTACGAATTATTCGAGTAATTTTACATAAGGAGTAAAATATGGTTATCTGGATTTAAACAATTTTGTTACTCAAATGACAAAATATCCTCTATCGTATTTTGTAATTTTAGAATTTTTCACTCATGTTTTTACACGCACGTAAAATTAATTCATAGACCATTTTGACTCGAAAATTTGTGGAAAAAATAAGTTAGGAAATTGTTTGTTAGTCATTTATTTTTAGAATTATTACCGAGTACGACAACTAGATTGAAAGATTGATTGAATCACTGTTTTACAACTGGCAATAAAAAAATATTTTTTTTTGATAATTTTCAAAAAAATTGAATAATTATCAAAAAATCACAAACCCTGGAGAATAGGGAGTGGATATTGTTTAATTTCCTTTAGTCCAACTACAAACTGACAATATACCTAATTAATGCCTTGCTTGACTAATTTTTTAGTGTGGGTTAGCTGTAGTAAGTTAATCAAACCCTATGTTAATTTCTATACATTTAATAAATTAGTTACTTTAGTCCGAAGGTTGTTAGGTTAATTTTAAAATTAATTACCTCTTAACTTGTAACCCAGATTAAGACTCAACCGACTATTTAGTTAAGAACACAAAACCATTTTTTCATTCACCCAATCACTTATCCCCAATTTGCCCAAATATGATCAGCAGCCGAGGTGGGTGCCCTCGAAACATGACTTAAACCTGAAATGGGTGGAGTTCAAAAAGTGAAAGAAATATTTGTTCCAAATGATATGATCATTAGCATAGTACAGCATGAACCAACTTAATCCGGGCCTTCTTCCTTTGCCTTTCACCAAAAACGGCTTGCGGCAGGCAATACACAATAGTAAATGATGGAAGTGAAGTTAATTTTATTGTAATCACCAAGGTTGCTATGAGGAATAATCCAAAAGTCCTCTAAGAGGTTAGCCCATAACTATTATTTTTAGAAAAATTATCAATTCTAAAAAAATAACAAACCTTCGCTTTTGTAAACAAATTTTTTTTTACTTTCGAATTTTAAATTATTAACAGTTTCAAAAATATAATTAATTGAAAAATGTCGACCTGCATTATTAAATCTTGTCGAAATAATTTTTACTGTTAATTAAAATACACTAATAAAAATTTAATCGGTAAAATATATATTGCAATTTAAAAATTATGTCATAGTAACATAGTTTGAAATTATACTGGCTGACGAAGCGTCAGCCAGGAAAAAAAAATTAAAATTCAAAAGAAATAATAGTTATGGGCTAACCTCTTAGAGGACTTTTGGATTTTATTTCTCATAGCAACCTTGGTAATCACTATAAAATATTTGTTCCGATGCAAAGCAATGGAGCAAAGCAGAGAGACAGAGAGAGGAGGGGTCGGCAGGTTCTCTGTTGAGTCAGTTGGAATAGATGCCAAGGGATCGTACCCCATTCCTCTAGTTGGTCATTTCTCTCAACTACCCATCTTTCAGCATTACAGAATGGCGTTTGTTTAAATAAATAAATTTTTGCAGAGGAATGTTTTCTCAAACACACGCTAACTTCATCCCTTACAACTTTTGTATTTCGCGCTGGTTATTTGCTGTCTTAAATTTTTTTTTGTGAAAGCGACTTTCTACGGCCCGGATTAACTTGGTACATGCTGTAGTATGCACGAGTATCATATTCTTGCATATTTTGAAATATAAACACTCTCAAAATGTATCCACTTGGTATTTTTTCATGCAAATAGTTTTTGAAAATGTAACTGAAAATTCACGCTCCAAAACATAAGCAACTTTTCACATTGCCCTCTGTATTTTCTAACATAACTTCAGAAATAAAAATTTTGTTGTAAATTTCAGCCCATTGGAAAGTGGTTGTACATGGTGATTGCTGGACAAACAATCTATTGTTTCGTTATGACGAAAGAAATTTGAAGCCGGTAGATGTAGTATTTGTTGACCTTCAGTTAATGCGAGAACACTGTCCAACATTTGACATAGCTTACTTGCTCTACACGAGTACAACAACTGCATTCAGGAAACAACATTTGTATGACGTATTAGCTCTCTATTACCAAGAGTTTACGAAAATTTGCAGTCGTCTTGACGTTGAGCCACTTCCAGGTTTCACGCTTGAAGAACTACAAATACGATTTCACCGGTCAAAATTTTTTGGATTTTTCATGGCAGTAGTGGGTTTTCCAATCATGTTGAAAGATGGAAAAGACGTCGTAGACATGGAAACTATTTCGATTGACAATTTAGCAGACATATTCACCAATATTTCCAATTCATCGGATAGAAATATAATCTACACCGAACGATTACTCAGTCTTGCTCAAGAACTTTATGATGAAGGGGTTATATCATGATTATAGATGGGCGAATTGCTATCATAAATAAAATGGATTTTCAAATGTTATGCCAGTAAGTTATTTTAGCTTATTGTCGTTTCGCATTATAGGGCCGGTTACTCACGGGGTTTAACAAGTAACACGACCAGTTAAATGGTATAATTTCTGTAAATACAGCTTTAATTAAGTTAATTCGACTAGACAACTTGAACTTTGTCATTTCCAAAGCTTACACATCTTCTACTCACAAGTATCTGAGGAATTTTGATAAATTAGAATTTTTTCAATTTTTCATAGTAGCCTTGTTTTAGTGAATAAAAACTGTGATTAAAGATGGAAAATGATAAATTCAGTGCGATTCATTCACAATAGCAGTCTTGCGCCAAATGTGTCACCAATTGAAGACTTTCCCGTAAAGGCATGCCAAATCCAATTATTTTTTAGAATTGATAAGAGTTAGGCACTTGTGGTAGATGATAGGCTCTTTTGGAAACTTACCATTGTAACCTCGTTACTGTTTGCTTTTCTTTTAGCTCTATGTTTAAGTTTTTTATATTTCTTTATTTAGGTTAAATATTTTGTAGCCTTGGAGCTTACTATAAAAGATTCCCATCTATCTCCAGTGCCTAAATCCAATCTCAAAAGTCTGAACGGTGATAGCATGCTCAAACTCTTAATTCTACAGAAAGAAGAAGTTGTTGTGCGATATGTTATGAACAAGTTTAGGAAGAAATTGACAAATTTTTGAATTTCAAAGTTTGACAGTATACGGACAAATGTTGGAGCAAATGCAGGCATTTTCTCAAGTGCATTGGCGAAATACTCAAATTTTGACTTCTAATAAACATATCATTATAATACTTTGAAATCAGCCAACTACAAAATACGTCCACAAAATACTCATTTTAACTATTTTAACATACAAATTGTAATTTCAGAACATATTTTTGAAATACATCAGATATCCTTATATTCCGCTGGTTGACAGCGGGTTTGAAATGGCATGTGGGTAGAGAACAAACTCTGTGTGGTACTACAAAATTAACTTGTGTTTAATTTTAGTCTTGTACAGGGTCCAATGAAGATAGTAGGAAGTAAAAAGATTTCTATATTCAATTGACTTAAACTTTTCGCTTTCAATCTTAAAATTTTCTTTATTTGAACGATAATATGATATTTTTCACTTCCACTATTCCATTGTGATTAAGACTAGAAGACGGGTTAGATACTCACTCAGTCCCAACGTCAAATTTGACAGAAAATTTCACCGGTAATTTTAATTCTGAGAGACGACACAGATTACACTCAGTGTTGACAGTGCGGAATTTTCGACATGGGTTTTTCGGGGTTTTTGGTCGGGTTTTTCCCCACCCAAAAAGCAAAAACCCCTTAGGGTTTTTGGGGTTTTTGCTAAATGAAGTGTGGGAAATTCAAATTTCACAACATAAATTAAATTCAAACAAGATAATTAAGTTTTAATTCACTATCTGCTTAAACATCTGTTTATTACTGTATGATCGACAGTACAACCGATTCCTGAGATCTCGATTTGTGCCGTTAGACTAGGAGTAATCTCTCTACAACTCATTTGACGGGATTTCTTTGACTTAGGTAACTTTATAGAAACAATTAGTTTGGCATAACTCGCTAAAGCGGTATGGCAAAAACTTTTCATTTTTGAATGATTGGCATTCGCGCCACGCAATTATCCTATGTTTACTAGTTTCGTAGCAGGGTTAGAAAAAAACCCAAAACCCGCAAAAACCCCTAAAACCCGCAAAAACCCCTTTTTGGGTTTTTTTGTAGAAAAAACCCCGGGTTTAGCAAACACTGTACGCTTCATACTTCTTCTTCCATTTCAATTAATTTTCCCTGTCTATAGATTTGAGCCTTAAAGGCCAATTTATACTCAATACGACAAGTGATCCGTCACGACAAATCGACTTAACGACTGGAACTTGTCGGGACGGTAGGTAATTTATACTCTTACAACAGTTTAAAAATTTGTCGTTCCTCCTTTCCGTCCCGACAAAAAACTCTTCCGCCAAATATTAAACATGTTTAATATTTGGCGGATCGGTCGTCCGTCAAAGTTTCTTTCCCAAAGGCGCGAATCATTTTTATTTAAAATTTAAAATCTTAAATTACTAAAACTAAAAAAATTATTACCATTTGAGAGTTTTTAATTTGTAAAATTATTTGTAATAATTTATTAAATTTGTTATAAAATAATTTGTGATTCAAAATGCACAAAAACTAAATCTTTGCTAATAAACTCGGAATGTATTTTAAATTCTGTTTACCCGCTTAATTTTTTACCAAAAACATCAGCGGTTTGTTGTTGGTGGAGTATAAATTGACATCCGCCAAATCTACTTACAAAAGAGGTGTTGCGGAATAAATTCCGTTTAGACAAAATGACGTGTCGGATGCATTTTGACGTGTCGGAACGCTTACGTAAGAGTCTAAATTGGCCTTAAGCCAGAATAAAAATAATATCATTTAGTGTGGCTTTGCCCAATTGGATTTTTAAATTAGAACTTTCTTGTAGTTCTACGGAATCATGCATTGACATGTAAGTAATAGTGACAAAGAAATACCTAAAACACTCTTACAATAGCTAAACCAAAATAAAAATAATATCATTTAGTGGGGCTGAGCCTAATAAGAACTCAACAATACAACAATGTGTTCCAACAAAAACATACTGAGCCTAAATTCAACCCTTGGTAAAGATGAATAAGATAAGAAAATGAGCGAGTAAAATTCGAATTTAGTGGCTTCTTAACTAACACACTCCTAATCAACATCTGTTAATCTATTTGCCGAATTCCTATCACTCATACAATCACCACCATATTCACTTATATGTTTTTGTTGGAATACAGTGTATGTGACTAGGCGTTATTATTCTCAACATTGTTTAGAATTTGAGAGTAAAAGTTTTTGTATCAATGGCGATCCACTATTCCAAAATTGTAAAGTTTTTGATTTTTATTTAATTTATATAATGGGTAGTTCTTTGTGGATTATTTCATTCATGAGCAAACCATAACATATTGCCTGAGTGCGGACCATTGAATGAAATGTGATTGAATGAAAAGTGGGAAATATCATAATCGAATGAGAGCGAGGTACATCACCCAAATGTGTCACCTCGACTGTCCGCTACCGATAACATGGATGCACTACCGATAACATGGTCCGCGCTACCGATGTCGTAACTTTAAAAAAATTTTGCTTTTGCTGCGGGACGTCCAATTGCTACCGCTACTTTGATAGGAAAAATTCCTAACGCTACAGCAATCAAATTCCGCCGTGCCGTTACCGCTACTGCGGTAACTTTTAACGAAAAATTTCTGCGCTTCTGAGATTAACTAACACTTTCTCGCTACTGCTACTTGTTACTAAACTTTTTTCGTTACCGCAAGTTGTCAGAAACTAATTGCCGCTACCGTTATTTTTGATACCAGTACCACGGTCACTCCCACCTTACTTCCGGTAGCGAGAGCTGGACTACCGTGAAACCACTGGCGCATCATAAAGTTACACATATGACCTCACTCTCTTCCATAAAATAGAATCTCAAATGTTGCCATATTGACTCACACCTCCTTACCAAATTGCTGTGACTTCATTTTCCTAATTTTCACACCTGATTTTACACGCAGTTTTCCGTATTTTCACTGGAATTACATTACAAATAATTCATATTGAAAAGGGTAANCGTATTTTCACTGGAATTACATTACAAATAATTCATATTGAAAAGGGTAAAACTAAAATAATTTGAAGACAACGGAAAGATAGGAAATGACTACAGGATCCCCACATTTCCATTTTTGATTCCAGATGAATTTACCCACGGGCGGGCTGCGGGAACACACGGGAGGGCTGCGGGAAACTACGAGAGGGCTACGGGAACCGACGGAAAGATTGCGGGAACCCANTGCCGGAACCCACAGGAGGGCTGCGAGAACCCACGGGAGAATTGCCGGAACTTACGAGTGGGCTGCGGGAACTTACGAGTGGGCTGCGGGAACCCACGGGTGGGCTGCGAGAATCCACGGGAGGGCTGCGGGAATTCTTGCACATATTTGAATCTTTATCTAACACTAACTTTAAATTTTAAGAATATTAATTTTTTTATAAAAATGAGTAAGTTATGAGAATACATTTGGCAACTGTGCGTTTGTTTGCCAATTTTGTTAGTAGGGGACGGGGGATTACTGTCGAACTTCTGTTGGATTTTTTTAACAGTCGGCAAGCAAAAGGATTTTGTTTGATATTTCTAAAAATAATATTATGGATGCCAAATCTATTGCTACCAAATTCGTAATTACTTTTGCTTGCCGATTGGTAAATAAATCCATCAGAAAGTCCAATCCACCCACATATGAACCAATGCTGTGAGTTGGCACCACCCGTCTCAAACCACATATTTTAGTCAAGTAATTAATTAATTAATTAACTACTTCAATAGAATTAAATTTCAAAAATCACACCACAGGTGATCTCATCGCATTTACAATCAGGTAATAGTACAATTTTTTCAATTTAAATATCTATCGCGCATCAAAAAAATTATATCCACAAAGAACTACCCTAATGGATTAGTGAGATAAAGGATCATCAGCTGAGGTTTCTTCCTTCTGGATACAAAACTTGCACACCTTCTCTAGCATCAATCGTCCCAATTCACCTGAATATGTCTTATAAGAATCGTGTCTGCAGAAATGTTCGACATGTTTATTGAAAACCAGACTAACATTCCAGTGCAACTTCGCATGTTGCAATCAGTCTTGTGAGACGATCTTCGTTTCGTTCACTTCCAGATACGAGTTATTTCTACTTATCCTTTCCTGAAGGGCATTCTCAAAGTAACGTGAATGTGAGCATTCGGCATGGCTTGAATATTAACTGTTAATTATAGCGCAATAGAAAATTAACTATATAGGGAAGCAAACCCAGATCCGCTGTCGGCTGGATTCTACATACTGTTCCGACAATCGCTTAAGAATTAACACTTTAGCCTCGTATCGTCAAGAATTTGGCATATTGTTAGTCCATCCGACATTTCAGCTAGAAAATTCTCTTTACACTTCGGCTGCTCATCGGATTAGCTTTGTCTTCTCAAAAGTTGAAACAATAATTGAGGACCTCCCTCTAATAAGGAGGTATCTCCATTCACCTTTTTTGCTGTTGTTAGTCAACAAATTATAACAAATTATAAACAAACTATAAACAAAGCATAAACAAACTATAAGAATTGGTAAAATGAAAACAGCAAATATTCTTATCTTTTGTTTTGTGACTTTCTTGACTTATCGTCAGAGCTATTGGTCACAGTCAATTATCTCAAGCTATGGCAAAGACAAATACTGGGCAGGGAATAAAACATCATGAAAATAAGCGAGAAAAAGAAAATAATAAATAATGCTTTCCAAAAGGAAAGCATTTGGAAGAAATTTTCTATCTTTAACTTGCTTTTCAATAGATCCACTTCTGTTCTTTTAATATTAATTTTTTTTTATATTTGCATTAGGAAAATAAAATCAAGCGAGAAAAAGGTTCCAAAGAACTCCGAAAATATTCAGGAAATTGAAGCTTTTGGCGTAATTTTAATTTTAGATTCTTGGTTTTGCTAATCGGTTTCAAGTCAAATGTCAAGGCAACAAACACTTTTGCAGGCTTTTGCCGTAACCATGCAGTTTCAGTTTTAAGAAAAATAAAGTGAGTGGAGATACCTCCTTATTAAAGGGAGGCCCTCAATTATTGTGCCAATCTAATGCTAAAATTAAAGGTAAACTTTTCGTTTGTCAAAAACTTGTCTGGAAATTGATTCATTAAATTTAGTCTCGAAATAATTATCTTTTAAAAATACATCAAGACGTTCTCTATTTCCAACTTTCTTCAGGGTGGAAAAGAGAGTCCATTTTGTCAATTTTCGCTTAATGCTTGATCTATTGAAAGTAGCTTTCAATATTGTGAGCTTGAAAGTAGCATAGTATTGAAAGTAGCATTCAATAATCTATTGATTGGCATATTAAACTATCAACTGAATGGAAACGAATGTCTAGTAACGTGATACTGTCATCTGACCCTCACTTCAAGTTAGAAAAAATAATTTTTTTACTTTAATCCCTAGAACCACTAGCATTCGGAAAATTTCATTTAGGTGGAAGACGTACAAACTATTCCCAAACTATTCCCAAACTATTTCCCTTGGTTTCGGTAAAAATTTCATTCTCATTTATTGCATAACACGATGAATGGTTTCTTTTAAAATTTGCATATTGTTACAGTTCTAGTGTATTTTAGTTAAAAGTGAACTGTATGATTTTTATTTTTATAAATTATTATTAGATAATTTATGTAAATGTTGATTTCCTTTGTGTTTATTTTATTTTATTTGTTTTTGTTACTAATTATGGAAATTAGTAAGCTTAGGATTAGTTTATTATCTTTTCCTTTGTTTTATTATTATAATAGTATAATAATAGTTTTTGTGCACGAGGCACGCTAAGGCTCGAAAGGTATAAAAACCCAGAGCCTGGAGTCCAGAGACTCATTCTGATTTGGACTAAGCTTGAGTAGCTTAGTCTTACCTTGAGTAGGGGATCAGAATCCTCAACAATGGGAGTTAGCAATCTCATTGTTGAGCGAGTATTTGTTTTTACTTTAACGTAAAGTTATTGTTCATTTGTTTTTGATAATTTTTATTAAATAAAGATTAATTTTGTTAATGTATTGTTGTTCCTATTGTCGCATTTATTGAATATGGTTTTGTTTGTTCATTTTTTTAAACTCAAAGTTAATTGAGTTTATAGTAAATTCAGTCAAGAGGTAACTGTTAGAGTTGTTGGTGGAAAAGCCACAAAAAGTTAAAAGTTAAAAGTTTAGTTTAATTTAATTTTCAATTCAATTAGTTTTTTTATAGTTTAAATCAATTAAAATAATTGATTAGGGAATTAGTGTTATTGGATTCTGGGAATTTCGTCCAACTAAATTCAAGTAAGTTGGTCGATTTAGACCAGACCATAACAATATGATACAAAAGTTTTTTAGCTTATCGCGATGGAATTTTTCAATTGCTAGACATCTATTTAGGGGTTTGGTTGGGATGGGAAACCTTTCTCCATGCTCCATCGACTTTTCTAGCACTCTGTATAATTAGAACCAAGGTTGCTATGAGGATTACACAAAAGCCTTTCATAAGGTTAGTCCATAACTCACCTTTTTTCAATTTCGAATTTTTTTTTCTTGGCTGACGGTTCGTCAGCCAGCCTAATCTTGAACTGTGTTACAAAGACGATATAGGAAATTTTGAATTGAACATTTTTAAGCAAGACTTAACCATACAAGTTGACATTTTGTTTAAATAGTATTTGATGCAATACTTACAAATTTTTAATTAAAAAAAAAGATTAAAGAAGTTGTTTCCAAGAGCGAAGTTTGTTATTTAAAAAAAATTGGAAGTTTTCGAAATTATCGAGTTATGGCTTTTGTGTAATCCTCATAGCAACCTTGATTAGAACATTATATAAATTTGCAGTTGTAATTTTAAATTTTTACATCTTTTATGCCTTTAATTGAAATTTTTTGAAAAGGTGAAATAGAACGGCTGTGACACTGACCGCATGTCATCTCGGATTATGTTTCATTATTAATCTCATCTACGTTTACCTGCCATTCTGAAATGATGGTTATCTTTTTAAATTGTGAACAATGTTTAAATTGTGAACAGAAGGGGTTACAATTTTTTAGGTATGAAACCATACCAAAACTACTTTTTTTGATAGAATCCATCACTGTCAATCTCTATTACTAAAAAATTTTTCTACTTTTGTTTCTTTCGAGAAAGGTTGGATGAATTTGCATTAATTTCCCCTTTCATTATTACCTAGCTCTACATAAACAAAACGAAAAAATATGAATAATATCTCTTGTTCGGCTAGTTACCATAGATGAACCACACAGTACTCCTATTTTCATCCTATAATACTTACTTCAGGAGAAGAAATCGGTATTTATTTCCGACTGTTTTCCGTTTGGTTTATACAATTTTGCATTGACGAGAAAGGTGGTGGTATAGTAAATCCACAACGGATAAATATTATTCGACCTTTAATAAATTAGTACTTAGTGTCTAATTATGCTATTTGGTGAAAAAAACCTATCACTCACTTTATGTTTGGTTAATTATTTCTACACAACACATTTTTTGCAAGAATTTCATGATTTGTGGCTAAACCGGTGGAAACACTGAAAATGGAGTGACAATATAGTACAATTTATCTTACAAGTCATACGACATACCTAGAGATTCAGAATAAGATAACAAAAAAATTTTGTCTCACAATTTCGTTCAACTTCTTCTTGTCATCCTTGGCGCGGATGGGAAAAACTCCCGCTCACTCCATCGCAAATAATAACCACCCTAAACTGACTTTCATTCAAATTTTTAATTTATTAATATTACTAAATTTTTCTGTAAATGTTTCAGTTTCAAAACAAAGTCTAGTGAAGAATATTTGCTTTTAATTAGTGTCGTTCCTTCCGACTTAAGTAAATCAGGAGTTCAGGTAAATCAAAAGAAAACTGAATATTAATTTAAAACCAANTATGTCAGTTGACGAAA
Organism: Holacanthella duospinosa; assembly: GCA_002738285.1. NCBI lineage: Eukaryota > Metazoa > Arthropoda > Collembola > Poduromorpha > Neanuridae > Holacanthella > Holacanthella duospinosa. The sequence goes on from NIPM01000285.1 coordinate 19,246, forward strand.
TCACTAAATTCAAACTTTCGCGGAAAGTGGTCAGAAATTGAAGATTTTGAGACAAACATTTTTGTTATCTTATTCTGAATCTCTAGGTAAAAAAATTTGAACTAACTCAATAAAATGGTCTTTCTTATATCTTTTTATAGGGCCAGTTAGCAGCTCAGTTGATTGCGTGACTACTTTAATTTAAAATGATGAATAAATCTTAGCAACAATATCAAGGCCATCAAAATTTAATAAAAGATTTCTAATGAGGAATTGCTGGTGAATCCATGGTAAATTCCTAATCATTACACTTAAATCAAGTATTTTTTTATCTGCATCCATCTATACTATGTGAAACTGAAAAAATAAAACATGGCAATTTTTCAGTTTGTGTAAATTGTTCATCATTGATCATCACAGTGTCTTGGTAGAAACAACTTTTTAAAGTTAATTCAGGACCAGTAAGAACTATGGACCAATTACCGTGCATTTCTTTGCAATTTTTGGAAGAAATTCTTGGGAAAAAGGTAGAATCTTTTACAATTCGGCAAGGAACTATACCAGGTGACAACTATACAAGTATCTTATTTTCATTTGACGTAAAATTAGCCAACGATAAACAAACAAATAGGGAAATTGTTCATCTTCTTTCGAAATTCTTTCCGCGTCACCCCACTCGACAAGAATTTTTCAAGAATTCAAACATATTTTGGAATGAGTTATCTGTGTACAAACTATTCATTCCTGAACTAGAAGCAATTTTAAAGAAAATCGGACAAGATGATAAGCTTCCTTTTCCACCATTGGTTGGAGGGAAAGCTATTAATTTTTACAAGCTAAGAGGTAAGACTTTAAACGATTCCATTCGATATATAAAAATACAAATTCTACTTAATAGCCTTCCAAAATTGCTTTTACCGTTATTGGACGAGCTCCAGTTTTTTTGAGTATAAGATCTTGAGTTCGTCGGGTTAGAGAAATAAAAACTTTGTTTGATATTTGTTAACAATTAAAAGTGTTTCAAATTCCTTAGGTTACGTTTTCAGTCACAAAATAAGTGGTAATTTTGCATGTGCTCTGCAGTTAGATGTTGTTTCGTTCAGGTTTTTGCATGCAACGTGATACGAAAATTGTAGTCGTCAACTGGATGTACATGTTTTCGCCAATGATACGATTTATTCTCACTAATTTAAACCTTTAATTTCTATCTACTTAATAGCCTTCCAAAATTCCTTTTACCGTTATTGGACGAGCTCCAATTTTTTTAAGCATAAGATCTTAAGTTTGTTGGGTTACAGAAATAAAAACTTTGGTTTGATATTAGTTAACAATTAAATGTTTTTCAAAGTCCTTAGGTTACGTTTTCAGTCACAAATCAAGTGGTAATTTTGCATGTGCTCTGCAGTTAGATGTTGTTTCGTTCACGTTTTTGCATGCCGCGTGATACAAAAATTGTAATCGTCAACTGGATGTACATGTTTCGCCAATGATACGATTTATTATCACTAATTTAAACGTTTAATTTCTATCTACTTCATAGCCTTCCAAAATTGCTTTTACCGTTATTGGACGAGCTCCAGTTTTTTTGGGTATAAGATCTTGAGTTCGTTGGGTTAGAGAAATAAAAACTTTGTTTGGTATTTGTTAACAATTAAAAGTGTTTCAAATTCCTTAGGTTACGTTTTCAGTCACCAATTAAGTGGTAATTTTGCATGTGTTGTGCAGTTAGATGTTGTTTCGTTCAGATTTTTGCATGCAACGTGATACGAAAATTGTAGTCGTCAACTGCATGTACATGTCTCGCCAATTTTACGATTTATTCTCACTAATTTAAACTTAATTTTTATCTACTTAGTAGCCTTCCGAGATTGTTTTTATCGTTATTGGACGAGCTCCAATTTTTTTGAGCATAAGATCTTAAGTTTGTTGGATTACAGAAATAAAAACTTTGGTTTGATATTAGTTAACAATTAAATGTGTTTCAAAGTCCTTAGGTTACGTTTTCAGTCACAAATCAAGTGGTAATTTTGCATGTGCGCTGCAGTTAGATGTTGTTTCGTTCAGGTTTTTGCATGCAACGTGATACGAAAATTGTAGTCGTCAACTGGATGTACATGTTTCGCCAATGATACGATTTATTGTCACTAATTCAAACGTTTAATTTTTATCTACTTAAAACGCTAAAACTAAATAATAAATTATTTTATATATCAAATTGTCAAATCAAGTGACTAGACTACACAGCATAAGTTTGTTAATCTGCAGACATCAGCACTAATCAGTATACCACTTTTGATCCTCGACATTATGATAGTATTTAATGTTTCAAAAATATAAATTGTTTCATTAGATTTGAATTCAATTTATTCAAGTGTAAAAGCATAATTTCAGATATAAATTGGTTTGCTACTTAGACACCACAACTTACGCATCACAAGCTATATACATGTATAACGAAGTGACTGAATAACTGGAGAAGTATTTACTATTTAGTATACAAGTGGATAGTGGATTGATTAAGCGCACAGTGTTAATTCCTCACACTTCGTGATACACAAATTTTGGATATAGATGTTTTTTATGATGTTAGCTGTGGTTACTACTTTTGTTTTATGAGTACAACAAAGTGTATTGAATATTTTTCATATAATATATATATCTCATCGGCTAACTATGGCTACAGTCGACAAAGTAAAGTGTCTGTACTCATTACTAAAACGGCGTATTTGTATGATACGTCAAGTTCGTAGTTCGACGTTGAGTAGAATACGTTCACAGTTGACCCTTCAAAGACTNGACGTTGAGTAGAATACGTTCACAGTTGACCCTTCAAAGACTAAATTTAAATGCTACAGACTACGACAGTATGTATCCCTGATCTGGCCAACTCTGTGTAATAGTTTACACACCGTTATTCATTCTAGGCTTACTAAACAATATATTATTGCCACCTAAATTGCTCACCTATATACCTCATTTAATTTTTGATCCGCGTACTTAGCCAACCCCACCAATATACTACCTTGAAGTTGACGGGATATGAATACCCCGCCAAGGCTTGAAACAGCGATTAACCCAAAAAGATGGTCTCTGGTGGGGTATGATCCCACGTCTTGGGNGCTTGAAACAGCGATTAACCCAAAAAGATGGTCTCTGGTGGGGTATGATCCCACGTCTTGGGTATTCCGTACCGAACGCACTACCATTTGTGCTACAGAGCCGATTGGGAAAATGCTGTTTCAAACCTTCTGATATACTACTACTAGCACCAGTTATCACCAGCAAAGTCTTTTTTGCTGGTGGGGGATCCATCATCTGTGCGTCTCCTCATCTCTTGGCAGAGACGGGGAAGACTTTGTGCTTCTCCTCATCTCTTGACAGAGACGGGGAAGACTTTAATCGGGTATAGGAGTCTATGCTCACTATCCCGTCGTTATAGGAGCTATGTTTCACTATCCCACAAAGTCTGAAAACAAGATTTTTTTTTTACAAAACCTTCTAAATAAAACTTCCCGACCAAAATTTTATTTGATTCCAACGCTGTGTAATTATTTACACAAACTTTAGCATAAAAAGAACGGAGTAATAGCTATTTTATTCCAACACTTTGTAATTATTTACACNATCCATCATCTGTGCGTCTCCTCATCTCTTGGCAGAGACGGGGAAGACTTTGTGCTTCTCCTCATCTCTTGACTGAGACGGGGAAGACTTTAATCGGGTATAGGAGTCTATGCTCACTATCCCGTCGTTATAGGAGCTATGTTTCACTATCCCACAANAAGACTTTAATCGGGTATAGGAGTCTATGCTCACTATCCCGTCGTTATAGGAGCTATGTTTCACTATCCCACAAAGTCTGAAAACAAGATTTTTTTTTTACAAAACCTTCTAAATAAAACTTCCCGACCAAAATTTTATTTGATTCCAACGCTGTGTAAATATTTACACAAACTTTAGTATGAAAAGAACGGAGTATTAGCTATTTTATTCCAACAATTTGTAAATATTTACACAAACTTTAGCATAAAAAGAACGGAGTAATAGCTATTTTATTCCAACACTTTGTAATTATTTACACNTATTTACACAAACTTTAGCATAAAAAGAACGGAGTAATAGCTATTTTATTCCAACACTTTGTAATTATTTACACAGACTTTACCATGAAAAGAACGGAGTAATAGCCATTTTATTCCAACAATGTGTAAATATTTACACATCAAACGTTTGTGAAACGTTGCCAATACAATCATTCAGCATGTTACGAATAGCATATCCGGCAGGTTTGCCGGATAGCGGGTATCCGGCATGCATGCTTAATAAAACTTATATCACATATTATTTGCCTCTAAAAAGATGCGTTTTGACTAATTTCAAGCGAACGTGCAGGAGTCGACTTTTGAAGCACTCATATATATAACTTTAATATATTAAATCTAATAAAATTATTGATACTCCTTACAATTTCTGAAGAAAAATTCTAGAAAATTATCTGCATGGATACCTAAAAGTTTCTGAATCCAGTGAATAGTCTATCCCGCAGAGTTTTAGGCGTCGGATATCAGTAACATCCATACAATCATTACATTACGAAATTGACTATTCATTATGTAAAATATAAAAAACCCGAAACCCAAACACCGATAGCTAACACTGGTGATTGTACTTTGACCGCACATTAGAAATCTGTCATTGGATAATTTGGATTTGATATTCCTAGTTTCAGGTATAATTTTATTTGATTCTCAAAATGAGAATTTGAGTCCGGCTGAATGAATAACTTATTTTTAAAAAATGAAAAATTAATCATGTGAGGAAGTTAAATTGAAGCTAATTGAAGAAACTCGATGCAATATTATGACTCTTGGTTACTGAGAAAAAGGAACCCCAAATTTGGGTAAAATGAGTATTATTGACAAATATATGAGTTCCATTGTGTTAGGGATACCAAGAAAGTACTTATATACGAAATTTCGTTCAGATCGGTTCTTCTAGAGGTTTTCACGAATTCTTAAGACAGTATGAGTTCCTCCAGGTCATTGAACCCCAAATTAACTGCATGATATTTAATAGTATGTAAATCTGGCAGCATTTCATAAGATGTAATGCGTATGTAATGTTTTACACATGTAATTATTTACACGGCTGGAAAAAATACGTTTATTGACAACTCATGGCAATTTCAGAGGTATGGAGCAAATTTCGAGTACGAATAACTCGCATTTTTCTAATAGCGAGTATTATTCGTGGCGTATGCATGTTGGATGTCTTTCGAATCGTCATCAAGAGTGTAGCTGTTATATGGAATTGTGTCTTACATACTCTTTGTAACTTAGACAGAGGAAGGTAGTTTCATGTTATGTAAATAAAGCCATCCAGTACATCCGAGTATTTTCGTTTCGGTTGATTGGAACTAATCAGCTGATATGCGTACTGTATTTAGTGAAAAAGAGTATTCTCAGAGGAAGAAAAAATTCACGAGGATTTTATCTTTTCTTATCTTGCCCTGTGAATAGACCAAACATAAATTGATCAACACATTAATTCATCAACAGCGCAGAAATTTTGAAAAATTTTTATCTAAAACCCGTTTAAAATCCACTTTAGCCTGCTACTGTTACGCCTGATAAGGTATTCTTACATAACACCACTGACTAAATGCATTTATACCCTGGTCCCTATATTGATCTGATAATTTGATTTCGAGAGATATTATACTGATTGACCATAACTAGCGACTAATGTTGTATTAATTTGCANGATCTGATAATTTGATTTCGAGAGATATTATACTGATTGACCATAACTAGCGACTAATGTTGTATTAATTTGCATGTTCTGGTGCGCTCGGATGCGACACTGGCATTCTACCAAATAAATACATGAGTAGCTTATTCTCTCCATATCCTATATTTACTATATGCCATATTTTCTTCCGCCGTTAATTTTTCCCTTTTGTTGGTCAATACACGATTGATCAATTCACATGTTGGTCAATTCACAGTGTTGATGTATTCAAGCTTTTGTGATATAATAATTTCAGAAATTCCCGCTCTGTCTCTTCGAATAGTCCACGACTATTGACTACTATGAAAATCGAGTGTATGAGTACTCGCAATAAAACCCGAATACAGTACTAGAAACGTCGAGTAGTCGTGGCCTCTTTACTTTATATCTCAGGTTTTATTATCGTCAATATCTCCGCTGAAAAAGCTTTTACAATATGGCTTGGTCTAATTTTGCCGTTGATGTTTTATTATTAAAATTATTTCATCTATTGGAAAACACTACTCTTTCAATCAGTAGTTACCGTAATATATAAACGAGTCGGCGTTCCTCCCAACCCCCGAGCATGCTTAAGTGTGTTCGGAATTTGGGAGAAACACGGATTCGAAATAAATACGGAATATATGTAAATTAACTTTGCCACAAACATGAAATAATAATATACCGTGTTTTAGAGATGCAAGATACTAGCCACATTGAGAAAGTCTATGGACCGTTTGAAAATTATATAATGATGACAGACATGCGCGAAACATGGGGATTCCGGATGGCAGATAAACAAATAGGATTTGTATCATGTATCACTGGTTATAAAAGCTCATGCAAAACTGCATGCACTTAGTTGGGCGTATAAGAAACATTATGGACTTAACTCTATCACTGAGAAGTTTCCATTTCTCAAATTCCAAGTTACGGATATGTTTAACTCAGTTTGGATGAGCATGATGGAGCAAGGGTTTAATCTTGCCGCTGAAACAATTGAAGCAATATTGGGGAAGGACTCTGTACTTCTTAGTGGTACCATGAGAATGAAGGAGCGCATACAGGCAATTATCAATGAAGCCTTCAATGAACAATTTACGGACAAATTCCTTCCCGCAACTAACAGGATAGGTCCAAAAAATCATCAAGAAAATGAAGGTACAGTTGAACCACAAATTTTTTTTTGTTCAAAACCATTCCCAAAATTCTCATTGAAGAAAATTGACGGGAGTTAGCAAACTAAGCTAATGGTGACAGGTAATCTACTATGCATGTAAATTATATGCTTGAATAATACTCTCAAAATCTAAACACGTAGCTGAAAATTAGCGCTCCAAAAAATTAAATACTACTGAAATTTTTNGTAGCTGAAAATTAGCGCTCCAAAAAATTAAATAGTACTGAAATTTTTATAATTTGCATAACTAGTAACTTTTGAAATAAGAAATTTGTTGTAAATTTCAGTCCATTGGAAAGTGGTTGTACATGGTGATTGCTGGACAAACAATCTATTGTTTCGTTATGACGAAAGAAATTTGAAGCCAGTAGATGTAGTATTTGTTGACCTTCAGTTAATGCGGGAACACTGTCCAACATTTGACATAACTTACTTGCTCTACACGAGTACAACAACTGCATTCAGGAAACAACATTTAAACGATGTATTGGCTCTCTAGTACCACGAATTCACCAATTTATGTAGTTGTCTAGGCGTTGAACCATTCCCAAACTTCACAATTGAGGAACTGCANCTACCACGAATTCACCAATTTATGTAGTTGTCTAGGCGTTGAACCATTCTCAAACTTCACAATTGAGGAACTGCAACGACGATATTATCGGTCAAAATCTTTTGGATTTTTAATAGCTGTTATGGCTCTTCCAATTATATTGAAGGATAACAAAGAAGTCGCAGNAAATTATATGCTTGAATAATACTCTCAAAATCTAAACACGTAGCTGAAAATTAGCGCTCCAAAAAATTAAATACTACTGAAATTTTTTTCTCTATTGTATAACTAGCAACTTTTGAAATAAGAAATTTGTTGTAAATTTCAGTCCATTGGAAAGTGGTTGTACATGGTGATTGCTGGACAAACAATCTATTGTTTCGTTATGACGAAAGAAATTTGAAGCCAGTAGATGTAGTATTTGTTGACCTTCAGTTAATGCGGGAACACTGTCCAACATTTGACATAACTTACTTGCTCTACACGAGTACAACAACTGCATTCAGGAAACAACATTTAAACGATGTATTGGCTCTCTAGTACCACGAATTCACCAATTTATGTAGTTGTCTAGGCGTTGAACCATTCCCAAACTTCACAATTGAGGAACTGCAACGACGATATTATCAGTCAAAATCTTTTGGATTTTTAATAGCTGTTATGGCTCTTCCAATTATATTGAAGGATAACAAAGAAGTCGCAGNGTCAAAATCTTTTGGATTTTTAATAGCTGTTATGGCTCTTCCAATTATATTGAAGGATAACAAAGAAGTCGCAGATATGGAAAATGATGCTTCAAAAAATCTAGCAGACATGTACGCCAATATTTGTCAACCACCAGCTAAAAATACAGCTTATGTCGAGTCCTTGCTTGATGTTACACAAGAATTTTATGATGAAGGCGTTATTTAATGATAAGGATTGTTCAATTTTTTACTGTTTAAATAAAGACAACTTTAAATAAATTTTTATAATTGTAAGTTATTGGAAATACCATGGGATATATCAGATCTTGTTCTAAATTATAAAGTATCTTTAGATAAAAATGAAATGAAATTAGTCATTCTTTATTATTTCCTTTTGGTTATTGAAAAGTTGTTTTTCATTTCGAAAAAAAACTATGATTTCGAGAGAAGACGTAGAGATTGAGTTGGTAGGGATAGTTCACTTCGAAAATACTCCGTAGGGTCCCATTTTCTCTTGGNGAGAAGACGTAGAGATTGAGTTGGTAGGGATAGTTCACTTCGAAAATACTCCGTAGGGTCCCATTTTCTCTTGGCATCAATAAGTTTTCCCAAATTTTGCAAATAGTTCCTACGGAAATGATCCTCCTCCTCCAAATCCTGACAATTTTGATACGTTTCACCACTGTCTAGAAACTTGATTGCGTCCCAGAATTTGTAAAGCCATGTCATCCCAACTGTTGATTCCTTTTTAGCTGAGGTACCTTCATACCTGACGTTAATATTGAATGTTGAACGTCGATGTGCATATGAGTTTTCATTGTAGTTGTGAGTCTGAACAGACCCTGTTTCAGCACTCACAAGGATCCATACGTCTGTTGGGATGTCTTTCAAGGCTCTGCTGAGTGCTGATATTTCCTCAGCTGACATGAGTCGATTGACAAAGAAGGACTTAGCCTTAAGGAATCGCTTGAAACTAATTTCCTTATCCAATGCACTCGAGTAGTCATAGAGTTCTTTTTCTTCAGGAATGACGCCTGTTCGGAATTTTTCACTGAGCGTGACGCCAGGTTCCCCGCTTATTTCTTTAGGGAAGTTAATGGGAGCGTAGCCAGTAGTGGATACAAATTGGAAGTAGTTGGGATTGCTAATTGTAGTCTGACCATTTGCGAAAATCTCCGAAACAGCTCCTAGGAAGGCTTCATTTGTTTCTGGATGTCGTAGTGGGTCTTGAATATGGAGTAATTCAATAGTTATGCCAGGTGCCACTGGTAGTACATCCTTCAAATACGCCAACTCTATAATCAAGTAATGCAGTAGCAATTATTACACAAAGTTACACAGTAGGGGTCTACCAATAGCGTGCGTGGATTTACGTGAGACTGTGTAAGGTTCCTCTTTTACACAATCTCACTCAAGTGGGTTGGGCTTAGTGACTCTTACCAATGAGAGAGGATACAATTTCGTAAAATCTCTCTCGGTTTTTACACAAACACAATTTCACGTAAAAGAGGAACCTTACACAATCTCACGCAAATCCACGCACGCTATTGGTAGACCCCTAGTCTCTACCATTTTAAGTGACATCGAGTTTCGCAAATTTGTTCACTAATGATATAAATCAGTAAAAAGTTTCACATTTGATATTACATTGACTTAACAGTTATACTGACAGTACAGTAGCACCGGGTCTATTTGTTGTTCCCACAGAAAAAGATATAATGTTCAAACCACCATTTGCTATCACCAATCAATAAAAAAACTTTTTTCTTTTTAAAGTTTTAAAACTGTCAAAGCAATGGAATCATGCTCGGTATTCCATTTTAGTAAATTTTATTTTGCAATGTCTCATCATCGACCTCCCAAAATTTAACCAAGCTGGAGAAAACATAATTTCCGTTCATATACATTCTTTAGAAGACCAATTTGTGTTCCATGTTATAAAACGACAGTTGTAAGATCAAAATATAGCGACAACGGGGCATAACTGTATTATAAATGAAGTACACTGTAATATAACTTTTAAACTGCACTATCCCGAAGAAATAAGTACTCATCGAATAAATGAGTCAGATATGAGTTAGAGTTAGATCAGCATATAAGTCTATTAGTTCGCTAATTGATTGTTGGTGACGAAACATTGAAATAAATCGAATAAAAAGAAGAAGAAAACAAAATGAGATTAGGTGTGAACAACCCCATAATTGTTACTACTCACGTTTTACAGTTAAAACTTTCTTCACTTATTTCTGCGGGACAGTGTCTGCTAATAATTCTTAATTATTGTAGCAGTTACCTTTGGTGATATACATGCCACGAGAAATAGAAGCGTCATTTTCTTCTGCCCAACTATGAAAGTTCTGAAAGGCTTTCCAAGCATCAACAAATTCTTTCAAAGGGTATTGAATTTTCGCAAATGTTAGTGTAATGTCTGATGCTTGAAATGGTTTCAATTTTAAGCCAGTGACGATCCCAATGTACCCCGGCCCAACTCCACGAAGTGCCCAAAAGAGATCAATATTCTTTTGTGGGTTGGCTTTGTGAATTTCACCATTAGCGTCGACTGCCTCTAGCTCCAGTATGTTATCAACTGTTAGTCCATATAATGACGAAAAGTATCCATGACCACCTCCAATAGCATCTCCTGCCAATCCAGTAGTCAAGGCGTTTGTCATTGGTAGGCCATAACCACCGTTCCTCCATAAATGGGCATTGATGTGTCCAACAAGTGCTCCAGGCTGAACTTGAATAACAGCATTCTCTCCCGATCCCTCAACGTTCACCTTCGCCATTCTTCTAAAATCTAGCACGCAAGTCTGATTATTTCCCCAGGAAATTGCCTCTTGTGATTGTCCACCACTGTTTGGAATCATAGCTATTTTGCTCTCAAAAGCACAACGTACTATTTTTCCAACATCCGTTGTAGATTCTGGGAAGATAAAGGCTGGAGGAAAAACACGGTCTTTCCGAAGATTCCAACGACGGTTGAGATGTTTGTATCGCAGATCACCTTGTCCGTGGTAAATGATTTGTTCAGAATCAAAACCGCTTTTTACAAGACAACTTTCTAATGCTCCCATACGATAACCCAACACAGTATCTTTATATGCATCTGTGAACCAACCTACCGTGTTACTGGTAACACTGGCTACATTTCCCGCAGCTTGTCTGAGCGAATCTGCAAGACGAGACGTCAAAGGCGGAGGCTTATTTCTGACAGATTCAACTGATATTATATACAGTGGAAAAACAATTAAGAAACATATGGACTTCATTTTCAAGTCCTTGTTTAACTTCCTAACTCACAGTTCCAAATGCAAACAAAATTACAAACTTTGAAAGACAGTAAGCCTGTAATAATTATCTTGTAATTTCTATGCGGAAATCACATATTGAGGGACTCAACCATTCTCAATTAATAAACCTAACCACTAACTCAAGATATCTCTTATCACTGACATAACCATCATAGGTTTCCGAATTTGCCGGTGGAGTATTTCCTACAATACACCAGTGACAGTGGTAAAAAGTGACAAATAAAAGAACAAATTGTAAAAACTGGTAAAAAGCCGCAAAGTATAGAAAATTTCTAATCTGAACATTTCATTTATTGACGGTAAGCAGGTGTGAGATGTAATAAAGGCCAAACCACAATAAAATTTGAACAGTTAATCGGGAGTAACATAAAATGAACTAATGGTCTAATAAGCAGAATTTATTGGTCCATCAGACTTTCCAAGAAATCAAACGAGAAAAAGAAGTAAACGAAACTTGGCTCTCCTATTAGAAATCGTGCCACCCCTTATGACAACATTGAGTGAAATATGAGAATATAAATATTAGCTATAATTCTCACTTGCAAAACTGAAATTGTTAATTACTAATAATTAATGACATCGGAACTATTACAAATACTTTGATTTACTTACTTCAATTACAACAACACAATATGTGATGGTAATGGTAATTGAATTATAGTATTTGAAGAGTATATAGTATATTACAATAAAATGCATTATAGCGGTAATTTTATGTAAATTGAATTATAAGTTGATTCAATTTTAATAATTAAAATTATTACTAATCCAAGGTATTCATAATTTTCTAATTGTGTTAGCAACGAATTTTACTATTAACTGAATATCGATAATGTTGGCAATTTAATGCTCACTTATACATGTGCTAGCACAAAATATGTCCACTTATCGTGTATCGGCAATATCGTTAGTAAAATAAAAAATTTGTAAAGATGTAAAGATTAAGCTTCTTCTTCTTTTACTTCACTAAGCTCAGTGTCACTGTCAGAATCATAAATGTGTCCTTGTTCAATGCAAATTTATTATCATCATTTTCTCAAAGGTTACTATTTTAAAATTTTTTGTGAATCAAGATTTAGTAGATATGAATACTTAAACATTACACAGAATTGTTGCGCATTTGGTTCACTTCAAACATTCCTAGCTGCTTGTCAAAGATGTTGACAAGTAAAACCGTACAATTTATTTAAATTTTATCATGGTCCTGACTTTAGTCGTGTTACTTTTTGTCTAACCAATTCGTTTGGTAAATGAGAAACTAAAATTCAACCACCGTATGATATGCATTGATGCAGCGGAAATAATAGTGGCAATAACATGCTTAATCGATGTTTTGTAATTAACTTTTCGTCTAAATCAGTTTGAATTGAATGCTGTGAATTTTATATTTTAATACCGATTTTAATGATTCACATGCATTGGGATTGTGAGTTATCGCATGCCTAATTTTTATTGTCCCATTTGCTTTTCATTTAATCCACTTTGGATTGATTATGGTAAATTTTGTATATTTTACTAATAATATTGCCGATATCCAAGTAGTGGAAATATCATTTGAATAATTACAATTATGCCATTTACTTTCCATCCTATCCACATTGAATTGATTACAACGAATTTTGTATTTTACTATCGATATTGCCTATACTCATGTAGCGGAAATATTGTGTCAAACACATGTTCAACTGCTGTTTTGCCATTTACTTTCTAGACACACCACTTTGAAGTAATTACATCGATATTTACATTTTAATAACGATATTGCCGATACTCTAGTATCGGAAATACTGTATGGTATCACATACTTATTAATAATTAATATTTTGCTATTTAGTTTCCATCCTATTCACTTTAAATAGATTACAATGAAATTTTAATTTTAATACCGATATTCTATATTTTCATGTTGCGGAAATATTGTCTGTTATTTCATTCTTAATTACTATTGTGGCATTTACTTTACTTTCAATCCACTTTGGATTGATTATGGAAAATTTTGTGATTTACTAACGATATTGCTGATACTCACGTTGCGGAAACATTGTGTGCAACTGCTATTACACCATGAATTAATTCCAGCGATTTTTGCAGTTTAATAACGATATTGTCAATACTCGAGTGGCGGAAATTTTGTAAGCTATCACACGCTTAATTACCATTTTTTCATTCACTTTTCATCAAATTAGCTTTGGGTTGATTTCAGCGAATTTTGCATTTTAACCGATATTGCCGTTACTCATGTAACTGAAATATTTTCTGTTGTCACCCACTCATTTAACTGACTTATAAGTCGACTCAATTATAAGTGACACTCACTTATACTAGTTTTATTCGTGAAAGCCCCTATTGTATTAGAAAGGCAAAGATTCTAATCAAACAATATAGTAAGTATCTTTATATAAGACGTTAAAATTTATAGAGAGAAATACAAGTGTTGATTTTCTACCTTGTAGTAAAATATTTTAGTTTGAGCTTTCGTCGTTTGCATGAGCAACAGGTGAATACATGTGAATTCTATCCAATCAGGAAGGGAGAAATGTCTGGCTTTATCATGATTACAAGTTGGAATATTTCCTTATAAAAAGTAGCAAGATTTTTGTAAAAACTCTAGCTGCTAAGATGAAAAAACGCCTTTGCAAAAATTGAATTCGTTATTTTTAATACTCTCAATTCTGCGACAAAATTAGTAAATGTCATTGAATGTCGAAAACTGTAAAAAAGTTTACAATATCTTCCTTGTCAATAAAATGTTCGTAAGCTTAATTTTGGATTAAATATATACAAATTTGAAAAATTAACAAAATCATTAGTTTAGTTCAAAATGATAAACCATGCTGATATTCATAAGTGTGCTACTTTAATTAAATATTAAGTTTTACATGAAATATTTCATCAAATAAGGAAATCAAAAGACTTTTTTTTTTGAAGACCAAAATCGTGAATGACGACGGGGTCCTTTTGTTGGCAAAATTTAAGAAAATTAAAAAAAATTTCAGAGCTCTGATCATAATGAACGCAAAAGCCGAATTCATGTTTTCAAGAGGAAGATGAATAATTTATTTTTTCTCATAGTCAAAACTTATTTAAGGTGAAAAAGAAAAAAAAGCTAGTAAATCGGATTAAGGTTGGGAAGTAAAAAAGAAAACGAAAACCCTAGGATCTCTGGATAAAATTAAATATTAAATCCATGAAAAATACTTTACTTAAAATTTCAAGTTCTTTGAATTCATTTCCCAGTTACAAAAGTGGATTATATTGATTTTTAACTTTTACATTTTCAACATTAGTATTTTATTTTCAAACGTACACATGATAATTGAAATTAATTTAAAAAAAATTGTGTGAATGATTACTTTATAAAAATTGACGAAATGTGAATACTTTATACAAAATATTAGTCGAAATTTTAATATACAAATTTAAAAAAGTATAAACATTAGGCTCGATTTGCCTTCACGTGTAAGTTGATTATCAGCATTAGAGGAAATTATTAAAAATTAGTATATTAAAAGGCTTGAAAGAACTGATAACATTATTGGATGGTCTTGTAATTATGAACTTCACAATTAAAGTTAAAGAAATCGTTGAAATATTCAATCTTTTTCGTATTAACCATTTTGTAAAAGTTGGAAAAAATTTTAAGTTTACTAAAAGTTGATAAGGATATAACTAGAGGTGTTGCGGATATTCGGCGCCTAAAACTCTCCCGGATAGACTATCCGCCGGATACCGGATACTTATAGGTATCCGCGCGGATAATTTTCTATACAATAATTCAGAAATTCAAAAAATGAACCAATAATTTTATTATATTCATTATATAAGCATGCCGGATATCCCTGTTGGATATCCGCGCCGGATATCTGATATCCAGCAACCAAAAAACGCCGGAAATCCGATATCCGGCAAACCTGCCGGATATACTATCCGCAACAGCCCTAGATAAAACCATTTCAAAGTATGACAAATAGGAACAGAAATCCCGTCGTATCTCTTTTGATAAGGTTCCCACGGTTTTTCGAAATCGATTTGAAGCAATGCAATTACCGAGAAGGAAAAAAATTGTTTTTTCTGCACCAAAATCAAGAAAACAAAAATACAACATAAGTTTGGAACACCTAACTCCGCATCTACATTGTCCCAAAAGAATGTTCCGAAATTACAATTTCCAAGAAATCGTAACTTTTTTTCTAGTTGTCGCAGAGACTTGATTAAAAAATCCTCCTCTCTACTTTGCATAATCTTTCTGAAATCGTAAACACTATCACCAAAAAAATTGATTTATGGAGTTCAATTGACAATACTTTATGTCACCACGCTTTCTCCAGCAAAGAGCATGGATCAAAAGTAACTTCCAATGGTTCTAAAAATACTGGTTGGACTGTATTCTCCGATTAAATAGCTGTGAATACTGATCGCGCAAAAAAATTCAAATTTTAACCAAATTCTAGACTTCTGCACACTATAGGAAAGATTTTCTTTGTGACGCACTAATTCATTGAACACATTATATATTTTAGTGCGTCAAGTAAAATATCCAAAATTTTATCACGTGATATTGTGATATCTGTACTGCAGTATTTAGTGGAATTAAGTGGTCGGTTGTTGGAGCACTCCGGTCATGATTTTAAAGGTTATTAAATTAGGATTAGCTAATTTAACCAGTGCTACGGCAAAACATCACATGTAAGTTCTAAATTGAATTCTTCAATTTTTCATCTAAGTCAAAAATATATACTGCATAAAATATATTATTAATTTGTTAAATTTTTTTTTAGATTAAAATTACGAATTACTCAGTCGAGTCAATTAATAAGCAGCTGATCGAAGGCATGGCCATTTCACAAAATTTTGTACAGGATTGGTCAAAAAATTTAATTCTCTGAGTCCTTTGGAGCGATAGTCAATCGTATCCATACGTTTTGACAAAAGTTCATAATAGAACCAATCAATGTGCTTGCTTAATTACCAAACTATTCGACTACTTTGGAATATGAAAAAATATCCTGTTATCCTAAATAATACGTGCAAATGTCTAGAATTTGGTTAATCTTTGAATTGTTTTGAGCGGTCAGTATTCACAGCTATTTAATCCGAGAGTATGTCTATTTCTATTTTTGTTAGAAGTATTTTAATTGTCTTTATCGGCTCAGAATAATACCTTCGACACTTGTTTCATAAGCAAGAATTGTTACCTACTTACCTTCGCAAGAATTGTTACTATAAATATTCAGTACTAGACTAGTATTTATTCCCGTTTCAGATCTTACTCTAGCAATTTATTTTATAAGTCCAATTAGTGAGGAGATTACTCCCAAAGGTATGAAATGAAAAAAAAGTGTTTGAATTATTGCGAAGAGGATTTTGTTATAAAATGAGTTCATGAAGATCCCAATTTCCCCGTCTTTTGTGTTCTAATTCCCTAGAGTGAGAAGAGTGCTTGAGGATATGAAAAAAGAGAAAGCGAATGGAGAAAGTAAATAGGCAATTATAGATTTTGATGACTCCACTTCACCATTTTATATCTAATTTTCATTTTAACTCATCTCACCCAGACAGGATTTTGAAGTTTCATCACTACATAGAACATGCTATGATTATTTATGAAATATAAATTTTAAAATTTAAATTTTAAAATTCTATTAATTTATTCTCCCCACTATGCAACTTAAATTGCCATGCATTCTAATTTTTTTTGTTTCAACTTGGTCGCATATTTACTTCAAACAAATGTATAAATCTGGCTTAAAATATTTGTATATTAGGTTACGTTTATTTAATGTTTTAAAAAGTATAAAAGTCACCAAGAACATAATATGTTATTACTAATAATTGGTTTATTTCAACAATGATTTACATTTTTACTGATTTTCTTCCGATAGAGACTATGAAGAGAAATTTTCTGTTTGCATTTGACGTCAATCTAATTTAACCTTTAATGGTAATAATTTGATTTTTATCATTTGAGCAATTTTGAACAAAATCAGGAAAATGGAAATAGGAAAATTGAACTTCCTGTTTTCCCCTTACTTTATCTTTAAAATTTAAGCTAGTAGCTGATGTTTTATTTTTAGATATTTTTGGTAAAGCTGCAAAAATATACTTGAGACTGAAAATATACTTTCAGACTGAGTCTGAAAGCTTTTTGATGTTTCCGGTGAAACTTGTACATTAGCTAATAAGGAAACCAGCTTTGTTTATTAGTCCTAATTAATTGAAAATTCTACCATAATTCACCGTAACAATACCTTTGAAAATATTCAACTTGTAGCAGTATGAGGTAGTTGTATGATATTTTAGTAATATATTTTACTAATACTAAAGCAAAAACAGCACTTGTGGTAAGGTTCTGACTCAGATCCTACTTTTGAAATTTTATGTCTGGCTATATACTGTTTGATGTAAGGGGTATCCATGATCTAAATACTTGAGGTATTACCTGCTGAGAGATGCTGTCTATATAGCAATAGAACCGCAATACTCTACACCCTTATAGACAATGGAGTCCGTTACTGTCTGTGGTTGAAGGGTGGTGAGACTCCGACTTGAGCCGCTCAGTAGAACAAGAGGTATAATAAGTTTAAGCTCAAACTCATTTTAAAAATTGTGAGCCTTTATTCAAGAGCCGTCTGACTCAAGGTCAATAAAGATTGACCTTGAGTCAATCTTTATTGACTTATTTAACTTAGCGCTCTGGCTAAGTTAAATGTAAATGGTGTCAATTTTCTAAATATAGCATACTTTGTCTAGCAGATTGAACCTAGACAACTTTAATTATTATAGCAAAAAATTTCTGTCAGGTTTAGCCACCCAGGAGACATTCACGTTGACATTGGCTGTATTCAAGCGTCCATCAATGAAACTTTGAATATCTATTCCATAGATCATTCTATGAAATGTTTCAATGCCAGACAAGATAATTCAATATGTCGTTTGGCTACTAGGGTACCTTGGCGTTAACATAAAGTTAACCACTCATGATAAATTTAAGGGACGGGCAGAAAATTAGATTATCTTCATCGTACTAGAACATTGGCTAGAATGGTATAGGAAAGATTTATGAAAAGTTTCAGCTTATAACTTGGATGGACGGTTAGTTACGGCCCATGCTAACGTCAAGCCACCTAAACAAACAAACGTGACAGAAATTTTTTTGAAGAAACGATAATAGTTGCACTATTTCATCTACCAAACAATATATGTTCAATTCAGGAATCTGATAACACGCATCTTCACGTTATCCGAGGCGTTGCCGTCTTTGTTGATGTTTGTGGCACACTAGTCATTTTCTCCGGGGGTCAATTCGCTACTGCTTGTCTCAGTCTGGAAAACTTATTTACTCATAGTGTTTTCTTGTACTGTATCTAGGAAAACTATGTTTCTTTATGTTTGTTTCGTCCTTACTAACTGTTAGACATTTTAATCTTATCTATTTTGTTATAGTCTCTAGAAGCACCAATGCGGATACACTTTCTCCAAATTTCTTGATGAGGAAGGAACCTATCAAAATAAAGCTCTTTAAATCTTCACTTTTGTCTAAAACAATCAACCACTCAACCACTTCACATCCTTTCACTTTACGACAAAGCTAATCGAATCTTTTGAAATAGACTACCTAATTTACTCCAATTTAAGTTGGGTTCTCAATTTGTCAAATTTCTCACAATCACTTCTCAAATTTTGCCGGCACTCTAGTCGTATTCTATGAAAATAAGTCGACAACTTTTGAAACAATATCATCATACCAAGGAAGAATTGACTAGGATAATGATACCGGCATGGCCATTAGGAACGAGCAAAAATAAATTCTTTTACTGCTTGTGTTGTGCGTCAGCTGTTGCTGTGGGTGCAAAAAGTTAGCAGAGCATTACCATAAAATTAGCAGATCAGCAAATCAGACCGTAAAGTTAGCACCCTAGCACCATAAAGGGAACAATTAATGGAAACGCACTCCCCGCGGAATTGGGTAAGTGATACCTTAATCGATTGGAAATTTCATGCAGATTACGAATCTGGCATTCATTAGTGGCGGTCAAATCAAATTTTGCAAAATATTTGCAAATTTGTGCAAACAAAAAAATTTTTTTCTGCACTGTTTTACCCAAATAACCTCGTGGAATTGGGTAAGCTATACCTCAATGTATCAGAAATTTCACGTAGATTACAAATCTAACATTCGTTGATGGCGGCCAAGTCTCATTTTGTAAAATTTTGTAAATTTGTGTCAAAAAAAAAATTTTTTTTAAGTGACTTTTCAAATGTGCGGGGAAAAAATTAGGTATTCCGAGGTATTCCGAGGCACCTCAAATTATGATGAAGTTTATAATGGGGTAGCTGATCATAAATATGAAAAAAATTTCACCGGAAACGCATAGAAAAAAAGTTATGAATTATTCAAAATGGAACAAAAATAGGATTTAATATGCATTCGTTGTTAGAATTAGGATTCTTTAGCTTGTTAATCAATAAAATATTTCATCAGTATTTTGTTATTAAGCAAAAAAAAAGGCGGTGCGCAATCTTCGGCGCGCATCGCGCGCCTCCGTTAGCTGTTGAAAGAGCCATCGGCTCGTTCAAACGCCGCCGGGAAATATGGTTTGAACACCTGAACGCGATATCTGTCACAAGTATGCAATCACACTCAACTAATCCACATGCACAATCCAATTGTGCATGTTACCGATGCGTGTATGCTTGAATACGTATATTAATTACCTAACAAAAACATGAGAAAATACCCTCTCAATCTACGTAATAGCAAGGAAAATATTTCTCAATTTTGAAAAATGCAAAACTTTTTTTTATGCGTTTCCGGTGACAATTATTTTCATATTCGTGATCAGCGACCTAATATTAGTCTACAAATAAAATTTCATCCAAATCCGATGTGCTTCGGAATACCAAAGTTTTATCTTTTTTAGTTCGACTAATGATTTATATCAGATTCGTAATACGCATGTAATTTCTGATCGATCAACCTTTCACTTGCTCAAATCCGGACAAATACATATGGGTAAGTCATAGCAGAAAAAAAAAATTTTTTTTGGCACAAATTTGCATAATTTTTGCAAAGTTTGACTTGGCCGCCAACAATAGATGCCAGATTCGTAATCTATATTAAATTTATGATGGATTTAGGTATCACTTACCCAATTCCACTTGGATATTTGGGTAAGACAGTGCAAAAAAAAAATCTTTTTTGAACAAATTTGCAAAAATTTTGCAAAATTTGATTTGACCGCCACTAATGAATTCGTAATCTGCATGAAATTTCCAATCGATTGAGGTATCACTTACCCAATTCCGCGGGGAGTGCGTTTCCATTAATTGTTCCCTTTATGGTGCTAGGGTGCTAACTTTACGGTCTGATTTGCTGATCTGCTAATTTTATGGTAATGCTCTGCTAACTTTTTGCACCCACAGCAACAGCTGACGCACAACACAAGCAGTAAAAGAATTTATTTTTGCTCGTTCCTAATGGCCATGCCGGTATAATTGTTTATGGATGGTATTAATAATGTCTAGTATTTTAAACTTCATTGACCCGTTTCCAACATATTTATTACCGCCTCCNTTTAAACTTCATTGACCCGTTTCCAACATATTTATTACCGCCTCCCCTCTTATTTGTGGAACATTCGGTAGAAGGAAAACTTGGGTTACTATAATAGAGCTCAAAAGTTATCTAAAATTAAGACCAAGTGGGGATCTCAACAAGTGGGAAGAATTAGTAAACCGTAGCAACCGTTGAATCACTCTTAGAATAAACCATATCATTAAAGCGTAGGCTGTTGACATATGTCTTAATCTGAGACCTGAAATAATAGTATTTGAGGTATAATTGTGATAACCTCAACACTTTTAGTGACAGACATCAACCGTTGACATTTGAGGCCCCAACACTTGTTTATCGAGTGTTTGTAACTATAGCATCGATATGTGATAGCTTGGCATTTTCCATTGGTAGCTATCGTATCAACCCCTGATAGTATTAGCAGCAGCATTTGATAAATGAGGTACCCATCGTTGCTTGTTGTAGAATAATTTGTTGGTATAAAAACGTAGGAGTTTATAATTAGTTAAATTTTAAACATTTTCATGAAACTCTACAATCCCTGTGCCTGTAGACAAATTAATCCAATTAAAAGTTACATAAAATGTCTTATGTAACTCTGAATGATTTTAGCTAAGGTGGTTATGTGACTATTCCGTCGATAAGGCGGACAAAACTGTTTTATAAGAGAATATATTTGTCATTGTCGATCAGGCGGTCAGTCGCCAAGACCTCTTCTCTCTTCTAGGTAGAAATGGCTGAGACCGCTGAAATGAAGTTTTTGTCTAAAACTACAGCCAATTGTTATCCTTATGGTTCATTTACTCGATTTATAGTCTATTAGTGTGTTAGGTAATCAGGTTTGGACAATGTTAGCAGTCTATGTCCATCTGTTCATTAGTCAGGTTGGTAGAGTCAGGTTTTCGTGTTTTGGGTCATTCTGTGGTGCCTGGAGATAAGCAGAGTCTTTTAGCGTTTCACTATCTTCAGTATCAAACAGTGGCAGCTGAGGTAGCAGTCCTAGATCGCTAAAGTGTTATTAGCTGTATCTCATTATTCTTTAACAAGAATGCCGTCAGCCGAATACTACGTGGTGTGTTCGTGATCATAGAAAAATGACACATGTGCCGTGTATAAAAAGTCATTTGTATGAAGAGAAGGAACGCTGATTCACGTTTATAGACAAAAAAATTACTTTTAGACAAAACGGATATCTTGAATACCGTTTGTAGATGGCTATATAAACCGAACTAAGTAAGTTGTATCCGGCACCAAATGCGATGTTGTAAAAACGTCATTACAGAACGCTGCACACAAATGTTCTAATCATAGGAATAAGCGTCTTATGCCGTTTATATAAAGATCGAAATACTTTTCTACTACTACTAGTTTACGAGTAATAAAGTGCTTCTTAAGTCTCCGTAGATATGTGCGCGAAAATATAGTGCAAAATACAATTGCATAAAATTTATGACAAATTTGACTCACACGTGTCAAATTAATTAATCTTGGTATTTTGGTTTATTGTTTTGTTTAGAGTTACTCGAGCTGTTAAAAAGCTGTCCCAATCATGCCCCTTCCGTCCTGGTGATTATTTTTGCTGACCAAGTCTTCATCGCCAAACATTTTTCACACAGTGACACCACACAATTGAGCTTTAAGTTGCACCAAACCCTTAATTTGACTGGGCAGCTCCTAAGGTTTTGTGTTTTTGATTTGCAAAAGTTTGTTAATTCAATATTTAAATAATTCAAACATCCGTACGTTACAAATCAGTTTATATATTTCCCTTTGATTTTCTGTATTTTTGTTTAGAAGTTGGAGTTTGCTCCAATTTTTGTGAAAAAATAAACACGTATAATAATTTAACAAATACGCATTATGACAAATTAACTAATCTCGGAAATAAATATTAGAGAATAAATTAAGGTTTTTGAAATTAGCTAAATAACCTTCCCGCATCACAATCATTCCAATTTACGGCCATGATAAACTCGATTTCTCTTTTTTCCAGTCACGTGATACTTTTTCTCATTCTTGGTTTATAATAGTAGTGTATTTATTTTATGGCGGGTATCAATTATTATCCGCGAACATCGAAGCAGGATGGAGCCGTAAAATGACTTGGAAATGACTTGGAAATGCTTTCAATTTGTTTCACGGGAATATGCTTGTTTGGCAGAGCTGGTGCAGATTACTAGGACTTTATAATTACACCTATCGCCATTTTTTATTCCTATTACATTCAGCACTTTCAAGCCTCTGCTTATGACTCATGAATACTATTTGCAAGAAGCATATAGGCAGTAAAAATGTTTTCGGTTGATGATAATTTTAATTTTAGTAACATCAGTTATCTCATCTGTATCGTATAGTCTAGATTCCAATAATAAGCATTGCAGAAGCAATTTTTTTCGAACACGTTTCACCTGGCTATTTTATATGATGTGTTTTGTCTTAAAGAAAAGTCTATACGAACTAAGGCTTGATGTTATCTTCAATGATACTTCTATTTATTTCCGGCTCTGGGGATTTGTCTCAACCCAATGAAAGTATATGTGCCTAAAGTCGCAACCGAGGTGGTTGTTTGTGCAATTAAGACAAAAACGTTTCTTGCTTTCAAAATTAAACTTATGCTACCTTTAGCAAAATATCTCTATCGAGAATCGAGAATTAAAAACGTATATCAAATTTTACAAATTTAATGTTTCTCATACTAGAACCCTCACCCACAGACAATGAAAAAATTTTTTACTTTGTCTCAAACTTGCAATGTTATAAAAATCTATTTTGAGTATGTTTATTTTTGCTTCCAAACAAACCATATTATAATTCTATGAAGACATATTTTAGTAAAGANTTAAAAACGTATATCAAATTTTACAAATTTAATGTTTCTCATACTAGAACCCTCACCCACAGACAATGAAAAAAATTTTTACTTTGTCTCAAACTTGCAATGTTATAAAAATCTATTTTGAGTATGTTTATTTTTTGCTTCCAAACAAACCATATTATAATTCTATGAAGACATATTTTAGTAAAGATTTAACAGAATTTTGCATTCAACATTGTTCACCACTAATATTATTTAGTTACGATTTGAATAAAAGTTTGCTTTCAAAATTATTAAACTTCATCCAAATGATGTATGTATTTTTTCTAATACAAGAGTACTGACATCGAAATACTTTTGTGAGATGATAACTTCGGATTCCAGTTAGGCAATTATTTTGCTGTACTATTGCAAGCTCATTAGTCTAATTCTTAACCGTTTTTCATCTACGAAATTTATAAGTATGCCAATGTTTACACAAAACTAGGAGCTATTACTTTGTAAGATTTTACTACTCGGTGCTAATTAGACTACCTTTGAATTGTAAATACCATAAGAAAATTCCAGTACCTTTGTTTGCTCCCAACTGCGAAACTAAACCATTTTTTGTCAAACCGCACAAAGCTATTGAGGATTACACAATGTAATCTTGAAATATCGTTACTTTTGCATTTATTATGCAAGAATACATCCCTGGACTCGAATTTGAAGCGTCAAACGGTGATTGGATACAAGAAAATTCTATTAAAAATGCTATTGTTTTTAAAGCGGGATTTGTGCTAGAGCTGTGGTCAGGAGGCAATCTACGAGTTGTGGTAAAGTAACAAAAAAAATTTTTTTTTAATAATGAAAAATATTTGCTACAAAATATTAACGACAATATTAATTTTCCCACGATAATTTCAGTNTTTTTTTTTAATAATGAAAAATATTTGCTACAAAATATTAACGACAATATTAATTTTCCCACGATAATTTCAGTTAGTTGCTACTTCGCTTTTACAAAGCTATGCGACAAAAAACAACCTGATGAGTTTTTTGATCAAAGATGAGTCATGGAAGCCAAGGCATGCCGTTGGAAGAAGTGCGACAATGAATTTCCTGAAATTTTGATTCTACAATTTAAATTTTATTTTAGAATACAATACTGTAAATTTACCTAGGCTGACTTCTAAGACTTCTTTCAATGAGTTTAGGAGTTGGCCAAATGTCAACAAGTATTTTAAATTTTGAGTACAACAAACTTGTCATGGATCATTCTAAAACAATTTCAAGTATAATTCGTCAAAATATTCAGTAAATTTTTCATTGTTGTTGCCAAATAGCTGGTTGAATTCCAGAGGTTGCCGAAGGTAACAAAAATTTCAAAAACAACAAAACATTCACGAAATTATCAAAAATTCATTTTTGAATTTTTCTCTAACATGAGACAACGTTATGGTAGTGAAGTCAAAAATGATTGTTTGGACACCTAACCAAGGTCATTGCGTGACTTTGTAGATAACTTCATGTCAATCTGTACACATTACGTAGTCATTGTACAAAATTGCAGAAAACTCCCAATATTAGTATGACTTTCTTCCTTTCCTAATCTATTGACACATTGTATAATTTCTAATATCACAGAAAATCGCGTGCGATTACTCAAACATACTCCCAATATATACAGACAAAGTTTGATGTGCTTCATAACACCTGATGAATCTGTAAAGTGCGTGCGAGCTTTACCACCAATAGCAAATTGGGATCCTTCTTACAAGTACGAAAGTGGCGAGACTTTTCTTGACTACTCTAATCGTGTAGTGACTTGTATCAACTATCGAATAAGTAATGACAAAAAAAGTATTAAACAATACCTTCTCCACCTGAAAAAATGTTGCCTTAAATCAAAAATCTACGAAAATACTCATGCTTTAATAGCGATTTTCAAATTTTCAACCTCATTTTAAGTGATTGAAATTGATTTTTTATAAATATTATCACATAGCATTGTGAATATCAACCACAGAAGGAAATATCTAATGCAATTTTAATGTCTTTTTAACTATCTGCATGTTTCACTAACATAGAATGTGCTAATATTGAAATGGAATAAATTTTAACTTGCTCTGTCATTTCTCTAATTTTTAGTTGGCATGTCAAGCCGTGAGGTTATCTTTTTTTGGTTTCTCAAAATTATCATTTCTAAGTTCGATTTAGTGGAAAGCAAGAAACAATTTTTGCAAATTGATAGATGATGCTAATTATCATTGAAAGTTTGTGAGCGATGACAGGGGTTTTAGGAAAGTTTAAAAAGATCTATTTGATTAAGACAATGTAGTAGCAGGTGTATAAACATACCTCATCAACGATTTGCTAGCTAGAGATAAAAACACCACTTATTAGCAACTACCACGACATTCAATACATCAATGCAATTCAATAAAATGCAGACACATAGATCTACAAGGTCAACACTTCCTTCAAATGTTAAAAAGTTATTTGGTTTGTTACGTTTAAGTAGTAGCAAATTTTAGCTGGTCCGGCAGTATATCTTTACTGATACATGCGGTCTGACACACTAACTAAATGACGCAAAACAAATCCGAGTTGATTCCCTTTTATTGCTAAAGCAAAATTGAAAACATTAATATTGATTATGCAAATTATGTTGTGTATACAGGGAAGAGCATAAGTAAGTACACATCGAGGAAGTGAGTTAGATGTGAGTTAGCATGGAGTGAGATCGGGGGATTTAACCACCTAATTTTTTATACATGACTTTTGAAGTTAACACTTTCTCCATGTGTACTTACTTTTGCCGTACCTTGTAACAGTGCAGTATAAGAGTGGACTGCAGGACTACAGCAACAGGATATTTCTGAACCCAATCTGGACAATCACATAATTCCAAAACAAACCAGATACTTTGAGGGAAACTTGGTTCGTTTTATGCACTGGATATAGCGGAAATTCAGAAACCATTTGTAAACAAACCTCATATCACCACAAATTTCATTCGTCAGTGCTGCCCAAAAATGCATGCAAGAAGTTTCCAGCCTACGATCTATGACGTAATCCTATATCCCAAACTTCGCGTTGCTAAGCTATCGAATGCATAAACGCGATTCATCAAATTTGTTGCGACTAGCTGTTTTAAAATTTGACACATGTAAGGCAATGCAAAATTTAAATATTTACAACTCCAATGTTATCGATTCACCATAACCGTCAAACAATACACTTGCGGTTTACGGAGTATTCAAAATTACTCAGCTCGAGAATAAAAATTCAAATAAGTCAGGTGGCAATAGTCTTCTAAATGTCGCTCATCACAGCCCTACTAGCATTCCAGCATTTATTGCACGCATCATGATGATGAGGTCGATTAGTGTAAAATGCCAAACTAGCCATAATTAGTAGCGGTTTTTAAAACTCCATCTAGCTGAATTATACTTAAAGAAGAAAGTTTATTTTACAACATAATTTCATAACGGTAATGAATTGTCAAAGTGAAATTAATTAAATTATTCTTTACTCTTTAAATAGAAGGTTGGAAGGTTTGGTAGTTGCCTGAATCCGTATAGTGCCAATCCGAATATGCCAAGTGGATTGACATTGAGAGCATTGCGTGAGGGTAGAGCGCCACTTCCCGTGTTGCACATATCTCCTTGGCAGCAAGAGTTGCAGACGTATCTGAAACAACAGTACCCACATTCAATTTATAATAAGAATAAGAATAGTATTTGATTTTTTAAAAGTTTTGCGAAAGAAAAGAATATTCCTACGCTCAGATGAGATCATGCTCTACTTTTGTCATTTTAAGACATTGAAGAATGTGCTATATAACATGAGTTATATTTACAAGGGTAAAGGTTCTATTTTACGGTGTTGGCGTGTCATTGCAGATACTGCTTGTTATCTTTCGCAGTGTTAATGCAAGACACCTATTATTCTATGTAGAGGTTGCTTCTGGGAATACATACTTGTTAATCCACAGCTAAGGACAAGCCTACTAGATTAGGATGTTGCGCCTCAGTATAGATTTTCACATCTGACTAGATTACTAACAGCTACCCCATATCGTATTATTGTAATACCAGATTCTTTAATAGCACAGGGTCATACTACGTTTCTTCACACTCGATGGTCGCCCATCAAAGTTTACATTGGTGCAGGCCAGCATAACTTAAGGGATCTTATCGGAATCTACAAATTCATGCAAGAGAATTTGAGTTTGTGTTGTGCAGACTGTTATTTCGAAACGAAGAATTGTTCTATGTTATTTCCGAAAAAAAATTAATTTAACACGTCAGATAACGAGCTGTTCTTAATAGGGTGAAAGGTGGAATACTGAACAAAAATTTTTGCCTAAAAGTTGGTGATTGACATTTCTTTTACTTTTACTAAAAAAATAGAATAAAACATCATCGAAAAGTCAAGTTGAGGCAAAACATAGATACAAGCTTCTCTAATCATAACATAAATCCATGTTTGTTTGGTATCTACCATGAGAAAATACAGTTGGTATTGCATTGCATAACTAGATGTCTCTAATCATAGCATTATCCCACAGATTTTTTCAAACATTTGGAAAATATGTTTAGAGTAGCATAGAAAAGTCAAGTAGAGGCAATGGATAGATAAATCATAACTTGGTAATAATAATAAACAAAGTTAGTTTTATGCATTTGGTAAAAGTATTTTCGATTTTAAACTTAAGTAAAATACTAGTGCTACTGAGAAGCAACTTACTACAGTAAAGTTCGGCTATAGTGACTCAGGCTATAATAGAACTCCGGCTATAGCAAACCACACTGTCCGGCCCCTGCCAAGCAAATGGGAGATTATGTGTTAAGTAGTCCGGCTATAATGAAATCGGCTATACTNTCGATTTTAAACTTAAGTAAAATACTAGTGCTACTGAGAAGCAACTTACTACAGTAAAGTTCGGCTATAGTGAGTCAGGCTATAATAGAACTCCGGCTATAGCAAACCCCACTGTCCGGCCCCTGCCAAGCAAATGGGAGATTATGTGTTAAGTAGTCCGGCTATAATGAAATCGGCTATACTGAACTTCCGGCCTTAGTGAACCAAACCTACCGGTCCCCAGAGTCATTTTGTCCGGTTATAGTGAAATATGTCTGAATTCCGTAATGAGACCATTTGCTACTACTGTTCCTTATACTTTTATGCCTGCCCATCTATGCACCGGACTTGCATGTTGACCTATGAGTGAGTTTGAGTTTATTAAGTAAATTACTAATTCACAATGTCAAAATCAGGCCAAAAGCGCACTGCGTTGTCCTTAAACGATATATTCGATATCATTGCTGCACTGTCTTCCAACACACCTCACCAAACGTTATGTGAGAAATATAAGATTGGAAACTCTACAATTTCTCTTACTTTGAAATCAAAATCCAAAATTGAAGAAGACTTCCAAAGATTTTCTGGTGTAAGTTAATAATAAAAGTGTTGAAATATAATTAGGTTACATTTAAGCAATTAGTTAAAATTCAAATATCAAATTTTTAGAATATAAAACGCCAACGCCGATGTAACTATCCAAAGTTGGATTCTGCGCTCATCAAATGGTCTCAAGCAAATCCCCATTACCCAGTGCTTCTCTAAATCGGCTTAGCTGAATTTATAGTGAAATATTTGGATATAATGAACAATTATTAAATTGAAGTGTCCGTTCACTATACGGATATAATGAACTCCGGCTATACTGAACCAATTTTGCCGGTCCCTACAGATTCACTATAACCGAACTTTACTGTATATAAATAGCATGGTCCTCAGACAAATGGCATGCGTTGACACCACAATTGTATTAACTCTCCCAACTATACAATTTGAGATTAATAACTTACAGTCTTGTTCTCTCGCCCATTATAACACAACCAGGGTCACATTTTGCCGAACAATTTCTCTTAATCCCAAATGTTTTCATTGGCCATGTCTGGTTCTCATCTGTAAGTGTGAAGGAAAACTTGCGAACCTATAGATGTAATAAAATATGTAATGTCCGCATACATATTACTTTCCTTAGTGAATTATTTTCTACACCTCAATTAAAAAAATGCTTAAATTTATGCTCAATATTGGTAAGCTCAACTATATCTTAATTTGCTACGCATTGAACCTAGGCGGGAATTATTTTGTAAGCATATCATCATATCTGATTCAATTTAAACGATTTTGACTAAATGAGAAGCTTTAATATAGTATACCTTATCTTCCTGTAAAAATGAGCCTCATTGTTGTGTTCATTACACCGAGATATTTCATTATATTAAGTCAAATTTCATTGTAATTTTGTATAGTATAAAATTTGCAAATAATGTTGGAATTAAATTTTTTCTGCATAATATTCCAATTATTTCAATAAAATATAAAGTGTTTTAAATAATAAGTCACCACCTCGAATTACCACATGGAGATTAATTAAACATGAAATGCAATTTTGTAGGCGCAAATATAAAAAATTGTCCAAGAGGCTATTAATTGCAAATTTCTTATAGAAAAGGATTCTTGTTGTTGTAAAACACTCCTTCAAACTCATACGCCTTATAATGCAAACCCAATCTATCGCTAAATTAAGTTGTCGTTCGTTCACTGCTGAATTCAAGCTGGAATCTGCTGGTATTGCAAAATCAAATTCAAATGCTATAGCGAGTAAGAAATTTGAAATTTATCAAAAAACAATTCGTCAGTTTAGAATGAAAGAACTACAGCTAACCAATCAAGTTGAAACAACTAAATATATTAAAATTAGTTATAGATCATTGTGTAATTTGTGAAGCAGAAGAAGCAAAATTAGAATTGTTTGATTTTTCCGACCATAGAAGACTGAAAATGAAATCGATGAAATGGATATAGCCTAGATTAGAAAATTAGTTTGCCTCACACATTTCGCTCTTAGCATTGAATATTTACAATGTTTGTTAGAAAAAAATTGATTTACATCAACAAATCGGCATTTTTTGGTCCGAAATATTAACTGCCCGCCTCAAAATAACTCCATACTTTAGAATATTTGAAATAATAACTCTCCAGGGGAATTAAATCGAGAAATATAATAGTAAAACTTACAAGACAATAAGTGCAGGTTTTGTCACATTCATGAGGATATCCATACGTCCCATTACTACTTTCTGTAAGATTCAGGCAATTAGGATGTGTTTCGGAGTGACAGACATGACATGTGAGAGCGTCCAATGTCTTGCGTTTGTTCGAAGCTTCGATAAACTCGTCAGTAAGTGAAGATTTGCTCATTTCACATTCACTCACTATGACAAACATATCCACAGTTGTATTTTGGAACTAAATTTATAAAGAAATAATTCATCTTAAGAAAGAAACACTTACCTAATAGTAGCAGTTGAATAGTCAATATATAGCCAATAATTCGAAGAAGTTGGATTTGTTTTTCCATGCCTTCCATTATTGGGTTTAACGAAAATGAATATTATTTTCGAATAAATCTGCTTGTTATTTATTTATGATGAACGGTGCAAAAATCTTTTTGAATACTCTTCGTTTTTATAACAGCTTTATGATAATTTAAGCGTTAGTCCAAATAACTTACTGAAGTAAACCTATTAACTCTTCTTTTTTTTTAGAAAATAAGTTGTTTTCAACAAGAATTTTTTGAACATTTCCCTTGGCGGGGAAAACAGAAAGCAAAACAGGCGTATTAAATCAATACTTTCTCTCGACTTTCTCCATACAGAGAAAGGAGAAACTTTTCTACAAGCACCAGTGTCTTTACACATTTCTGCGCATTAACCTCACACTATCTTTTGTTTACAAAAATAAGTTCTTAAATTTAGATTTTGACCCAAAGAGTTCCTAAAACGGTATGAATAATTTTTGTGTCATTTATTTATAAATTTTGAAATAGATGAATGACCGCGTAAAATTTCACTTTTTCATTTTCATCGTCTAATTTTTAATACAGCTCTAAACTAAATTGTTATTTCTACAAGTTTTCAAATAAAACTTTTTCTCTTTTGTCCCTTGAGTAGTATTTTGTATTACTCAGCAGGTAGAAAGAAAACCTTAATTATTATATGTGNCGTTATTTCTACAAGTTTTCAAATAAAAGTTTTTCTCTTTTGTCCCTTGAGTAGTATTTTGTATTACTCAGCAGGTAGAAAGAAAACCTTAATTATTATATGTGTCTCATGAGTCGTATAGTTAGTTTGAAGTATTTTTTTGTAATAGATGGTTGAAGCAAAATCGTGTAGACGACTGCGACAAAGTTTTCTGGTACATTCTGTCGTATGAATATTAAGGGATTTTGAGTAAAAAAAAATAAAAGTTATTGCGGAAATTCACTTTCTCCAAAAACCCTGCGTCTTTTCCACTTTTCTCAACTTGAAGTTTTTGAAAGAATGAGTTGAGACTTTTTCTTTTGTTTCCAAATATATTGTTTCTTTTTTCTTCTCCTTATCGTCACGCCTATCGGCATTACACTTCTGTTCTCAAAAGAAACTACTAACTCACCCAATACTTTAATTTCCCTTGGGCCAAATTACGGAAAGTGACCTCGGGTGAAAAATAATTTTGAACAAATTCGGAAAAAAGTTATAAGAAATATCCTTTATTTCTACTAATCTCTGTAATATAACAAAATTAATTAATTTGAGCTGATGGCTTATAACTAATCTCGTTGCTGTGATTATTGGTTACCAAAAATTACGTGATACAGTAAAGTCCGGATATAGTGTCATGGTACAGGATTCCCTCTTTAGCAAACCATGTTCGGCAATCCCTCTCAAACGAATGGGAGATTAAGTGTTGAGTAGTTCGGCTATACTGAACTTTGTCTAGTTATAGCGAACACGTATAAAAATTATCTCAAGTAATACGTTCTCATAAAAGAAAGAATGAGAGGTGCCAAAATCCAAACCATTTATATCATAAATTAGCAATTTACAACCTGTTGAAATCCTGTAAAAAGCACAGTCTTGTCTTTTAGATAAATTTTATATCATTCGGCACTTTCTTTATGTACACTTCGGTGGACGCTTTGTGAAAAGTATAAAATCAAAAGATATACAATTTTTTTAAATTTGGAAATCAAAGTCTAAAGTTGAAGTAGCCTTCCAATCATTCGTAAGTAAATAAGAAAAAAAAAATTTTTTAATTCAATTATTTTATATTTAAGCAAATTGCTAACACACTCGGTTACCTAACCTCACTTACCTAACCCTAACCTAGAGCAGGTGGAAATTGAAGTAGAAACCACCACAAACCTGGACTTGAAACGAATTTCCCCGTGACGACGATAATTGAACTTCTCCGTAAATTTTATGCATAAGTTTCAGTCTTGCAGAGTTAAACTTTGATTCAATTAGTTTTGATTAATTTTCTTTGTCACTAGGAAATGGTATTGCGAAACTAGAAAAGGTGATGGAAGTTTTGACTCTACTCGATTTGAAAATCCAATATGACAGTATTCAAAGTCTCAAGCAAATTCCCATCACCCAGTATTTCTCGTCATCAAAGTAGCTGAATTTAAATATTTGCAAATAATGAACGATTATTGAATTATATCGTCCGTTGACTATACGCGTATAATAGACTCCTGTTATATTGAAGTAATAATGATGGATCCTAAGCTTCATTTTAGCCTTACTTCACTTCACTGTATTTGTGCAGTTTATAGGAATAATTCGAAAATTCATTTGCTCCTTGGTCCATAATGTATTAAAATAATGAATTGAACTAATGAAATTCTAAAGGGGTGTCCGGGAAGTACCCTGAAGTTCAGAAGTCTGTATACATGAAGAAAATGAGTTTGATGCGAGTTATAATGGAATAAGATAGGGGTTTCCAACCCCCTAATTTTTTGTGCATATCTTTTTCAATTAAAACTTTCTCCATGTATAGAGACTTCTGGGCTTCACTGTAGAGGCACAACTTTGATAATGATATAAGAATGTCGCCTAAAATGAAATCTGTCGTCCAAAAATAAGAAATAGACTCAGAATTGTATTTCGTACATAAAAGTTAAGTCTTGTTTGTGTTGACATGGATTAACGATAATGTCTAGAAAAAATGATGAGATATTTGCTTTTTTTCAATACTACAAAAATTTCCCAAGCCATGACAAGAAAATCACCATCCAAAATTTTGTAGCAGAGCGTATGAGCAAACTAATTTTTATCATGTTTTTAAGGATTAGCTTTCTATTTAGACTAATTTTATACTTCTACCTTGCCGTCGTCCCGAGAAATTATCACCAGAAAAATTGACAAAAATTACGTTACATTTGACCATTTTCATTTGTCAGGCACAAAGCGTGTGAATGCCTTTGATCATTCTGCGTTGGAATATGAAAACAAATTTACCTAAATCACCAAATTCGGTTGGAAATATTTTGCTTGACAGGAGATTGACGAAATGCTTCAGAGTCATTCGTATCGGAAGGGGTCCTGAACTATAAAATCTGCTTTCGAGAGTTTCCAAAGCAACGATTACTTCCTTCCATACACAAGCATCACGAATTAGAAGACGTTTTATTTTGACTTGAGCAGGTAAGCTCACAATTCGCCACTACCAATGTAGACATTTAAGTCAGAAAATTTTCTATTTTGTACCAAAGTCTTTAAACCCCTTAAACATGACACAGGCAAAAGGAATTGAAGAATTTGGCTATTTGCAAAAACCATTACTGTCAGATACCCAAACAACCTAATATCATCCAAGGTTTCAAGCTAATTTAGAACAAAATTTCTAAAGAAGCACCGAAAGAAGTAGGAAAAAAGGTAATGGGTCATGCCTACTAGAACCTTCGAGGAATCGGATTCAAAAAAGTCAGGGGGGCGATGTATGACATTTGAAACATCGGAATATATTAGGTAATATTTATGACAAATTTTTATTCCAGTATACTTATTGATTGTTGTGCAGTCTCAGTTTCAAATTGTGCTTCTACTTCCTTACCTTTTGAGTGATAGCAAAAGAAGTTACATGATGAACGGAAATCAAGCTGATTTGATTAAGAAACGAATATAAAGTCCATAATAGCATGTTATATATATAGAGAGAATCGTAGTAAAGGAAAAGATGAAACCTAATTCATCCTTTGACTTACGTTTTGCGACGGAGTAGGTTTTCTTTTAATGCTGAGAGATCGGTAAAAAGTTTGGAATCAAAAGTTCCTAAATGTTGCAAGCGATTCCCTGCATTTATTTATTATGCATCTCCGTATTATAAGGTTTCTAAAGTCAAGAAGAAGTCTGCTTTCTTTTCACTTTGATTTTATGTGCCCTGTCTAGCCGACAAAATAATTGAGTAGAGTAATGATTCATACTGTACTTAGCGTACCTTAGGACCCCAATTCAGGATTATTGGAGAAGAAAAACTCCACGGTTAGGGTTTTAAGCTTACCCAACACCCATAGAAAACCTTTTGTTTACTCCTAATTCAGGTAGGGGATGGTGTCTAAGACTGCGTAAGTTATTTTGGAGTAAGCTAGATAACCCCATAATGGTGTGGAATCGAGATAACTGGTGGGGTGTGAACAACCAACTCCCCATATCTCTTCACATGCCCAGTGAGAGCGGGTGAATGAAACAGAATGTGGGATTTGTAAAAAAAAAAAAAAAAAAAAAAAAAAAGAATAATTGAATAAAAATACGTGTTCAATTATTGAAAGAAACCAAAAGCAATCAAGAATATCATTTTCATGGTTTTCAAAAATGTTCATAAAAATATTTTTAACTGTTTGAAAAAAAATTTTTTGTTTATATTTTCTAATGGTGGTGAACTAAATTAGCACTCGGCATTCCATCAAACATTCTCGGATTAATTGAAATTTAGGAAGTATGTGCTTGAACTCATTTTGGGAAAGTATTTTTGAATGTTTTCGAAATTGTTTCAAAATTAAATTTTTTTAAGACTTTAAAAACATTTATCTCAATTTATTTTACACATTCGTGTCATAAATTCACACTCAGCATTGCGTCATTTGATGTCGATTCAATTTGTACTGTTGGATTGACTTAACAACCGTATTTTGAGAAGGTATTTGAGCATATTTTACAAAACACTTGTAAATAAAGTGTTTAAGACTTTGAAAAAAAAAATGTATTACAAAAAAATACGTTTCCAAAATGAGTCCAAGCAGATACTTCCTAAATTTCAAATTAATCCAAGAATATATGACGGAATGCTGAGTTCTAATTTACAAAATAATACTAAAAAAATAATTTTATTCAGTCAAACATGTTTTTATGAATATTTTTGAAAACCATGAAAATACATTCTCAAAATGTATTTTTACACACCCAAGCAAAAGTTCAAATTAATCCGAAAGTTTTTGACGAAATAAAAGTTATTAATTGGAACCCATTTTTTGCCTGTTAAACTCCCATTCGCCATTTCATATGTGTGAATTTCACAATGAATTCTTCCTTATTCTTCTTTGCACATCTATGCACACTAGTGTGTAAAGTG
Source organism: Holacanthella duospinosa (assembly GCA_002738285.1). Lineage (NCBI taxonomy): Eukaryota > Metazoa > Arthropoda > Collembola > Poduromorpha > Neanuridae > Holacanthella > Holacanthella duospinosa. Next base: position 55,572 of record NIPM01000285.1, read on the forward strand.
ACTCCCAAATCTCACTGAGTCAGAGTCATTGACTCCCGAGTCACTGACTCTGACTTACTGTAGTTTAGGAGTTGACTCAGGAGTCATGACTCTGACTCCCCATATTTTCGCGAGTTGACTCTTGAGTCATGACTCTGACTCTGACTCTGAGGCATTAAAAATGTTTAATATCTTCTTTTAAATATTGAGAAAAATTCTATAAACTATAAAAATTCTATAAATTGTAGACGTCACTTTGCTTTTTTCTCACCTTTTGTAAATTTAGATTATCTCGAATCGATGTTGATGAACTTTGACTTTCATTAACTGGAGAATTTTCCACATTTAACACAATACAATCATCCTCCATTATTAATTAAAAGTCCGTAAGAATGGGACGAACACAAAACACAAAAAGATGATTTATATCAGAAAGAGTAAACATTCTTAAGTAAAATGAATGCAATGGATAAAATGAATGAAACATGTTTGAACATGAACGAATACCAAAAATCGGCTTCTGGGCAGGAAATGCACAAGAGTCATGACTCTGCTACTGATGAGTTGACTCTGACGACTCTGAGAGTCATGACTCTGACTCTCAAACAGGGAGTGAGTCAGAGTCATATAATGACTCTGACTCCCAAATAATTCATAGTCAGAGTCATGAGAGTCAGAGTCAGAGTCAGAGTCATGACTCAGGAGTCAGAGTCACTTTACACACTAATACACACGACTTTGATGGAACCCCAAAGTGAGTTTTAGTTAACACACTGCAGTTTAAAAGTCAAATCCAGTCACGAAATATTTTCGTTGTTGCTTTGAAGAACTCTATCTGGTGTAGTGTTCTCCATGACTCCCAGTTTGACCGGAATCAGAGTCATTGACTCTGGGAGACATGACTCTGACTCTCTAAATGTTAGGAGTCGACTCTCGGAGTCATGACTCTGACTCCTTGAATTTTGGGAGTCGACTCTGAGTCAGAGTCAGAGTCATGACTCTCGACTCCGAGGTCACATAATACAAAAATGGAAAAGCGCGTAGGACAATCTGAAACTAAATTTTCTTATACGTTTAGTCAAATTCCCTTGACAATAAAAAACTAAAATAGCCACTTTCATCAGGTTAAATAAATAATTCATAACTTTTTCTAAATATTTCTTTGCAAAAATAACTGTCAAAATAATTTTTTCATGTAAATTTTGTTTGCAGTTCCATTGCCATACATAGGGTCTGGATGTCGACCTAGATTCATAAAAAAAATTTGTATTTTTTAAAAATTTACGACATTTGTTGTAACCTGATGAAAATTTATTTTTTAATTTCGTTTTGTGAAGGAACCTTGCGTTAAGTCTAGGGTTCCGAATGACTCTGACTCAGTGACTCTGAGTCATGACTCTGAGTCACGTGACTCTGACTCTGACTCATCGGTTTCTCGGAGTCACTGGTTTTGGGTGACTCTGACTCAATAGAGAAATGGGAGTCACTGAGTCGTGACTCTGAGTCACCTGACTCGTGACTCTGTGCCTTTCCAAACTGACTCCGAGTCGTGACTCACTAGGAAGAGTCATGACTCCCAAGCAACAAAGCGTTACTGCTTACATTTTGCCTTTTTTGTACTAAAATTTTTTTTTAAACTCCCGCTACACAACAAATCTGAGAGTGTGGGTTTGATGCCGCGCGGCTCGTGTTTAGTTTGAAGCACACTTGTAACCTACAGCACTACACATCGAAATCGAACTCAGATTTTAATAAAAATTTAAACTCAACGCTTCTAAAAATTCCAACTCACAATCAGAATCGAAGTAGACAATAGCCATTTGAAATAGAAATGTAAGTCGAAATCGATTATTTTAAAGAACCACAAAATCTAAAGCATAATTCATAATTTTAAATAGTTTAGATCTAAATCTATGATTTTAAGTTTCTCAAAATCGAAATCCATAACATTTCAGGCCATCGAAATTGAAATATACTAAAAGATCTGGAAATAAGTTTCAAGCATGTATAATAAAACGGAGTTTTCTTAAGATAGACAAAGTTTTATACTTCAAAAAAAAAATAAAATTCATAATTTTAATGTGCACGAATTCGAAATCCGTTATTCGAAGAAGATCCAAATCCAAATTTAATTCAACTTTTCAGTCGAAATTGAAATCGAAGTTTAAGTCACTGTACAAACTGTAAGCTAAATCGAAATTCAACGTTAATCATTCGAAATCGAAACCCAAAACTATTCAGTTATTCGAAATTTTTAATTTAGATTTCAAGCTAATTTAGAAGTGAATTGTTTGATAATTAGGCAGTAAAACAATGAGTTAATTGAACAAAGTCAATAAAATAACTAAAGCTCAAAAACATTCCGATGTGTTCAATCATCGATTATGTTGATAGAGTTGACACAAAGGATAAGTATAAATATTGCACGTAAGGTATTTTAATTTTAAATCGGATCAAAAATAAAGAAGAATTTCAAAAATTTATTTAAGAGTCTTTAACCGAAAAGAGCAGGTAACTTAGCGCCTTTGTATCACTTAGTTTGAGCTTTGAATACGCATTATGCTCATTTTACTGTAAACAGAAAAATATAAAATTTCTGTGAAGCTCAGTCACTGAGTCATGACTCAGAGTCACAGAGTCATGACTCTGAGTCACCTGACTTTGACTCAAGCTTCAGTAGTGATTCTATAAGAGTCACTGAGTCAGGTTCACTGAGTCATTAAAATTCATGACTCTGACTCAGTGTGAAAATGGGAGTCAGTGAGTCAAGACTCTGAGTCACCTGACTCTGACTCTGAAGAAAGTGGGAGTCATTCGGAACCCTAGTTAAGTCATAAAACTAGGTGAGAAAAAAAAGTAAAAAAAAGTCCTTTATGCCCATGTGCGCATGTTTCGAAAAAGTCATGACTCCCAAGTCAGGGAGTCGACTCGCAGAGTCATGACTCTGACTCCCAAAACCCTTGGAGTCAGAGTCATCAAATGACTCCCAACTCCCAAAAACTTTGGGAGTCAGAGTCATGAGAGTCAGAGTCAGAGTCATGGAGAACAGTAATCTGGTGGGGAGAAGTTCATGGAACATGTCAGATATTAAAACTGAAATATATAGTCACTTAGCAATAGTATAACCGGACAATTTTAGGTGCAAAATTAAAGTATGATGCAAACCAACAAGATAATTTTTGATAACAAAATAAAATGTAAAAAGAAATAGTTTAACAGAACCAAATTTTACATCTAGAAATAATATAAGGCGACAACTTTACGTGCGAAATTACCGTCTAGTGTGAACTAATACGATATTCTTGATACTACAGAATGAAATGTAAAGGCATATATGTTTGAACAGGCAATTAGATGCAGTTAGAAATACAGTAAACTTCGGCTATAGTGACGCAGGCAATAATAGAACTCAGGCTATAGAAAACCACACTGTCCGGTCCCTGCCAAGCAAATAGGAGATTATGTGTTAAGTAGTCCGGCTATAATGAAATCGGCTATACTGAACTTCCGGCCTTAGTGAACCAAACCTACCGTTCCCGAGAGTCATTTTGTCCTGTTATAGTGAAATATGTCTGAATTCCGTAATGAGACCGTTTGATACTACTGTTCCTTATACTTTTATGCTTGCCCATCTTTGCACCGGACTTGCATGTTGACCTATGAGTGAGTTTTAGTTTATTAAGTAAATTACTAATTCACAATGTCAAAATCAGGCCAAAAGCGCACTGCGTTGTCCTTAAACGATAAATTCGATATCATTGCTGCACTTGTCTTCCAACACACCTCGCCAAACGTTATGTGAGAAATATAAGATTGGAAACTCTACAATTTCTTTTATTTTGAAATCAAAATCTAAAATTAAAGAAGGCTTCCAAAGATTTTGTGGTGTAAGTTAATAATAAAATTGTTGAAATATAATTAGGTTACATTTAAGCAATTAGCTAAAATTCAAATATCAAATTCTTAGAATATAAATCGCCAACGTCGATGTAACTATCCAGAGTTGGATTCTGCGCTCATCAAATGGTTTCAAGCAAATCCCCATTACCCAGTGCTTCTATAAATCGGCTTAGCTGAATTTATAGTGAAATATTTGGATATAATGAACAATTATTAAATTGAAGTGTTCGTTCACTATACGGATATAATGAACTCCGGCTATACTGAACAATTTTGCCGGTCCCTACAGGTTCACTATAACCGAACTTAACTGTAGTATAAAAGGACTTTTCCACCAAGCCGCATCTCGAAGTTTGGTTGGATTGCATCAAAGGGTACCTAATATTTTCCCACAAAAATTTCGCAATCATGTTATGTGTCCCTCTTGAGCGATGAAATGAGCTCTACAAATGTTGCTTAGAATAGTTCAGTGACCAACTTTTCCTAATAAAATTTTTCTCTGTGATCACTTGTTCAAATTTTTGAAAATTTTGAAAATTTAAACAAACATTGACAAATTTCACAATCATGTTATGTGTCCCTCTTGAGCGATGAAATGACCTCTACAAATGTTGTCTAGAATCATTCAGTGACCAACTTTTCCTAATAAAATTTTTCTCTGTGATCACTTGTTCAAATTTTTGAAAATTTTGAAAATTTAAAAAAACATTGAAAAATTTCACAATCATGTTATGTGTCCCTCTTGAGCGATGAAATGACCTCTACAAATGTTGTCTAGAATCATTCAGTGACCAACTATTCCTAATGACATTTTTCTCTGTGATGACTTCCTGAGGCCAAGAATGATTGGATTTGACATAAAGGGGGCCGTGAAAATTTCTAAGTTTTTAACATTAGATTCCCCATTTCGAAATTTTTCCAAGTACAAAATTTGTTTCATGCCCTATATGACCGATATAATGACCTCCACAAAAGTTGTTCAATCCAGTGACACGAGTAACTTTTGCTTACAAACTTTTTCTCTGCGGTGACCTCAAGAAGTCAGAGGTCAAGGTGACCACTTATATTCCCTCATAACCAGCAAAATGACCTCTACAAAAGTTACTCAACTCAAACACGCGAGTAACTTTTACAAACTTTTTCTCCTATGAGCAAGTCACAGTGAAATTCTTCCATGCTACCCTCGTCAACCTCTTCAAATTCATTCCCACCATTTATGAAAGGCTATCAGTTTAAGAAGGTTTAATAACGAAAGTTAATTTAATCTGCTCGATGGATTTAGTATGCAAGTTCATATCTAATCTAGACAACATTTGTAGAGGTCATTTCATCGCTCAAGAGGGACACATAACATGATTGTGAAATTTTTCGAAGTGGGAAAATATTGGGTACCCTTTGGTGCAATCCAACCCGAAGTTTTATGCTTGCATTTTGCTGCTTCGGGGTTTTCACCAATGAATTTTTTTTGATAATTATCCAATTTTTTACATAATTATCAAAAAAAAATTTGTTTTCGTTAATATGTGTATTTTCGTATAAATTCTGAAAAAGCCTGTCGATTATTCCATGAAAAATTTTCCCACACCTTTTAAACACAAGCCTTTATTAATCTCTTTCTTACTGGAAATAAAGTGATCCCAGATAGGAACTTTCGTTGTAGGCATTTTGTTTGGCAATAATTCCACAATTCTAATTTTTATGTAGACAATCAAAACGCGACATTGTAATTTTTTTCCTTAAGAATTATTCGAAAAGCGACACGAGTGCTACCGACGATAGCCCACCCATAGTCATAAAAGTAATTGATAAGAGAATGGTATTTATTTTAATGAGTTTTTTATGCGAAATATGCAACATGATTGATTTGAAAAAATCATAATTTTTTCAAGCTTGATAATTATCATTGATAATTATCAATGATAATTATCGACCGATAATTATCACGAACTCTGGTTGAGCGTACTTACGATTTGCCAGCAAAGCCCTGCCCATGCCCAACGTTTGATCAGTAGATAGAGGCTAGGATTTAGTCCCTCTTAAAATGGAAATATGTAGAACAAAATTTATAATTTTTGGCTATTTACAAATTAACAGTTTTGGGCTATTTACAAATAAAGTCTTAATTCGTTACTCAAAAATTTCTTTGTAAACGCAATTGACAGTAACCATCTACAAATTTACCTTGTCTGAGAGATTATAACTTTGACTTTCACCTTACTTTTACTCGGGCACCGTTTTTATCTTTACTTCGGCCGTGAATAAACACGGCGGAGATAAATAAATACCAACATTTGACAATGACTGTCATTATGATTTGTTCATTGTCAGCATTTCCAACCAAATCCAGCGCCTTATATTATTTTTAACTTCTTAGAAAGCCCGCACCCCGCCCGTCGATTCCATCATCCCTTCCATCCACGATAGCATTCTTCCCGTCCATCCCTCACGTCTCTGCTTGAATACCTCACGTCCTTGCTTGGCCGTAACCTTGCCGTACATGCCCTCATTCCTTTCTCCATGCCCGTATGCCTCCCGTCTGTACCATGCATCTCTGTCGTCCATGACCGCATTCCTTCCGTGCATGCCCTATTCCTCCTGTTCCTGCACGCATCTCTTTCGTACATGCCTACACCCCTTCCACACATACCCGCATTCCTCCCGTCCCTGTCTATTCATTTCCATGCTCGCTCCTTCTCTCTCATTTCTTATCCACATATCCTTTCCATCCCTGTTTCCATCCCTCCAGACCCTGTCAGCATCCCATCCGTGCATGCCCAAATCGCAAATTCATTAAAAAATATTGAAGTAGTATGCCAAGCTAACCTAAAATGTATTGGGTTTGTTTGCCAATTTCATCCAAAAAAATTGGATCGAATCCCTGGTTCACCCATAGAACACTTTTCGCTTATGTCTAGTTCACTCAAAAATATTTGCGTCATTGGCTAAGTAGCATATTGGGATCATACGCCAACTCACCAAATGTATACTGTGTACATATGTCAAATTAATTCAAAGTATATTGGTGGATATGTCAAATTCACTCTAAATTACACCATACGATCCAAGTGCGTTTTTAACCAGCATAGCGTTAATCACACTGTGGGATAGTGAAGCAGATAGCTCCTATACCCACGGGATAGTGAGCATAGACTCCTATACCCGATTAAAGTCTTCCCCGTCTCTGCCAAGAGATAAGGAGAAGCACAAAGTCTTCCCCGTGTCTGCCAAGAGATGAGGAGAAGCACAGATCATGGATTCCCCACCAGCAAAAAAGACTTTGCTGGTGATAACTGGTGGATCATCATCTTATAGTCAAGGTTTGAAACTGCATTTTTTCGATCGGCTCTGTAGCACAATTGTTTAGTGCGTTGGGTCCGGAATACCCAAGACGTGGGATCATANCGTCTCTGCCAAGAGATAAGGAGAAGCACAAAGTCTTCCCCGTGTCTGCCAAGAGATGAGGAGAAGCACAGATGATGGATTCCCCACCAGCAAAAAAGACTTTGCTGGTGATAACTGGTGGATCATCATCTTATAGTCAAGGTTTGAAACAGCATTTTTTCGATCGGCTCTGTAGCACAATTGTTTAGTGCGTTGGGTCCGGAATACCCAAGACGTGGGATCATACCCCACCAGAGACCATATTTTTGGGTTAATCGCTGTTTCAAGCCTTATATCCCGTCAACTGGGGTAGTCATACTACATTTGGGTAGTCATATCCCGTCAACACAAAGTATATTGTGGGCGTGTAGAGTATTCATTCAAAGTACATTAGGGTTGTATGCCAAGATCAAGCAAATATATTAGGTTCGTATGCCAAGTATACGAACAATACGAAAATATATTTGCAATTGCTTTCTCAGAATTTATCAACGTCGTATACGAAGTTCACCCATAATATATTTCGTTTGTATACCATGTTCCCCCATTAAATATTGTAATACGTTTACCCAAAAAAATTAGGGTCGTATTTCAGGTTCACCCAAATGATATTGGGGTCGAATATCAAATTCCCCATAAAAATTTGGGGTATACGTTAGTTTAATCCAAAACATATTGAGTGGAGTATGTTAAATTCTCTAAAAGATATTTTTATCGTAGGCCAAGTTCACGCAGGTATATTTGGGTTGCATGCCAAGTTTACTCAAAGTGTATTGTGTTTCGTATGCCAAGTCATTCAAATATTGTTAGGTTCCGTATGCCAAGTTTACTCGTAAAATATTGGTGTCGTATGCTAAGTTTACCTGTAAAGTTGGAATAGTATGCCGAGTTCACCATAATATTTGGATTTTATGCCAAGCTTACCCAAAATAATTTTGGGATCAAATGCCAAGTTCAACCAAAAATATTTGAGTTATATGCCAAGCTCACCCTAAATTCATTGGGGTCGTATGACAAGTTTACCAAAAAAATATTGGACAAAAAATATTACCCTTACTATAAATCGAACCTCGGACTGATTCACTGAAATTCTTATTCCATAATCACCAGCCAACTGATTTTTTAGACATGAATAGGATTTTAAAACCATTTAAGTTAACTTTATGCAAGTGTGTTAGCAAACTTCACTTTATTATGAAAGGTCAGTCGGGTAACAATCTAAGTGTATATAGGTATCCCTATATGTCTTAGTTTTCTAAAAATGCATTAAATAAATCATGTTTTTTAATCATTTTGAGGGAAAAAATTAATCAAACAGCCTGATATCTGCATCAGGACAATGTTGTTTATATCTTTTTGGAAGAAAAAGTAAAAACATCCCACCAAGAATCTAACCTCCGACCAAACCAATCAAACTCACATGCCATAACCACTCAACCATGGCAGCCTCTTGTGGGGATTTGAGCATAAGAATCAATCCCCACTACTGTACTCATAAATGAGACAGTAGACTTCTTACCTGGCAATGAATGACCAGGAAGGAGAGTTCGGAGTTGTATTGAGTTTGAGAACAGGACTGCCCAACTAGGCTCTGTAGCACAAATGGTTAGTGCGTTGGGTCCGGAATATCCAAGACGTGGGATCATACCCCACCAGAGACCAAATTTTTGTGGAAATCCCTGTCTCAAACTCAAAGTGGCGGGTCAGCGCCGCCACACTGTACTGACTGAGTCATTGTTTTAAAAACTTATAAAAAAATACTTATAAGTAGAGTGAACATGTTCTTCACATTCCATTTCTCAAACCAAAAAAAGACATATGGATACTATATGGCAATTTTTTTACTGTATTCTCCCTATCTCTTTTTTTCATATATAAAATCAATAACTCGAACATTTGACCTCTGACCTTAACAGAAATAGCATGAGTGACATCTGTAATACATACCAATGATAATTGTAATAGGTTAACCTATATCTAAATTGCTTAGTTTAAGAGAATTTGGCGTCAGACGCGACCAAACACACTGAATTATAAAGAAGATAGTAATTATTACTATTAATCAGTTAGTTTGAATTTTGACGACACGTTCAGAATAGTATACTTAATAACCTGGGCAATAATACTACAGGCATCTGATGAAGAGCACGAAAATGTGAGGAGTGAACTGAAAGGCAGAGTCACGAGTCAGGAGACTCAAAGTCACGAATCACTGACTCTCATTTTTCTATTGAACTAGAGTCACTCATAATCAGTGACCCAAAATAGTCGATGAGTCAGAGTCATGTTACTCAGAATCACTGAGTCAAAGTCATGACTCAGAGCCACTGAGTCAGAGTCACTGATTCAGAGTCATGACTCAGAGTCACTGAGTCAGAGTCATTGGGTACCCTAGTTGGTAGGATAGGATAGGTTCAGTATTGGGCAACTGGTGGGTAGAGGTGAGGCAGTTGGTTGAAGCAGTTTTCTGTGCAGATGTTTCCACTAACTGAGAAGACTCAGCAATATTTCTGCTGCGTCATGGACAGTTTTTTCCTGTAAAAAATTTATTGTGAAGACATGCAGCATCATAGTGGAAAGTCGCAGATCTCTATCCGAAGTTTGCTGCCTCGACAGCAAACTGCGAGCACAAAGCTGCTAAATGCGCTTGGTGGAAAACCACCTTAACGCGACAATTATATGTACAAAATATCGGATGATGTAAACCAATAAGATGTACTTGACATAGAATGAAATGGAAACAGATGTAGGTCTGAAGTGTCAATTAAAGACACTTAAAATAGCATAACGCGACAATTTAGGTCATTATGGCTAAATGATAGCAGTTGCTTGTTTAATGCAGCAAGAAATTAGTTTTTTAGCACCAAGGTCCTACAGCAAATTAGCACCCACGTTCTCTTGAAACAAATCGAAAGAGCTGAATATCATCAATTAGTTGTAAGTATAGGCTATCCAGACATGCGAACCGCATAAACCCATCTAAGTACGCTGCTCGCGGTTAATAATTCAATATTATTTTTCATATTTTTAAATAACTTTAAACTAAAAATTGTTGCCAACAATTTAACTGAATTTTTAATTTCTAATAACATAATTTAATAAATAATATTTAGGAGTACAGTGGTTTCAGCTTAATGTCACACTTTGCTTATTGTCACCCTGTTGGCTTTTCCCCGGCTAAACTCCATGCTCTCATGTACTAAATACTCTGCCTCTTGTCACACCTCCTATTGTTATCCCATTTGAAGAGAATGTACCGCATATAACCACACTTTAATGGCAACTTTCGGTTCTCAGGCCCAGAATATACTCGTATTTGCTTAAATGGTGTGGGCGGTCAGAGACCCTTGGGGGAACTGTTTCATTAACCTATTTGTTGTATTCTAACTATGCGATCCTCGATCGTGAAAGTTTACGTTTTAAAGACTCAGCCGCAGTCGCTGGTTTATTCCAACCGCGTGTATGCCAACTTTAGATGGGCACATGGTTAGAATTGAGAAACTTAAAGTTTTAATGATAAGCAACATTGGAAGTGAAGAATTTTGCAAACAAGTACCAATATTTTGGGAGTTTCTGACACGATAATATCTCAAAGCCATTTTTCTGGCATATTGCAAAAAAACTTGCCGATTACTTTAAGAAGTAATTTGCTTTTAGAGTATTCCAAATTCAGGTAATAACTTCAAAAGCTGTAAAATAAATCGAAAAAGGTATCGTATCATAAAATGCGCATCTAAAACCAGAAACTTCGGTTTACGTCACCTAATGTATGAAGTATTAGTCAGTTGCCATTATCGGCTATTGTCAACTCCGCCTACTGTCAACCGATTTTTTGGCTCCCTCGGAGGCGACATTAAGCTAAAACCACTGTATTACCTATAATCAAACTTGCCTTTACTAGATTCAAAGTTAAATCTCACATAAGAATATTAAAATTGCTGCCCTCAAAAACTCAACCGTTAGGAAATGTTTAGGAGAAAGTACTGCATTCCTCATGAACCTTGAGAAAAATTGAATGTCAAAATACATGTTTTACTTTGATTAACGCATAGAATTTTCACAAAAACGGGCTATCAGAACTTAAGTGGTACGAAAAGTTGAGTTGGTTGCACTCAGAAAATTTTAATCTAACATCAGATAGTCTTCTAAGACATTGAGTCTTATAAAGGCGAAATTTGTTATCAAGGTCAAAAGCATGGTCTTATATCCGTTGGTCTTAAAACGACTTATTCGCCCATTCTTAATACATTGAATCAAACCAAGCCATAAAAACGGTGGTCTTATAATCAATTATATTTTATAACCGTAAACAACTGTAGTACCGTTCTTCCTAATTTTTTTTTTCTTTTTTGCAAATCTCAAGTACAATTCGGTGTAAAATATAATAAAAATGATACAACCAATTGAAACTTTATAGTTACGTTTGTCAATAGAGCAGTTCAAAATGGAAAATTATTTTTGAGGTGCTATGCTTTACGTTTTGGATAAAAGTACAAGTGTAGTTCATTCATATAACTATAGAAAAGCTAATGTTTATTTGAGATGTCAAAGTTTAATTTGGCGCAAAAAAAAACTACGGTGGATATGTCTTTTTTTTACTATTGTGGTTGGATGTAGATTGTAAAGAAAAGTAATAGACTAGGACTATAATAGTTGAATGAACATAATGCAAAATGTTGATGGGATGATGGGTCGGTTGACATACGAAAATTGGAAAATTACTTACATCACCATCACGTCCCGGATTCTCTAGTTACGGTTTTTGAAATCCACCTATTGAATCTCATGTTCATTTCCTCCATCATTCCATTTCACTAACTCTCCCTTCAATTTTCAACATTTTCTCTTTCGGTATTATTTGCTTTTAGAAATTTTGAGTCTAAAAGAAGCTTTCTTTTTTTTTCATCAGATCTGACTTTTATAGTAACTGAATGACTTCAAGGTTTCAAGATTNCCATCTGCCTTTTATAGTAACTGAATGACTTCAAGGTTTCAAGATTTACCATTGAAAGCTAGACCCATTAAATCCATTGTAGCCCCTCATCCTTTTCCTCGTCTTCTGGATTAGGACACTTTATTTACGCTGACATTTGAGAAATGAAAGCTTTTAGTCTTTTAAAAATGAACGGGAAATGGCGGATTCCGTTTTTAAGTCTATCAGACCATTCATAATAAACAATTTGAGTGGACTATGAAGTAGATTAGTTTAGAGAATTCCGTCTTATAGTACATTAACTATCATAAATTTTTTGGGGAAATCTATTCTGATTCTATAGATTTTAAATTTAGGGGTATTTGAGACTGATTAAGTCCAGCTGAAGTACCCCCGGCGGTTTTCAAAGTGCCTACTTTGGTTTTCACGACTTTACTTTCACTAACTTTCTCATAAACTTTGAGTCGGTGAGTTCCATTGTGTGACTTTCTCTGAGGCTCAACTCATGAAAGACGCCATGGGGGGAGACCGCATGTACACAGAAGCAACCAAACTGACTTCTGTACCTTACTCCAACCAGCAGCAAATCCAGCTATATGGTGAAGAGTATTTCTCTCGTTCCGCTTCAGTTTCCTTTTTGGAATCCACATGGAACTTTCACTACTCATCAGACAAAAATAAGTTACTACTACTTACTACTACTAATATACTACTATTCAACAGTTTCACTAAGTCGACACTTTCTCCTTAAAGGAATAATAAGACAGTAGGAAGGAAAAAGTCTGTCCAAAAGTTAGCCAAGCTTATTCTCTCACTTTCACTTTTCTAGAGAATTGTTTACGTTCATTTTCTATTTGACATGAGTCTCTCTTTCCCATAATGAAAGAGGGAAATTTGAATTGTGCTTTTATCGGAGTGTTGTAAAGTTGTGTACTACTTTTGTACTCTCCTCTCAACAAACTTTTTCATCACCCTTAACAACAGAATCAACTTCAACATCTCATTATTGAGTTAACAAGTTGTAAGAAAATGGCTTGTGTGGTAAGTATTCGGGTTATCATTTTCATTCTATAAGACACTAAGATTCATTAGATGAAGGTCACATCAAGGGAATAATAGGTTTTTGATATTATATTGTTGCCATTGTGATAACTTGTGACGAAATCTTTTAAGATAGAAAATCCAATGGTATTGTGTCTTCGAGCAAGTCAAGACTCATGTCATCAGAAGTGATTTAAATCTATAAAAAAAATCCTGACGCAGACAGATTCCCAACCATGTCTGTCAAATTTGTGTGAAGGGCGGAAATTTCAAACTTTTCAAGTAGGAATAGAAAATATGATCTGTAGACAACTCACGCATGAGGTTATAAGTTCTTTTTTGTTTGTCAGGTTAGGTTCAGTTGTATTGTTTGTATTTGAATTTTTCTTTTGGATATACTTGACAAGCCTACATTGATGTCAGATTATGACTTTTCAAAAAGATTGTATTTTTGTAATATTATAACAAAAATTGTGCAAAGTTGCTATTTAGTTCAAAACCTTTTTTTTTTATTTGTTCAACAGATACATTAATATATTCCATTAATAGCGAAAATCTAAAGTAATTCTTTGAATGCATACCATACGTCAAACGTCACTGACAACTCATTGTTGATTTTTATTGGTTCGTGTTTGCTAACCAAAATCAACCCTGGTTAATGGAAATTTAAAAAAATTGTTTAAATTCGAACAAATTTTAAGCTAGATGTATCGGTCGATAGACTCTTGAAAAATTGATCACTCGCTATACAAGTCTTTGTATAGTATCTCAGTTTTTATTTTAAATATAAACAACTATAGCATTTATTTTTATTTTTAGTAAATACAAAAACAAATTTTTGGTTTTTAATAATTTAGCTTCAATTAATTTTTAGAAAACGTAGTTGTTAGTATGTATATTTTGAGAGGTTTCGTACGAAATCTGTAAAAATTGAGACCAATGGTGTTTGCTAGCTACTTATATAGAATATAAAAGTATAAGCAGTTTCAAAATTTAAGTTGAGGACAAGAAGTCCTTAAGTCATATCACAAGTTACAATATTTCTGAATAATTTTCATGATACTTCTTATAAAACAGTTATAAAACAGCTACTGGTAATCGTCACAGAAGTAGCATCTTTATGATTGGTTGCAAGGTCTAAGAAGAATAGCCCAATGTCTTATGTCCCCTAAGCCCATTAAGTTTTTATGTACTTAAATCTTATGGTTTACTGACACTGCATGGGTCACAAAAATTCACTTATACTTTGTGACTTGTGAAGTTCTTTTTTTTTTCACTTTTATTTGCTTCCTTCATTTTTTTGTCAAGTTTGACCCCTATTGTCCTTTTCATTGAATTAAACCAAAGCCAAAACATGACTCTCAGTAGAACAAATATAGGCTCTGTTTTTCTGAAATCGTCCAGGTAATGGCGCAAGCAAAAATCACGCTTCACCAAAAAACCAAAATTCCTACTAACTACGATTTACGAGAAAATTTTTGGCTATATTAAAAAAATTTTCTGTATACATTAACTTACCGAAAATTGCAATTGAAAATGTTGAGTTTTCCAATTTCGAACCGACGTCCGTCGATGGTTTGGATGGATGTGGAATGTGAAACACATATGTTCAATACTACACTCTCAACCACGTTGTGTACTCACAAGCACAATCCTAAACCTAACTCCAAAATATTAGGGGTTTTGCACAAATGTTTTAAAAATAACCTCATATCAATTATTCAGTATACAAACATATTTGATTCCAGGATAATACCAAAATTAGTCACGGATTAATTTGGCCCCGTAATTTATTTTTCGAAAATCTCAAATCAAATTGCAAAAATAGACACTCACATACACAATATTTAAAAACACATACACGGTTCCAGGAAAGTATCAAATTAGTCACGGATTGATTTAACTCCCGGTAAATTATTTTTTCAAAAATCTAGAATAAATTTTTATGAATACAGTGGTTTTAGCTTAATGTCACCTCCGAGGGAGCCAATAAATCGGTTGACAGTTGGCGAAGTTGACAATAGCCAATAATGGCAACTGCCTGATAATTCAAAGATTAGGTGACATAAACCGAAGTTCCTGGTTTTAAAGGCGCATTTTATAATACCGTATTTTTTTCGATTTATTTTACAGTTTTTGAAGTTATTACCTGAATTAGAAATACTCTAAAAGCAAATTACTTCTTAAAGTAATCAGCAAGNTTTTTTCGATTTATTTTACAGTTTTTGAAGTTATTACCTGAATTAGAAATACTCTAAAAGCAAATTACTTCTTAAAGTAATCAGCAAGCTTTTTTGCAATATGCCAAAGAAATGGCGTTGAGATATTATCTTGTCAGAAACTTCCAAACTATCGTTACTTGTTTGCAAAGTTCTTCACTTCCAATGTTGCTTATTATTAGTGTTCCGCATGGCTCAGCTTTTAGCGTGAGCCAGAGCCACTGGCTCAATGAGCCATGGCTCATGGCTCACCCGAGCGGTGAGCCAGCTCATGAGCCATGGCTCTGGCTCCGCACTTTTGTTGAGCTGGCTCATGAGCCAGAGCCATGGCTCATGGCTCAACATAAAAAATGTTTTTTTTTTCATTAATATGCACATTTTGCTAAAAGTGAGAATGACCAAGTGAGAATAAGCCAATACAAATCATAATTATGCACTGGCTAAAGGCAAATTGACTTTCATTGACTAAAAATTTCGAAAATTAAAAAAAAAAGTAATGATTTGGAAGAAAAAAAATAAAAATTTAGGGAAAAAGTGGAAGAATATAGGGGAAAAGTTGAGCCATTGAGCCATGGCTCACAAATTTCGCTGAGCTGGCTCATGAGCCATGGCTCTGGCTCAAAATTGCTATATGAGCCAGAGCCATGCACTGGCTCTGGCTCAGAAAGTTTTGTGAACCAGCTCGAGCCAGAGCCAGAGCCAGAGCCATTGAGCCAGCTCGTGAGCCAGAGCCATGCGGAACACTACTTATTATTTTAAACTTTAAGTTTCACAATCCTAACCATGTGCCCATCTAAGGTTGGTATACTCGCGGTTGAAATAAGCCTGCGACTGCGGGTGAACTCTTTAAAAACATAAACTTTCACGATCGAGTGTCGCATATTAGAATACAACAAATAGGTTAATGAAACAGTTCCTCCAAAGGTCTCTGATCGCCCACACCATTTAAACAAACACGAGTATATTTTGGTCTTGAGAACCGAAAGTTGCCATTAAAGTGTGGTTATGTGCCATGCATGCTCTTCAAATGGGATGACAATAGGTGGAGGTTGCCATTAGGAGGTGTGACAATAGGCAGAGTATTTAGTACATGAGAGCATGGGGTTTAGCCAGGGGAAAGGCAACAGGGTGACAATAAGCGAAGTGTGACATTAAGCTAAAACCACTGTATTCACATGTCACTTACACAATGTTTAAACACATGTTAGGTCCCACGAAAATACAAAATTTAGTCGCGGATTGATTTGACCCCGGTGATTGTTTTTTAAAACTTCAAATATCTTGTCAAAATGAACTATATCAATTGCTCAGTGTAAAACACAAATGTGATTCCAGGACAATACCAAATTTGGTCGCGGATTAAATTGATCCCAATAATTTTTTCTCTAAAAAATCACAAAATCTTATCAAGATAGACACAAATAACTTATTCACTATCCAAATGCATGTTTAAACGCATTCACGATTCCAGAAAAATACCGAATTTACTCGCGGATTAATTTTACACAACAAAATTTCTATTTAAATATTTTTGTGCAATGTTTTATTGCCTAATTATTTGCTAAAATTTAACCTCAGAACTCGGTAGTTTTGTTGGCAGTATAGCTAAAACAGATAGTTTTAATGACTAGTGATTCATTTATCACTTATGCTAAATTTGTTAGTTAAAATGTTAATAAATGATAACAACCAGTTCGGATTATAACTATTTCAAAAAGGTTTAAATTGTATCAGTTTATTGTGTTGTTTATGAGCATATACTAAATAAGTTTGGCAATAAATCATTGCAAAAAATTTCAAAAGAAATTTTCCTGGAGTAAAATTAATCCGCGACTAAGTTCGGTATTTTCCTAGGACCGAACATGTATTTGGACACTGAGTATGTGATTTGAGTTTTTCTTCATAATATATTTGATTTTCAACAAAAAACTATTGGGGCCAAATTAATCCGCGACTAAAATTGATATTTTCTTGGAACCGAATATTTATTTTGACACTGTAGAAATAATTTGTGTCTGTCTTCATAAAATATTTGTGACTTTTGAAAAAATAATTGCTATAGCCAATTTAATCCACGACCAAAATTGTTGAATCCACGACCAAAAGACAGAATCACATCTGTCTTTGTACACGGAGCAATTTATAAGTTTATTTTGAAAAGATATTTGAAGTTTTAAAAAGCAATCTGCAACTAAATCTGGTATTTTGTTGGAACATTATGTGTGTTTAAACATTGTGCAATTGACATGAACATTTATGTAATTTTGTTTGAGATTTTCGAAAAAAATACCGTGACCAAATCAACATTGGGTGAATGACATGTGTATATTTATAAAATTTTATTTGACTTTCGAAAAAATAATTTACCGGAGATCAAATCAATGCGCGACTAAATTTGGTATTTTCTTGAAACCCTTATGTGTTTAAATATTGTGTCAGTGATGTCTATTAAGAAATTGTATTTGAGATTTTTGAAAAAATAAATTACAGGGCCAAATTAATCCGTGACCAATTTTGGTATTTTCCGGATATCAAATATGTGTTTGTGTACAGAATAATTGATAAGAGGTTATTTTGAAAAGATTTGTGCAATTTTGAAAAACAAAATATTTCCACAGCCAATTAATCCGCGATTAAGTTTAGTATTTTCCTGGAACCACATCTACGTACGCAAGCTAGGAATTACATACGATTGTACTTTCAAAAGATTGTTGAAATTTTCAAAAAATTATGTGCCGGGGGGATATTAATACGCGATAGATTAAGGTAGTAAAAAATTGTTACTTTCTTACTAAAAACAACCTCTTTGATTGAATTCTTAAGGAAGAAAATTGAGTTTTACAAGACACTCATTTAACAAAAAAAAACCCTAATGTTGTGGAGTTTAGGTCGATAGGCCATAGGTAGGCCTGTTGCAGGCGTGTCTAATCAAATAACATTGTAAAATGATGACCTTGACACGAAAATAAATCAATCAAACAAAAGGTTTAGTTCTTACTCACAAATGTATGTGCGTACATTAGAGGAATTTAAATATTAGGTTTAGGTCTGGACCAACCTAATTTTTCCACGACTTTCACACTCTCGGTTTGAGTCTGAGTTTGTAGTAACTTAAGAGGCTAAAATATTAAGTCCAGACCAACATTTGGGTTGATTGGTTGGATGCTTAGATTAACCACCAGTAAAATTTAAGAAAACTAGTTACGATTTTAATACTTTAGATGACCACTGTTTCCTAAACTTCCGGTTTCATAAAAATGATATGCTAAAATTATGAGAATGTTTAAATGTAAATTAGCATCCACAGAAAATGGATTAACTGACTGTTCCTACCTAAACAGCCAGATCGTACTTTCGATTTTTTTCGAAATTCAACCTTTTTTAGACCCAATACTTAATTAATTACTAAAAACATTACGTAATTTACAATTAAAACTAAAACTTAAATATTGCTTATAAACTGAAGAAAAAAAAAGAAAAAAAACTCTTGGTTTGGACTTAATCTCAGACCTAAAGTGAGAGGGAATTAGGTCTGGAATTAAGTTTTTGANACTCTTGGTTTGGACTTAATCTCAGACCTAAAGTGAGAGGGAATTAGGTCTGGAATTAAGTTTTTGAAAGACGAACTAAGTCTTGAGGAAGGAGAAAGTCCTTCTACGTCACATATTTGTGGCGCGAATCTCATGATTAGGTCTGGTACAGACCTAAACGTAATATTTAAATTTCTCTATTATACTAAAATTACCATAACATATCCACTGAGGGTTTACATTACCTCCTGCAGATGTATATTATGTACTGCGCATGTGCAATACGTACTGAACATGTAAAACGCCTCCTGCAAATGTAGAATACCTACTTCACATATAAAATGCTCTCTGTACGTGTAAAATTTTCACAGCGCATATACAATACCTACTGCACACGCACAACTCCCATTGCGCATTTACAATGTCTACTGCGCTTATACAGTGATTAAATTGCATGTACGATACATTCTGCACACACAGCATGCCTAATACTGCGCAACCATTCAGTAAGTTTCCTAGCAATGTCAAAGCCACATTGACTCAAAATTTGTCCTGAGTCAATGACTCACAATGACTCCCGAGTCATTGGCTGGCCTTAATTATAGGCTATTGTAATCTGGAGATATAAAACAATTTTTTTACCCTCGGCAAAACAATTTTTTTTGTATTTCGCAAAACTGCTTACTTCAAGCTAAATTGGCAACATGGCAGTCGAACCAAATAGCATTGAGCCCTCGGCGGGATTCACATATTACAGTTTTCTAAACAAACATCTTAAAATTTGAGTTGTGTGCGGTAGTCAAATTGTAGTATGATTTAGTCAGCGAACATGTCGTCATCAGAAATTTCGAAAAATTTGTAAACAGTTACTGCTGTCAATAGACTTTTCTAATCTTAGAACAGGATTTTGGGTAGATTTGATTAATTCCATGTTTCTTTGAATTAGTCTATAGCGAATCCAATATTTCTCTTCATATTTTTGAGTTTTGACTTCTGTATCATTTAAAACTAGTTGCCTGCATTTATTTTGTTTTTGATTTGGAGAGACCAGGTTTCATTACAGTAAAATATGCGTCCCGGAAATGTTTAACGTGGCGCAAGTAGTACTCAAGTTGAGCTGCTATGTCATTGCATTCCAGGAATACAGGTTTACTGAATAATTTATGGTATTTAAACTTGCATTTTTTAATTAATCATTTTCTGAATGTCTCTTTACCAACGCTTGGAAAGTTGACACCTTCCAAACACTTTTGGTGCATGTTTTCGATTATAGAATACGCATTACTTTCTTAAAAGCGATGACAGATTTGTCTGATTACAAAGATAGTAAACGAATCAATTTGTTTTGTGTGACGATCAGGTGTATCGTTTTCAGTTTTGTTGGTGGAACTGTGTTGTGACCTTTTTACCGTTGATACGTTAACAACACATAGGACAGTGCCTGAATCACAATTCTAATTCCAATTTTTTGCAGAAATTTCTTAGGGTCTCCCAATTCCTTATATGCACTCTCCTTCAACATAATTAGAAACTGTTTCACCTTTAAAACACTGTATTTTTGAATTTTTAGTGGCAAACTAAAAGTAAATCAAAGAATAAAACTTATCTGAATCGCAAATTAAACTTTTTAGCTTCACCGCCAAAAATTTTAATGAGAAGACGCGCACATCTCGAAATAAATAATAAAAAATCTCGCGGCGAGAACTTCGTGGGCTCAATGCTATTTGGTTCGAGAGTACACCACACCACCTAACCAAAGAAATTTTTTTTTAATTTCAGAAAATCATTACTTTTTTAGTATAATGATTTCTCCATTGGAGTTTTCGACATTTTGTTCCGTATTATCAAAACTTCCTTCCGCATATCTAATCCCAACGGAAATGATTATACTAAAAGTTTGAAAAATTTTCAAAGTTTTGCCATAATTTTGAAAAAAAATCAATATTTTGATTCAATATTTTTTGATTAATTTTCTAGGTGGAAGGGGGTGAATTTTGAGATAGGCAGAAATTAAAAACAATGCTCATTATACTCCATAAAATTTTATCAAACTTTCTTTGTAATTTTGAAAAAATTCGTTTGTGGGAAAACTAATGCGTCAAATTAAAAAATATTGGGGGGCATATTCTAATAACGTATGCACAAAATAGTGTGCCAAATTTGGTAAAGAT
Organism: Holacanthella duospinosa; assembly: GCA_002738285.1. Lineage (NCBI taxonomy): Eukaryota > Metazoa > Arthropoda > Collembola > Poduromorpha > Neanuridae > Holacanthella > Holacanthella duospinosa. The sequence continues at coordinate 76,726 of NIPM01000285.1, forward strand.
CGGTTGACACACCTGTGCAGCCTCTGTACGATTTCAGAAAAACAGAGTTTATAGCTTTTAATTTAGAAATGAAAATTTTAATTAAAACTTTATGGTCGATATAATCAGAAGTCGGGATCTTTCTTAAATTTTGCTACTGAGCGGGCTTGCACAAACGCCTCTAAAATTTCAGACAAACGAAACATGTAAATTCGTGTTCTATACTTTCCCATCTTCGAGCGTTGTTTGGAGAAAGTGTGATATTATTAATGGAGTTACAGTCCTGTTAACTATATAGCAGAATTTTACCTAAACAAAGTGGTAACTGTAACTTTCAGATTTCTTCTAACAATAAAAATATACCAGAAAACGCTCTTTTAATTTTTAAGTATTTATTGTCCAAAGAAAACCTGTTAGTATTGTACAAAACTGAGCTCTAAGTGAGCTCTACCAAAATACTGAATACCTTTGTTAAAATTGTAGCGATTTATAAGTCATAGTGCGGACTTTTAGCAACCCCAACTTGGGTTAAATTTAACTTAAACTTCTAGGAATAAATGTAAATTAATATCCCCATAAACTTTTCTTGGAAAAGTTAAAAATACAACTATAAAAGTAATGCTAATAAAAATAATTCCTTTCTGAAATAATCATATCGATTAACATAATTGTCAACTGACAGAACAAAAATAAAAATATAAAAATACTAACTACAAATTATAAATTAACATAACTGCTAACAAAATAATAATAATACAAAAAAAAACTATCTCATGACAAAATACAAATTATTTTGTCTCTGTCACAATGGATTTTGCTTTAGCAATTTCTAGTCTAAATTTCGCTATAATTTTTCAGTGTCAGATTTTATAGAATCTATTTGGAAATTTGAGAATACCTGAATCCATTTCCATGGACACTATACTATCTATTTCTCCGATAACGGTTAGACAGAAAAGTATACACCAGGCGTAAGATGAATATTAAAAATATTTTTAATATTTGCAAAGAGTTTGGACTTTTAATTTCAAAAAAATAATTTTTTTTCAAAAGAATTTCGAAAGATTTTGGACATTTTAAGAAAAATTTGTCTGCAACGAGAGCTTATGCGTAAAATTTCAAAAAGTGATTTCGGGTGGATAGGATCCGGCAACACTATTCCGAATTGCCACTCTAACCATTTCAGCTACCAAACTATAAGTGATGTACTACCGGTTGGGGAAAATACGACATGGTTCTTTTTGGAGTTCACTTTTGAACCTCTCATTCTTTTGCTTATGATGTAGTAGGGTGTGCAAAGTTAGCGCCTAGGCTGCGTGAAGTTAGCGCCTAGCGCCTAACGCCTAGGGGCGTGAAGTTAGCGTCTAACGCCTAGCGGCTTGAAGTATTTTTTTTGAAAAAGTCTTTGAATTACATGAGACAAATTGCTACCTTGGAGAAAAGCACAAATTCTGAAAAAAAAATTTTTGGAATCGAATTACCGTGAAACTTTCTCATGAAATTTAAANTTTTTTGAAAAAGTCTTTGAATTACATGAGACAAATTGCTACCTTGGAGAAAAGCACAAATTCTGAAAAAAAATTTTTTGGAATCGAATTACCGTGAAACTTTCTCATGAAATTTAAAAATTTAAAAATAAATATTCGAATAATCGATTATACTTGTTAGGCAATAGGTGCTAGGCGATAACTTCACGGTAATTCGATTCCAAAACAATTTTTTTTTTTTTTAGAATTTGTGCTATTCTCCAAGGTAGCAATTTGTCTCATGTAATTCTAAGACTTTTACAAAAAAATATCCGAATAATCAATTTTACTTGTTAGGCGATAGGTGATAGGCGCCAACTTTACGGTAATTCGATTCCATAAAATTTTTTTTTAGAATTTCAGCTTTTTTCCTTGGTAGCAATTTGTCTCATGTAATTCTAAGAATTTTTCAAAAAATTATCCGAATATCAAAATAGTCGATTCCAGCGCCTAAAGTTTTTTTTTCGATTTTTGACCGGATATAGTTTCAAAAATGCGTTCCATGAAATTTCGAACATTATTAATTTTTAGGCGCTAACTTCACGACGCCAGATCTAGGCGCTAACTTCACGGCGCCAGATCTAGGCGCTAACTTTACGGCGCCAGATCTAGTCGCTAGCTTCACGCCGCTAGGCGATATCTTCTCGCCACTACGTGATAGGCGATAGATGCTAATTAAACGCTATTTCGATTTCATAAAAAAAAACAATTTTTTTATAACATTATTATAAGAATTTTCGAAATATATATCCGAAAACTCTATTCCACCTTCATATTTTTTCGATCTGTGACCGGATTTGTATGCAGAAAGACATTCTAAATCATTTTGTACAGTACATGTGTAGGNTTTGACCATAATTTGGACACTGACCATGGTCGCACTAATGTCTCAGAACTGAAAAACTTGATTCTTGTGAATTCATGTACTGTAGTGATGTGAGGAGTTGCTTGAGGTCCTATAGTCCTGAAGGTGAGGTCAAGGGTCATCTATTTCTTTAAATTAAAATCAAAAACAAACCAATTTTCCCAAAAATCCAAAATGGCTGTAGGAAGAGATGTGTTGTCTCTGAGATTTAATAATCATCTGATGCTTTGNTTTTCCCAAAAATCCAAAATGGCTGTAGGAAGAGATGTGTTGTCTCTGAGATTTAATAATCATCTGATGCTTTGTACCGCATGGTATAAGCATCTTTTCCAAAGATATATGGGCTATGCCCTGTGGATATATATATATAAAAATAATGTATATAATAAAAGTAAGGAGACGACAGGGATGAAGTGGTGATGACTTCGAGATGGGAAAGTCCCGTTCCCACACATGGTACACGCGAAGAGGCCGATTTTAGGGGCCCTGACTAAAAAATTGACAAAATGCTGACCAAGAATNGCCCTGACTAAAAAATTGACAAAATGCTGACCAAGAATTATCGGAAAACTCGGTCAGGTATCCTTCGTCAGCATATCGTCAACTTTTTAGTCAGGGCCCTCAAAATCGGCCTCTTCGCTTGTACCATGTACTGTTGCTGTTTCATTTTTAAGAGCTAGAGCTAGGCTCTAACTTCACGGCGCTAAGTCTAGGCGCTAACTTCACGCCTCTAGGCGATAGGCGCTAACTTCATGCCGCCTAGGCGCTAACTTCGCACCCTACTACATCATAAGCATAAGAATGAGAGGTTCAAAAATAAATTCCAAAAAGAACCACGTCGTATTTCCCCAACCGGTACTTCCAATACCACATACTACTTCCAATTACATCCCCTGTGAAGAAGATTTGTTTTCTTAAATTTTTCATGCTAAACTAAGCTGTCGCCGTGATATGACAATCGTGAAAAGCATAATGACGTTGGTTTAGCAGTTTGAAGTGGAGAATAATTATTTGTTGAAAGCAAACTGAAATTCCTTTTTTTAACTATTTACCGCATTCATCCGTCTATATTTTTTTCAAATCCGTGCATAACTCGCAACCTTGTATACATAGTACCCGCGTAAACCACGTAGAATTCTCTGGGTAAACTCATTACCATTTATGCCCCGCAGTGTAAGTCTAACGCGCTTACTTTTAGCTTTTTTCGGTTATTTTTTCTGGAACAAAAAAATCGAGAAAAAAAAATACAAGCAAGTAAGTACACCTCCAATCCTAATCCATGCTAGAGCTCCAGCCACAACAGATAGGGATCCTTAACATAAAAAAAAAAGAAAGTAGTTCGGATCTGATACTATAAAACTAAGAGGGAGATGCACGAATGCATGTCATAGATTTTAAATCGAACATATACCATCATGTAGTGAATACCATAAGAAAAATTATTCAACAAATTTTTGTTGCCAATGAAATGACTGGAGGCGGCAAGGGAGGCCCTAAAGTTTTTTCTTATTCACATTAGTTTTCATATATATATGCTAAACAATCACTCTTAAACTCTTCTTCATATGTTAAAGGAAACATGGAGTGGTAGTTTAAGTGAGTGAATTTTTGCTTCGAAACGGTGAACTCGAGTTCCGACAAGAGCAAGATTTCACTCACTTAAACCATCACTCCATATTTTCTTTAACATATGAAGAAGAGTTTAAGAGTGATGATTAAGCATATTATATGAAAACTAATGTGAATAAAAAACTTTAGGGCCCCCTTGACACCTCCAGCCAATTCATTGGCAACGAAAATTTGTTCAATAATCTTTCTTATGGTATTCACTACATGATGGTATATGTTCGATTTAAAATCTAGGGCAGACATTCGTGCATCTCCCTCTTAAATGAAATGACGGATTCTCAAAATACTCATATTCAGAGCAGCTCTGACCATGATTTTTGACACTTAAATAAATTATAATCAATCAATCAATCAATCAATAGATGAAATATTAAACCAATTAAAAAAAATTTTAATTACAGTTGATTATCATGGGTTGATTGTTAATGGGTTTAAAGGATAGGAAATATTTAAACTTAACTAAGGCTTGATTAATATAGTTTAGCGACAACGACTTCTGAAAATCGTTTTAGAGTAATGTAAAACGAATAATTTGTTGATCTTTGTACGAAATCGGACTTGATTTCACATAGATTTTAAGCCGATGATGATGGATTTGTCATATTGTCCCAAGTCTCCTAGCGTCCGAAATTAAAGCGTTTTGTGAAAAGAAAAAAAAGACGCCAAGCAATGGAACAAATTAGCGCACGCATGCGGAGGAGTACAAAATAGTTCGCATTGGGAGAGAGGAGAAAATTAGAGTGTGTAGAGATTTTCTCTTGGAGGTTGCATTTTCTCTTATCGTCTCGATTTAAAAAAAATATTTGACTCACAGTTTGATGTTGACTCAACATCAACATTGTTGAGGATATCGTGGTGAAAGTCAGAAAACATCGAAATAGACATATCTCATCGTTTTATCGTTGTCGTAAGGTCACCTTAAGAATTGTCTTAGTTAAATCAGCTTATGATTCAAATCCTTCCGAAAGTGATCTGATTGGTTCCTTTAACTAACTGATATAACATTTTGCGCCAATGTAAAGATGATAACCACGAGATTAGAAAATTAAATCTCGTCTTGACAGGTATAAGTCTTTATCTGGCTGTAATTCGACGGAAAACTCTGAACATCTAAAGTAGTATTTAAAAAAATTATTTTCAAGACGTTTGAGTTTTGAAAAGAATAATTGGTTTTCCACTTATGGTGAGATTATTTCATTTGAGTTAGTATAATCGGTGCTTAGACATAAAATGTTGAACTTAACAAGTGCAAAAAAATTTTTATTTTTTATTTCTTTCTAACTTTCTACAATTTTTTTATTTTTTATTCCTTTCGCATGAGATTCTCAAATCTCAAACCCAAAAAAAAAATTTTTTTTAACGTGCGTGTAACAAACTGACGAATAGCGCAGTAAATTTTAATGAAAAAAATTTTTAATCTTAATTAACGAGTAGTTTGTGAAGCCCTTAGAGTTAAAAAAATTTTCTCTCTCGACAATTGGTCGAGTTTCAACCAACTGGTATTTTAACAAGTTCACCTATTAATGACCTAAATCACTTTCACAAATTTTATTTTCTGACAACACTCATTCCTCAAGAAAGCTACCTCTGCTACATATTGACCCATTCTGCTCTTCAACTTATAGAAGATCTGTAAGATTTAAGGCATTCAAATTCTGGAACAGCCTTCCAAAGCACTGGATTCCAGAAGACAGTAGGGCAAATCAAGGTGGCTTTTGAAATTTTGAAATTTTGAACTTTTGAAATTTTGGAGCATGCGCAGTCCAGTTTTGAACTTTGCAAAGTTCAAATTGATTGATTTCAATTTGCAAAAAAAAACTTTCACATTTCATTTTTATTTTTATTTTTGAAATGTCTAAGCAAAAACGATTAAAATTAATCAACTTCGTCTGCGGGGAAGCACTTCAATTATTCCTTGCACTCAATGAAGATGATGAGAATGAAAAAATACTGGAAAATACCCTTGAAGAATAGAAATAGTCTTGATGTGTAGGTATTTATCCCTCCGGTCAAAGGTAAGAAGATATGTCATCGCTAACACAATTTAATTACATGCATAAGCATAATAGCTTATTATTAAATAGGTAGGTGATTAAATCTAAAGCCTGGTGGGAGAATGTCGTTCCTCACTGTGATGACAAAATATTTAAAAATGTTAAAAATTAAAGTTAAAAATAAAAATCAAGAATTTCAAATAGACTTGCTAAAGCCTTTTGATTTGCCCTATTAGATCAATTTAAGCTTAATGTATATAGTTTCCTGGTTGATAGTCGACGATCTCTATGGTTAAAATTTTAAAATTTGTAATTTGTAATTTAAAATTTTAAAAATTTAAAAATTTAAAGTTAAAGTTTTAATATAATATATTATTTAGTATTACGGTGGGGAGAACAGTCTAGAAATTTTATCTTTGATTGACACTGGAACGGACTAATAAATAAACAGTTTTTAAAATTAAAATTAAATTAACAAGTTCCTTGTTTGTTTTGTATTTTATTTTGCAATTATTTGTAGCTGGTTCAATTATAAACCTGAAAATACATTAAGCTTCAATTAAGAATTTAATATTGAAAAAATATTTTTAACCTTTTTTAAAAATATGAAATTGTAACCTAATTTTTTATGCATTTTTGAACTAATTTTCACTTCTGTTCAACATTTCGATATATTTATTAGTGCTAACTTTTAATAGTTTTTAGAAATAACTTATCCGATGTCTGATACTATGAAATACAAGAATTTAATTTTACTATCACTTTTACTAATTTCTTTTTAGAAACATATTCCCTTTGATGAATTTTTAACCCCAAATTATTCTACTTTCATGTTTTGGTTTCATTTGCAATGCTTTTGAGTTTTTTTTACAAATACCTTCAATGCTTGTACTTTTATGAAGAACAAATTAACATAATTAAAAATTGTACAAGGTGGTATAATATTTCAATATCCAATGTTTATTCAGGGCAGTATAAGATGTGTAGGAATGTGAAAAACAGAAAATGTAAGAGAATTTGACGAAAATTAGGATACTCGAACTAAGATGAAAATCAGTGAAAAGTTAAGGATTCTTTGTTTTGCTTTTGATATTGTATTCTTGTTGTTTTTTGGAATGAAACAAATTGGAATTGTTGAAAACTTGAAAACCAATAATATCAAACACTACAGTGCGTTCGAATAAGAAGGCGAACTTTTGAAAAATGATTTTGTGGAAAATAAAAAATTGACTATATGTCAAAATTTTATACAAATTATGAACAACTCAAGTTCCTGAAAATCGTTTCTACGAAAGTTTTGTTAACTTTTCTTTAGTTAAAAGGTGTCACAAGACTCTNAACTACTCAAGTTCCTGAAAATCGTTTCTACGAAAGTTTTGTTAACTTTTCTTTAGTTAAAAGGTGTCACAAGGCTCTAATTTGTGGAAGTTTTAAAAACTCTAGTACCGGATTTTCGCCTTCTTATTCGAACACACTGTATATCTTANCTCTAATTTGTGGAAGTTTTAAAAACTCTAGTACCGGATTTTCGCCTTCTTATTCGAACACACTGTATATCTTAACTCGGCAGTCGAGTTTTCTGGGTTTACTGTATAGGGATCATAATGTCTCCATTATCTTCTCTGACTCAGGCTCATATAAATCTTATTTCTACATTCAATAATTCTTATATTCAATGATTCTTATTTTCCCATTGATTCAGTCATTTATCAAGTGATGAAACCAATCACAAAGTGACTATGTCTGATTAAGGCAGAATCAGGTAACTTAGAGGCATATGACTCTGTGATTTATTAGCCATGACTTGCTTGCTCAAACTCAATTAAATCTATAAACTGTAGCATAAAATGGACAATAAAAATTACTAAGCTTTGACTCACTGAGAGTTATGACTTAAATACAAATGTCCGCAGGTCACTGAAACAGGAGTAACCATTCCAATTTTTGAGTGAGTCAGAATCATTAAAACAAGACGACTCAAAATCGGCTAAAAGTTAGAATCAAATTCACATGTCTCAGAGCTGTCACTCACTCACTCCCAATTTCCATCATTTAGCCTCAAATTCAAAGTATCTCAAAAGTGGCTGTCGCATAGCCATGACTAGAGGGCGGCTACTTACTTATCTACTTCTTTTTAGCTATTGCACCTACACATCTGTAACTTCGTATCTTTCCGATTCATGCAATNTACTTACTTATCTACTTCTTTTTAGCTATTGCACCTACACATCTGTAACTTCGTATCTTTCCGATTCATGCAAACGTACGGAAGAATGGTTCGCGGATATTTTTGGTTTTTAGTCATTACAAATTACTTTCGAAAGTATTTTCGAATTTTGAGTAATTAAAAAGTATACTTTCGAAAGTATTTTCCAATTTTGAGTAATTAAAAAGTACTTTNTTTGCGGAAGAATGGTTCGCGGATATTTTTGGTTTTTAGTCATTACAAATTACTTTCGAAAGGATTTTCGAATTTTGAGTAATTAAAAAGTATACTTTCGAAAGTATTTTCCAATTTTGAGTAATTAAAAAGTACTTTGGCAAGTATTTTAGTACATTAATACATATCACATTCAATTTGCACGATATACTCTCTAAATTTGCTGGGTTTTTAAAGATTATCATTTAGCGCTTTATATATAGCCATTAGAGCAATTAATTATTTAATGAAGATCTGAATTAAATAAGTATGTTTAACTTCTGCGACGTCCAGACTTCCTTATTATATCTTATAAAGAAGATTATAACAGAAATGCTAAACGTCTGAATTAGATAATTTTAATAAAAAGTTAACTGCTAACTTTATATACAGGGTGCTAGAAAATTCGATGGAGCATAGAGAAAGGTTTCCCATCCCAACCAAACCCTTAAATGATGATCCCACTGAATATTTGCACCACGCGCTAATGGAAAAAAGAAATGTTAATATTACGGTAATCAGAACTTAATATACAAAAATTGATTAATGTTGTTAATTAAATTGATAATGGAATTTGAGCGAAGGAGAGTGGATTGAGGGACGAACACGACGCACTCTTTTTTCTCTCGTCTTTTACTAGCAATACTCTCTCCATGCTCCATCAACTTTTCTAGCACCCTGTATTTATTTTTATAACCATTTATATATTTATAATTATTAATACTAGAACTTGAATTGATAAAGCGATTACACGACAGAAATTTCTAACTGACCAAAGTTAACAGACAAAAAATATTTCCACGGTTAGAAAAAACTTCTTGAAAGATGCATACAAAATTTGTAAAGCTTGTGAACCAAAGCCTCCTGTACCTTATAATAAGATTTGTATACGATGGATCCCTCACCACCCAAATAATTACTGGTAATAACCGGTGAATCATTATCATAGTTTCACAAACGGTAGTGCATTAAATCCGATTAACCTAAAGATGATATACTGATCGTGGGATCATATCTCACCAGAGGTAAAATTTTTGGGTTAATTGCTGTTTCAAGCTTTGGCGTGGAACTCGTTATTTAATTCATCGAAGATCATATCGATTAATAAAATCTATTCCAAACCTTAAAGCACTTTTTTCTATTTTAGAATCTGAAACCTAATAAATTATCAAAATTTTTGTTACTTCCGACACAAATTTTCAACCTTTTATTTTCAATGTTAGCTTTATTTTACCTTTTCGGGCAATATTTTGACAACAAGGAATCATATAATTTGGAAATTTTTTTCTAACAACTTACTTATTTTCATTCTGCTATTAATTCAAAATCAGAGTCAAAGTCACACAACTTAATAAATGAGAGTCATGAGTGAGTCACTGATGAGTGAGAGTCATTGGGACTCCTACTACACAACTGTATCTCTTGATATCTCTAGACTAAATCACCGTTCTCATTATGCTTTCTAAAGAATTCAGACAGAAAGGTTAATTAACCTAAAGGAGGAATTATTGCTGAGTTCTGATGGAGAAAGAACGCAGTGGATTTGAACGGTGAGACTTTAATTAAAATTTGGAGTGGTAAAGTACACATGAGGCAGACGGACGGATGAGTCAGAGCCTTTGTAGCATTTTACTTCAAAATTACAAACTGTACAATATACGAAATTACTTTGTTTTCTCTAGCAACCGAATAGGATTAAAGGGATTTTTTTATACTCCTCGTTTTTGTTTCCTTTGAGACTCTAGAACAAGAGAAACTGTCACACGGAAGAAAAAAGGAAACTAAAACATATGAATATGACCAAAACCGCATAGTCTCAGCCTAATCCCTTTTCTCAACCAATAGCTAGCTATCTTCCGAACAATTACAAATTCCATTGAACAATACTAATACGAATTTCTATTTTCAAAACCAAATTTTTGAAAAAAACAATAACAACAACAATAATTTCTGTACTTATGGTATGGTATAAGATTAAGAGATTAGAATATAAAACAAAACCCCTAGTATTTCAGAATCTTGTATAATTGAATGTCAATTCCGGTTCAGTTCCGAAGACTCACTTTTGAACTGATTTTCTTTTGTCTGACAGATACGAAATTGAAATTCTAGGTTTTATAATAAATTGAAGATATGCTGAGACATTGACAGGCTCCTGAATATCCTGAGAGTGATAGAATTAGATAAAAAAAGGAGAAAGCGTGGGAAAATCGGATCAAAATAATCTCAACATGTACCAAAAAGAACCTGTCGCTTCTTCACATTTTGAAAACGACACTCCAAAAGAGACTCTCTGAACTCAATTATATAATATAGAGAAGAAAATAAGCCTAAGTAGGTAGAAGATTTACTTCTTATTAGGAATTACGAAATGAATGAACAACCAGATATTGAATAATAGAGTAGAAAAAGTGTGAAAAGAAACCTAATTTAATATGATTTGATTAGAGAAGGTGTGAAAATCTATCTCTTTTGAAATTGAGCGACATTTAATTTTGAGTAGGATAGATTTCTTATATAAAAATTACTACATTGAGTTGAGCAGGTATTAAATATTAATCATTTAAAATGAATAAAATGGAGTGTTTTATAAGGAAATGAAAGTGATAGTAGAGAAAATAGATACGGCGCAGAAAGTCGTTGTGTAGACAATAGTTTTTGGTTATTTACAAGACAGAGACAAAAGTTCTAATGATTCCCTCTTAAGCCTTTGGATTATAAACCGTTGTGTATACGTGAGAAATAATTCCCAAAGGACGAAATGAAAATGAGGAGTAACAGGAGAAAGATTAAAAGCTACTTTCTCAAATTTCATCTCATTAGACTGTTTCTATTCTTGAAGGTTTCATTATATTCTATTTCAGAAAAATATCATAGAGGAGAGAAAATCTAAACACTGCAACAGGTGAAATTATTCTTTCGCTTTGGCCATATCAGTATGTGGAGTAAAACCTTATATCAGTTGAATAGTTATTATTATTATTATCAGGGTTTGGATAACTACTTAAAATTTTACGGAGCAGTCGACAAGCATACAGTTTTTACCTTTGGGATACGTCAGTTTGAGCGAAAATTGCACCGATTGACAAAATTTTTCCAAACTTTTAACACAATTTTTGTAAATAAAATTTAAAAAATCAAGTTAAATTTTTTTTTTGATTTTGCAAGCTTTTTTAACACTTTTTTAGTTTATTCTTCAGCTGAGGTTTGAATATGTCTTATTTGATGCGAAAATGAGCCCAAAAGGCAATCCGGCAACATTTGGGTTAAATTAAAAAAGTGAATTAAAAATCAATCCGTTAAATGTAAATAAAATACAACTCAATTTAATCGATCCCTACTCTGAGCCCGCATATAATACAGACCATTCTCGAAACAATTTGAAAACTTTCAGTAACTTACATTCTATTAATAAACTGCGCCTACAAGTCAAAACAGGCGAGCTTTATTATTATTTAGGTATTTTGTTTGAGTTGATTGTTTAAGCTCTTCTAATTTTGAACTTTTAGCAAAAGTTATCTTGGTGTTTTCAAACTAGATCTATGTTGCAGACGGACTCCTGTACGAAACAGTTATCTGGATTCTGCAGACAAATATAGGTTTCCTGGGCAGCGTTTCGTAAAACTTTAGCACTCTACATATTATAATTTGACATTTCATAGTCGAACGTGACAATTGACATAAAATTGCGTTTTATAAAAATAATGGTAAAATGGTCATGTTTTATAATTCTACTAGAAATTTTTAGAATTGTCAAATGAGCAATGTTTGTGTTAAAACCAGAAAGCTTTTACTTGTTTGGACATGGACTGAAACAGATGAAACGTTTCTAGAAACATTACATTTGACTTGTACCTAAGTTCAAATAGAGGAATTTCTATAGAGCTCATTACCATCACGTTTAACGGCAGTTTTCAGAAAACTAACCAATATGATTACAAAGTATGAAGAAAATGTACACTGATTTACCACCATCAGCTAAACCGAATTTGACCCAAACATTAAGAAATTTGAACAAACTTAGCAGAGTACTTACAACTTACTGACAATCATCGATGTTTGACTTGCCGACTTTTAGCCAGAAACTGGCTACGATTTTGAGTCGTTATCATAAACTAATCGGTATTTCTGACCTTTACTTTTGATATGGTGATTCTGTTTCAATGGAGCTGGATATTAAAATAAATAAATAAAAATTTTCAGTACTTTTATTGTAGATTTTATAGTAGTTTTTAAGTGCTTAAAACCACAGGTTAAGTACTTTTAAACCCGAGTTTTGATTATTACCAACGAAGTGTTTCTACTGAAATTTAATAATTTTCAAATATAACAATATTTTTAATAAACACGCAAACTAATGAGGGTATAAGCAAACCGCAATAACGGTAGGACCACGCGTAGACTAAACTATATTATGAAAGCTGACAAACAACATAGATATGAATGAATCTGAAACCTGAGGTATCAACCGTTGATAGCAGGGGAATCAAACCTTGGTTGCTGAGGTATCAAACTGTTACTTGCTGTGAAGTCATCCGTTAGTACCTATGGAATCAATTGTTGTAAGCTAAGGTATCAACTCTAGGTAGCTACGATATCAACGAGAATAGCCGTACTATGCTGTTGAACACCGATCTTAGGTATTTTGAGTACAGTTTGTACAAGGGGTTATCCAAAGTCTTTTACTCACCGTCGTAGCCTTTTGATTTTAATATAGTGATTTGTAAGTTTCAGACATTGCTTAGAATATAGATACAATTTGGAGAATAAAGTACTATCCTTTAACTAGTTCAGTAATAGAAAAATTTTAGTTAGTAAATCCTGTACTTCGTGAAACTACTGTTTGAAAGTCATGCGGCTACGACAAATATGTAAAAAAAAAAAGTTAGGATAACGCTGTAGGATAAACTATATAAACCGAACTAAGGCAGCTGCATCCTTAACCAATACGGTATGAGAGATGAGAATCACTTTAAAAAGTTGCAACAATGCTTTCTGATTTAAAGCAAGACAGTTTGCATTGCTATGTGAAGAATAAGTTGAAAATTTGTGAAAAGATTACAACTTAAAATGATTTCACACTTTTGTGGTGATATTCAATTTTGTATGGTTTTATGTCTCAGAAACTTTCAAATGATCACGTTAGTATTGAAAGTGTAACTTACAACTGTACTCATTATTCATATAAATTCTATTAAACTAGAAACTTCATAAGTTTAAAGTATATAAAGAAAATAGCGTAACTTGTATCCCTTCTTATAGTTACAATAAATAATTCAAGTTTGATATTCTTTACACCAGCTATAACTAATGAACAAGAACAACCTTTTTGCACTTCCGTTTTTTACCCCTGCTTGTCTAGCCCATAGCTGGATAATCAATTGGTAACATTTTTTTTGCACTTTATATAATTTTCTCAAAGAATACAATATATTGCACTAAAACGCATTGTTTCTTTTTAGTTTTTGCTATCTCAGATTTGCAATATATTGCATCACAATGCACTTCTTCAGTCTTTGACTTCGCATATTTGCAGACTCAATCAGCAAAATCTCAGAATAATTAAGAACATTTTACAAATCAAAAACTAAACGTTGTTGAGAAAATTGTTTTATATATGTTGAAAAGTTTTTAATTCACCAAAAAACTAAAATTGCAAAAAATCATTTGTAAGAAAAAAATTTGACATTTCTCGACAGCTACTAAGCATATATAGCTCAATATACCCCAATGGCGCGTACTGAAGAGTTGCCCTATTGAGCCAGAATCATACGATATAGTACTCTGAATCTGAATATAAACCTTCTTCTGATTGATTGGTTCGAGTGCCATCCATTTTCAATTATTAAGAGACTTTTTCTACGCAATCGTGAAAATTGAGTAGAAAAATAATACAGCACAAAAAATAATATAGGTATGACCCATTCAACCTTGACTTTGTCAACTAAACAGTTAAATTTTCTAACACAATTTTCGTAGTTGCACAGAAAAACTTGCTCACTAGAGATTTTCCATTTTTTTCTTAAAATCTTGCTCCGTACTTTTTCAAAAAAAAAATTTTTTTATTCTTTGGTTGTACTTCCTAACGGTAAATCATGCATAATGATAAGTAATTTTTTTTTAACGAAAAATAGTTTACTTTCTTTTTGGTTTACATATTTTTGAAAACGAAACCATTCGTTTCCTTTCCATTCGTTTTTGGATTTAGATTCCGTTTTTCTTCTAGCTTATAATAAAAAACGAAACAAATGGAAGTTTTCATCATTAATCAATGCTTAATGATGAAAACGTTTCATTTACACATAATGTGTAAATGTATTATTAATAATCATAAAATGAATCAATAACGTATAATTTGGAATTTGTTCCAGACAAATTTGACAAAAATGTACTCTGAACCCAAAATCAAGCAAAACCGATTTACAATAATTTTGTTGCTGTTATGCAAATTCACAAAATTAATTATTGACTTAATACCAGCTTTTAAAATTTTTAACTTAATCAAATGAGGGTTAATGAACTCTGTTGGGCGTTAGATGTTAAAGATATGGTTGAACGGATCAATGAAGAAGCCCTACCAAATGGATTCTCGTTGTAGAAAGTANTTCGTTTCCTTTCCATTCGTTTTTGGATTTAGATTCCGTTTTTCTTCTAGCTTATAATAAAAAACGAAACAAATGGAAGTTTTCATCATTAATCAATGATTAATGATGAAAACGTTTCATTTACACATAATGTGTAAATGTATGATTAATAATCATAAAATGAATCAATAACGTATAATTTGGAATTTGTTCCAGACAAATTTGACAAAAATGTACTCTGAACCCAAAATCAAGCAAAACCGATTTACAATAATTTTGTTGCTGTTATGCAAATTCACAAAATTAATTATTAACTTAATACCAGCTTTTAAAATTTTTAACTTAATCAAATGAGGGTTAATGAACTCTGTTGGCCGTTAGATGTTAAAGATATGGTTGAACGGATCAATGAAGAAGCCCTACCAAATGGATTCTCGTTGTAGAAAGTACATCTATGAATTTCAATTTCTTGAGCTCACTTCATTGTATTATTTGAAAGAACAAATAAAGTAAGATACCATTGTGTTGTTGATGGAACACCTCATTTTAAATGTTATTTACTTAAATTAGTCCTTTTGGCTCCATTTCCATTCTCCAATCTTTTCAAATTTTAAACTCAAGTATCCAAATGTAATATCTTAATTAGTCCAACTAGTATCGAAAAAATTTTATAGCAAAACTAATAGCCGATGCGCCAATTAAAAAAATTAGCTATGCACTATTATAACCTTTGTGACATTAAAAAATTTCATTGTAAAAAAATAGGCATTATTATGAAAGTTTGAACTATTAGAAACTCTGAACTATTAAAAACTTTAAACTATTAAAAAACTTGGACTATTAAAAAAGTGTGTACTATTAAAAACTTCACATGGACTATTAAGAAATTTGGATTACTATAAAATTTGTCTTATTGTAAAACTTAGACTATTAAACAATTTGGACAAGTAAAAGGCTTATATAGTTCAGAGTTTATTATTAGCTTATTATTATTATTATATATATAATTATATAATATTATATATAATTATATTATACTAATTACATTATTTTTATTTTTATTGATGCATCGTTTATTAGTTTTGATACNTATTATATATAATTATATTATACTAATTACATTATTTTTATTTTTATTGATGCATCGTTTATTAGTTTTGATACAAAAATCGCTCCATAAATTAGTAGCAAAGTAGTTTAAAAAATGTAAACATAAAACATCGTACACCATTTCCTCATTTCAATTTCGTTTAACGCTTCCAGTTGTATCGCCACTAAAAAGTAAGCAGTATGAAAGTGGTTATAAATAAACCTTGAGAAATATGATGACATAGTGTAGACTGGTGATGACAGTTTTCTCCCATTGAATTCGGCCAAAGTCAACGAGATCTATAAAATCCTTACTCTTGGGTCATTCCGGAGAGTTTCTCGGTGGACCTGAGAAGATGAAAGGAAGCCGACGAAAGGATTTGGGGTTTCTGATAGTAATGCTTTCAACTCAAAATTTCAATTTGCGGGATTCATCGAGTGGCACATAAGGAAGAGATTCTTTACGTCGTCTGCTACTGGTTTTAGTTTGTGGTTTCAAAGGAACCACTTCCACTTCTTATTTTTAGTTTTTCAGATGAACTAAAATAAAATNCTTACGTCGTCTACTGGTTTTAGTTTGTGGTTTCAAAGGAACCACTTCCACTTCTTATTTTTAGTTTTTCAGATGAACTAAAATAAAATAAACTGTAGCAACGGTAGAAACATCAGTAGCTTAACTATATCTTTACAAACATAGATTCATGCTACTGAAACCTGAAATATCAAGTGATGAAAGCGGAGATAACACTTGGGTACATTGATCAGAGTAATGAATATGATAACTGCATCAATTTTGTGAAATGCAACTATAGGCTATTGAATAAAAAAGCTAAAAATTTGTTGATCATCAAAAAATAGTAGACAAATTTTGCGAATCTGGAAGCAAGGTCGGACAGACGAAAAAATTCCAATATCTTCCTTAACTACTAACGATAGTCTACGGATAATAACAAAGGAACAGTGGAGCTGGATTATATAGGGATTTTTAACCAATCATTGTAGACGGATTAAAAATATCTGAGTTTGATGAAAAATATACTGTACTAAAGATGTTCACGTTGGATTAAGTCAAGTCAAATAAATCTAATGGATGCACCAAATGAGGGCAAAACGTAAATACTTGCGTGTCCAATCAGAGGACCAATCCGAAGTTTGGTTGACACTTTAGGAAAATATGCCTAAAATAACATTAGCATATATATAATTACAAAAATTTCGGGATAAATCCACTGAAAATGGGATTAAAGGTTGATTGGAAACAATCAATGAATTTCTACGAATTGCCTCGTTAAGCTGTAATGATATGAAAAATCAACTTAAGTATTAACTTGGACGCAAACAAAAGTGGTTGCAAAATATCGAATTCTACAATTAGCACTCGATGCATCTAAGCATAGATATGGAAGGCAGACAGACAATCGGAGGGACACACCGGAAGCATTAACCTCGCCAGCGACGCTGTACGCGGATAATAAACTGAATGAGTAATAAATCTTCAATTCCTAAAAAACTTGGTTTAGCAAGAATTGTCAAGCAAAGGTACTTTGGAAAATTTTTTTACTTTTACTAAAATTTCCTGGCGTAACTTATAAGCTTTGACATAGAAAGATTGGTATTAAGCTACAAGAACTACATAAGAATTATATTGATTAACGGATTAATGACTTTTTCTTATTGATTTTATTCTTTTAGAAAGCATGTTTATTTACCTTAAGATCACAGTTTTTGTATATATCTGTATTATAACGTCGGACATCAAATACAGGAATAGTTAATACAGTAAAACAGTTGACAATTATCCTCTTTATAAACCCAATTCAAATCAAATAATAAGCAAATTGGCTCTTTCGAGTCAAGGATTTCAATTATGGAGAAAATTATGTCACAAACGAGATATTCCCTAGTAATGAATATACTAGATCAAAGCAAATTTTGAAAAAATTAACTTGGGATGATTGATGAGCATCAAAATTTACTATACTACCGATGCAAAAAAAATCAAATCAAAAGGAAATTGCTTCCTTTGAAGTATAAATGCTTGAATAATTATTGTTCCGGAGTTAGTGGGACAACTACTTTAATAAGCGAGTTCCACTGCAGTATCATACCAAAAAATTGAAACATTCTAAGCAAATCTAGGACATTCAGAAGAACAAAAATACTGGTTATTAGCAAATAACAAAATGAACTTTCAATTAACGTACACCAAAGTAGAAAACAAGGCAGTTATTAGTGTGATAGACTTAACTTTTAGTTTCCACACAAAACGATTAACGTTTTCATAATACACGAAAAATTAGCACGAGTGTATGAACCGAACTAATTTGCTACAATTATTGACTAACATGAAAAACTTGAAATGTATGAAATATTAATGAATGCTCAGATAGTTACAAAAACTATAATTAGTTACAGTGTATGCGTGAATTTGATATAATGACGTTGCGAAGTTCTGCCTGTATAAATCATTAGTGAAAAGTGGAAACCTAATCAAATATGAAGCAACTAATGGTTTCACCTGTCATGCATTTATTAATGAAACACTTCAAATGAAAAATAACAAGTGAAGATTAGCGAAGCAAATTGAGTATGCACTTACGTAATTCAGTGCTACTCTTCAATTCATTGAATGTGCAAAATGTAATGATAATGAAGCTAGTGGACAAGTTGTGGGAAATTTCTCAACTCCTCCCAACGGTGGCCTACTACATCCTCATTTTGAGTATCAAAGTTAAATGAAACTATTGATTATAAAAACAAATCAAAAACATACGGTGAACCTAAGCTAAGCCGAATCCCCAATTAACCTAAAAATTTGGTTCATAATACCCGATGCTCAGCTTCTGTTTGTTTGTTTATTTGTTTGATAATTTATTCAAGTGTCAGAGAGCATCATTTTTATAAAAATGTTAATTTGGTAAGACACCCCCGCATACGCAGGACTAATTAAGTAAAATAATAATAAGTAATCTTAAATTTTAGAGTGATTTACANGAAACTATTGATTATAAAAACAAATCAAAAACATACGGTGAACCTAAGCTAAGCCGAATCCCCAATTAACCAAAAATTTGGTTCATAATAGCCGATGCTCAGCTTCTGTTTGTTTGTTTGTTTGTTTGATAATTTATTCAAGTGTCAGAGAGCATCATTTTTATAAAAATGTTAATTTGCTAAGACACCCCCGCATACGCAGGACTAATTAAGTAAAATAATAATAAGTAATCTTAAATTTTAGAGTGATTTACACTTTGGATTGGCATGAGTTGGTTATAGCCCATAGTTAATTTACATACTGGTAAATTCTACAGTTCTCGATTCCTTTACCCACTCTTTAGCTTCTTTTTTCAACTTTCCCAATGTGACTATTTCGTCCAAGTTATGAGTTTGGATGAATTTATTCCATATCACTATTGCTCTATCACTGAAAGGCTTTTTAGAAAACTCAGTATTTTTTCTAATCATTTCAAAAGTTCCCTTTAGTTTTGAGTCATAGATGTGTTCTTTTACCATAAAGTATTTTTCAAGATTTAGAATTCTTGTACTTGGTAATTTATAAGTTTCAATTAACGTAATATATTTTAGCCTCTCTTCCAAATCGCACAGTCAGTAAAAGCAATAATTCATTTATCTTAGCTGGAGTATAAGAATATTTCATAATAAGCAATTTGTTGTGGAGTCAAAACATTCATCAAAAATCTCCTTCTCTCATTCTGCGTCCTACATGAACGTTTGAAAAGACAATCAAACGGAGGTTGTACCTAAATTTTGCAAGAAGAAATTTCAAGTTTCTCTAAAAAATTTTTTCCAATTATTTGTTATTTGTATTAACCGATGTAAAAACATAATTTTTGTTATGCACCCGAGAAAAATTGTGCGTCTTAACCGAGGANTTATTTGTATTAACCGATGTAAAAACATAATTTTTGTTATGCACCCGAGAAAAATTGTGCGTCTTAACCGAGGATTAGGCTTTTACGCCCGTAAGCTTTGCTTTCTCCTTTCGTTGTCTAAAGAAAGTTCAGTTTTATTGGTCTATTTACTAACAATTTCAACGTAGGTTTCATTGAGAAATTAGANTTATTTGTATTAACCGATGTAAAAACATAATTTTTGTTATGCACCCGAGAAAAATTGTGCGTCTTAACCGAGGGTTAGGCTTTTACGCCCGTAAGCTTTGCTTTCTCCTTTTGNAACCGAGGGTTAGGCTTTTACGCCCGTAAGCTTTGCTTTCTCCTTTTGTTGTCTAAAGAAAGTTCAGTTTTATTGGTCTATTTACTAACAATTTCAACGTAGGTTTCATTGAGAAATTAGAATTCTTTTAGCAAAACTCACGAATACTGCAAACCAAATTGGAGATATTGGAAAAAATGGCTTAACTATCACTACTTTAACCTATTTTATTTTGATTGGGTAAAACTAATCCATCCGTCCCGTTATATAACTAGTTGACCTTATTTCCCTCCTTTAACCTGAAACATTCGACTATTCCGAGTCACATCTGAATCAACATTTGAATCACCTAATCTCTTGAAATCCTGAATTTCCTCATTCTTCAGAAATATCTGCCAACATTTGTTCCTGGTCTGATCGGGTGATGTCAATTTCTCTTCCGGCTACAACAATTTGTAGCCAAGATTTCGGTGATGGCGAATGTAACGTAGAAAGCATTCTGGCTGAGCGACAATAGCTTCTTAAAGATGCACTTATACTTGAATGCTCTTCTTGGTAAGATAGATTGTGCTTAATTTGTAGAAATTGTGATCTAGGCGTAGAGTTTATGTTTAAGTAATTTCTCCATTGTTAGTTACTCATTCCTTGTATCAAATTTGTTACAAATATTGCCTGGACGTGCGTCAAATTATTTAAATTTAAATTATCTTGAGATTTGGTTTAAAGAATGCTTTGTTTCTGGTTATTTGAGCTGTTAAAAATCATGTCGCTTATGTANCCAAGATTTCGGTGATGGCGAATGTAACGTAGAAAGCATTCTGGCTGAGCGACAATAGCTTCTTAAAGATGCATTTATACTTGAATGCTCTTCTTGGTAAGATAGATTGTGCTTAATTTGTAGAAATTGTGATCTAGGCGTAGAGTTTATGTTTAAGTAATTTCTCCATTGCTAGTTACTCATTCCTTGTATCAAATTTGTTACAAATATTGCATGGACGTGCGTCAAATTATTTAAATTTAATTTATCTTGAGATTTGGTTTAAAGAATGCTTTGTTTCTGGTTATTTGAGCTGTTAAAAATCATGTCGCTTATGTAAAGAGTGTTTGTTTTTGTTGACCAAGTTTTCATCGCCAACCATTTTCGACGCTTTTGTAATTTTGGACACACTGACATCACACAATTGAGCTGTAAGTTTAATCACACTTCTTGATTTGACTGGCAGCTCTGTTATTTGATATGCAAATGTTGATAATTATATATTTAAATAAGAAATAAACTCACGTTAAAAATTACTTTATTTATATTTTATTTTAATTATTTTTGAATTTTCATTTAGGGATCGGAGTTTGCCATATTTTTGCTGAAAGCACTTATAATTATTTAACTAATATGTAGAAAAAAAAACAAATTAAACTTAGCTCGTAAACAAATGTTTGAAGATAAATTAAGGTATATGAAATTAACAAAACAGTCTTTCTTCAACAGCCTCAAAAAGCAATTTCCGTTTACGCATTGGACACACAGTTTTATTTTACGTATTAAAATTTTGAAATGAATTTAAATCATGTTTTAAACTTGAATTGAAATGTTATATCAATGAGAGATGTGAAATTCTGTTGTCCTACTTCAAAACGATAAACTGGCTCAAAGATCTCATCAGTAAATATTATTGAAATTTGTCTTTCTTGAAAGTAGTATTTACGAAAATGTGTACCATACCAAACATACATACTTAGCAAGATTAATAAAATATTTATTATCATAAATTTGAAGAAGTAGTCTAAGTACTGTATTTTGTTAAAAAATTGTATTTCAAATTATTTAAAACGATATTTGTAACTGATTCTCAATTAGTTATCTGGGACACCATAGTTGGAAATGCCAATTGGTGTGTCCACTAGCTACCTCCGACACCGATTCTCCGGAGATGATTGAAGAGGTTTGTAGAAACTTAGGTGGGATTAGAAGAACCTCTTTCAGCGCATGTCCAAAGAAGCAAGTAAGGTTATATGATCTATAAAAAAGGTTATGGCTCCAGAACTCAACGATCTCAGAAAAGAGATACCGTGAAAAGATCGAAATTTTCTTGCCAGTGGATAGTCCACTTCTATGGCAAGATGGTTGAACAAGATAAGCTAGTAAGTATTATCAAAGGGATCGTTCAGACATTGTTCTCAATGTGGTGTGCTTTTACCCCTACTTTGCCTCCTACTGGTTGATGTGGTACAATCTCCTCAGTGACACTGTACACCAGTCGCTAGTACCGCCTTTACCGATCATCTCCGCCTGATTCAATTATGTCCAGAGATTGCAACGGTATTTAGGATCTGCGCAAATGGTATTAATGTCATTTCCAGGTGGTGTGACGAATGGTATTGACATTCCAGCCGATANATGGTATTGACATTTCAGCCGATACGGCACGTGCAATAATATTCACCGAGAAAAATGATGTCAAACCACAAATTATTAACTTTCAAAGGGAAGGTGGTTCAATTGTAGATTATGTTCGATATCTTGGAGTAATTTTTGATTGAAAGCTCTCTTCGGCCAAACACTGTGAGTCAAGGGAAAAGTAGTATTCCTTTGTCATTGGTCAACGTAAGAGTTCAGCGCCAGACTGAGATTAGAGGTTCCAGAAATGGAAGTTCTCTCAGATTTACGTCTCATAACTTTTTCCCTTGAATAAGTTTTAGGTAAACTTTAAATCCAAGAAAGAGTAGGAAAAAAGTGGCTTACATGTCCGTGCAGCTAGATCCGTCTGTGTTAACACGGATGAATCTCAGCAGGAGAACAGTCAGGAGTCGAATTTTATATTTCCACTTTATTGGACTTGCTGTTCTTGCTGCAACAACCTCCATTCGATTGTCTCCAATAGTTTTTGAGTCAATGTTTGTACACTAAGAAAGCACTTTGCAATATCTTGTCAGTGGGTTGGGTCAACTAGGGTTGGTGAGGGAGTGCCATTGTATTTTAAATGAGTTCATAGCCTCATGAGATGGATTTCCTTATAAAGAGGGTGCTAATGGAACGAAAAACGGATGAGCTCGCCAAGAAATCTTCAACAAAAGTTTATCTTGGACCACAGCCATCCGTACTTGTGAGTCAGCAGTTTATCGTTACAGTCATTAGGGACTGGATGTATTATAAGCTAGCAGATATATAAGTGAAGGTTGAACAGGGAAACAGAGTAAAGAAATGCTCTTGTGCTCGTCAAGGTCATACGGTTCATACTCTCGCATCTGAGCAGAGTGGCCTTACGTTTATTGGGTCAGATGGTAACAGGGCGATGTATTGTGGCTTCACACCTTTGCATTATGAGAGTAAGCTTAAACCCAACCTGTTCCATTTGTCCTGTTGAGGATGAGGATAGCGACCTATTTTTTGCAGGGGTGAAGCTCTGTGTCAACTACTACAGCGAGTCCTTGGCTCTCCATTTTTGGTGCCATCTAATTGGATCCTCTGAACCAAGTAAGAGAATCCACAGCAGTACGCATGGGAGACTCCTTAAATTATCACTATTTTCGGAGAGTCTGAATAAGCCCAAAATAGTGGCTACGCCGGGCTAAGCGTGGTGTCCTATAGGCGCTTCACTACCTCCATAAAACATGCATACAAACAATCAATCCTCTGCATTATATAATTAGTTTACTTCCTTTACCTCTTTTAATGACCAACCGACGTTAAAAGAATAACAATGGCTCAAAGAAATAATCAATAAATATAATTGAAAATTATGTTTTTATTGAAAGTTGTATTTACGAAAATGGGTACCATGCCATACATACTTAGCAAGATTAGTACACTTATCAGAAATTCTAAGAAGTAATCTAATTAATGTATTTTGTTACAAAATTGTATTTCAAAATCATTTTATAATAACTATATTTATAACTGCTATGTAATTCTCACTTATAATAGTACCTAGGCCACCATAGTTGGCAATGTCAACTTGACATTGCCAACAAGCGAAACAATTATTCAAGAAAATCAAACTCCAAAGATCTCTAGCAACAAGTTTATGAATAAACTTGTTTCAGCAATATCTAGATTCCTCGGTAGTATAGTGGTGAGTATGCCCGCCTGTCACGCGGAAGACCGGGATTCGATTCCCCGCCGGGGAGAAAATCTTTTTTTCCTTTTCTTTGTTGAGTATACATATATTATTGTGGTTCATTAAAATAGATTTTAATGTATTCAAACTAAAATTTTTTTTAACGAAAAAAAAATTTAATCAATTCGAAAATTTTTATAGCTTAAATGTACTTAGAAGCTATTGCACAACTTACTTAAGTTAATCCTAACGTTACATTATCTGACTTTTTTAAATTTGACTTCTAATACAATTCATTTAGGGGACGTATAAAATTTTATAATACCACAATAGATTTAGGATTCGATTTTTCTTTTGTTCATTTTGGTATTACTTATTCCAAAATGGCAATATATTTTTCTAGGATTTATTCATTTTTAGTTCAGTAATGACACAAAATGAAAATTTATAATCATTGCAGTTGGATACATTTATTTAATCGAAAAATTTACAGTTACATATAAACAGACCTCATAAATCAAAAACAAATTCAACTCAAATATAGTTTATTTTTATAAAAATAAATTTGATTTTATATTCGTGGTGAAAGCCCCAAAAGGCCACAAGATCCAATTGGTTGTCAGAAAAACGAAACTTTTTATATCCGGCGACTATTGGAGTGAAAAAAGAGAGTATAGTACCCTGAGAGTTAAACGTTTTTGAAGATATTAACTTTTGAAGAACACTACGTTATTCCTGACGTCATTGTGCCACAATTCAAACTCATAGTTGAAAATTAACCACCCGCAGCCATTATTATTTGACAAATGATTACAGTATTCACAGTGCATAGTCTAATTTGTAAAATAGCCTTAGGATATTTTCCTAAACATGAAGATTTCTTAGTGACTTTCTTTTGGGGTTAGAATAAATTTGATTTCATTTGACCAGTAGCTATTTACACAAGACACAATCTCTCTATCCTAACCATTTTCTCTTGCAATACATCTTATTTAAAATTTGAACTCAAAGACAACTAGTAGATAGAAAATTTAATAAATCTTATATATACAACTATAAATACTCTATAATGTTCCTACAACTCTTCTGGTTTCATGCAACACGCCATAGAGACCATTAGAGTAATTACTTCCTAAGATACACAACTTTCCTTTTTTTTTTTTTGATTTACAGGCAAGTGAAGGTACGTCATCTCCGCTAACCCCGCCAGAAGCCACTAATAAAAAACGATGTAGTCTCCCAGGACCAATGGGTAGTCTCAATCTCTATACTACCCACCAACAACGTCGACTATCAGAACGTGGTCTCATGATATATCGTCCAAGCAAACCGGATATTGACTTGATTGGTGATTTCATTAACCCTAACAAGAAATCAATGAATCCAGGTTCCTCACCTCCTACTTCCACTCTACCAACAATTTCGACAACAATCAATATCCTTCCAACAATAACATCTCCATGTAGGAGTCCAACAAATCAATCAAGTATGAGTAGTACTTTTGGTAGTGAGGGTCCACTTTTATCTCAATTCCCATCAACCTCCACTTCTTCTTCCTCATCTGGAAGTCAAGTCTCAACCGGATGTCGAAAAGTACGAATCCGAATTCAAAAAAGTCCTGGAGGAAAGGAAAATAAATTTGTGGAGATGCAGACGGTAAGGAGAGTTTCATTTCTTATGATTCATGATAGTCTTGAAATGTAATTTATCTAATTGGGTTGACAAGACTTGAAAATGAAGGAACAGAAGGGACTCTGTATAACAGTAAAATGTAGACTCAAGTCCACTGAGAAGGGAAGAATAGGATCCATTCATCATCTTGTTCTTCATTATCAGAGCTATCCTCGAGGAGACCAATAGGAAACTTCCGACATCAGGAGAGAGACAAAAACTTTCTTTTTTTTTGTTGTATAATCAAAGAGAATTTGTTTTCTCAGGATGAGTTTATATTACGACTCGAAATTTTATTTTTTCGGAACATTTCAAATAATAAAGTTATTCATAGAAATATAAAACTCGCAGTCAGAATCACTTCCTTTCATTTTCATTCCATGAATATTTTTTTTGTCTCTCAAAAATATACTCTTGACATTTGGGTTATAGGGAATGTTGCCGACAGGTCACGGGGTTGTAAGTTATAGAAGTTGTGTGCAAACTGACGTCATAACTTGATTATAGAAACATGAGTATTCAAACATACTTATGTCCATTGTGTAAACAAATTTTTACATAAATTTTGATAAAAGGAATAAATTTAGGGACTAAAAATACAAAATCAATATATTACTTTGCATATATTTTTTGAGGAATTTTCTAGTAGTAATTAATTAAATCGGATAATAATGAAACTATAAAAAGGTGTTGATACAAATATTTGCATAAAACTTAATATCATAGTTCATGGAATAATTATGGGTGCAGTATTACTACAAAGCATAAATGCTTATTAGACACTTTGTGTTTATAACCCTCTTAAAAAGTTTTTATTGTTTGTGGACTTTTAAAACTGCCCCATCAATCTTAATCCAGTTTGTTTTGATTTTGTAAATTTTTTTAAATTTATGAAATTGAAAACTTTTCCTTACAAAAAACGGATTTTATAAAAGATTTCAACTTAGAAGGTTTGCCAATTTTGGCGAGTTATAAAGGAGCGGTTCTATAGCTTGCATAAACAAATTTGACCAGATGATCATTCAGTGACGTAAATAGTACAGGGTGAACCAACTTAATCCGGGCCTAATCTTTCTTCGCCTTTCACCAAAAACGGCTTGGGGCAGGCGATAGAGAATAGTAAATAATGGAAGTGAAGTTAATTTTATTGTAATCACTATAAAATATCTGTTCCGATGCAAAGCAATGGAGCAAAGCAGAGAGACAGAGAGAGGAGGGGTCGGCAGGTTCTCTGTTGAGTCAGGTGGAATAGATGCCAAGGGATCGTACCTCATTCCTCTAGTTGCTCATTTCTCTCAACTACCCATCTTTCAGCATTACGGAATGGCGTTTGTTTAAATTAATTTATTTTTGCAGAGGAATGTTTTCTCAAACACACACTAACTTCATTCCTTACAGCTGTTGTATTTCGCGCTCTTTATTTGCTGTCTTAAATTTTTTTTGGTGAAAGCGACTTTCTACGGCCCGGATTAACTTGGTTCACCCTGTACCTTATAATAAATAGAATTTTNCTTTATTTGCTGTCTTAAATTTTTTTTGGTGAAAGCGACTTTCTACAGCCCGGATTAAGTTGGTTCACCCTGTACCTTATAATAAATAGAATTCTATGAATTTTTTAAACTATAAATTTTGAAAACAGGTCAACTTATTACTTTTTATAACTTTCTTAAACTACCGTTAATTTTTTTTTCAAACTTAACACTTTGCGTTTGTTTGCGTTTCCAAGTGTTCAGTTTGAAAAAAATTCACGGCTTTGACTGGTACGGAGTAGCAAAGGAGCATTTTGTGAATTTGAATGATATTTTTACGTTTGCTTACGAAGGATGTATTTGTTGCTTTATCACTTTCTACTGCTTTTGTGTTGCCCCATCGGCAGCATGTAACGTTTGTGGTATGCTATTATCCGGCATATCATCCAATATACAGGGTCATTTGAAAGTAGCTCCGGGCTTTTGAAAATTTGTAGCTCTTTATTGAATTGACACAGGAGTCTCATTTTTGATTCATTGGAAAGCTGAATGCCATGAAGAAATATTGGTTACAATCAAAAAGGCTAGGAACCAGCGTTACTAAGGTCAATTCATGATCAAATGGGAAATTTTTTATTTAACATTAGGATTGCCATAGCGGCTTTATTTTGTTGCAATTTCAAACAATCCGTTTCAGCACTTTTTAAAGCACCCAAATCGATGTTGATCAAATAATTCAAGATTTGTTTCAAAAACTTTTCCATGCCAATCGTAATGCTAAATTAAAAAATTTCCGTTTGTTCATGAATTACTCCGAATAATGGTAACCTTTGACCTTTGCGATTGTGTCCAATATTCCTTCTTGACATTCAGCTTTCCAGCGAGTCGAAAACGAGACCCGTATGTCAACTCAATAAAGAGGTACAGATTTTCAAAAGCCCGGAGCTACTTTCAAATGACCNGAAAACGAGACCCGTATGTCAACTCAATAAAGAGGTACAGATTTTCAAAAGCCCGGAGCTACTTTCAAATGACCCTGTATGTTGCCTCGGGTTTTCGCTAGCTCTATTTCAATATTTCCGGTTGAAATTCTCCTGCAGTACATTCTCCGTTGTATTATTACCAGTCTTCGACCTCCGGTACAATGCGACCGAATACCGTTCTCCGGTAGAGTCTAGTGCACGGCCACCGGTTTATTATGAGACCGATGATAATAAAGAATTGGCACATCGATGTATTGAAAAAAAAAGTCNTGCACGGCCACCGGTTTATTATGAGACCGATGATAATAAAGAATTGGCACATCGATGTATTGAAAAAAAAAGTTCTGAATATTATTTGAGCACGACGACAGAACACAGAACATCATTTTGGTTCAGTTGTAAAGAGTTTTAACAAAAAATTTAATCTTTTTTGTCAATTTTGATTATGTTTGTTTGATGAAATTTGTGAATAATTGTTATTAAAAAAATATTTTGAAAAATAATTGATTTACTGACTAACGCCCGTTGTATACTTTGCTTTTTCCGTCCGTTGTCTGGGAAAAGTGCAGTATTATTAGTGAATTTCATGTCAACAAGTCTAATTTCTCCTATTAGCAACAATATTGAAAAGGTTAATAAATTCACGAATAATACTGCACTTTCTCCAGACAACGAACAGAGTAAACAAAGTTATACAACGGGCGTAACCTTCTGCTAGCTCTTTTAGATAAATTCCTTATGACATTATTGTTTCTAAATTTGAGAATAATACTACACTTTCTTCAGACAGAAAGCAAAGCATACAACAGGCGTAAATACAGCTTTGAAAACTCTTACGCTTGATAATTTGAATTTTTATTAAATTAAATTATTTTTTGGAAATTCGGACAGCCAAAATGTTTTCCCTTATCAACTGTAATAAATAGGAAGAAAAATATCAAGATTTAAATTAATTACAAATAGGGAAAAATATGGGTTCAATGAACTTCATTATTCTCTTTCCGCAGTTTGGTATGTTTAGATAAATTTTGTTGTTTTTACCTTGACAACACAATTTTGTATATAGGAGGTTTAAAAGATGTTTACTCTATAATGGTTGCATGGGACATAGATTCCCATTTTGTAGCGATGTTGATACCCCCATGCTCACCTATTAGTCTGTTGTCTGCCACAAAAAAGAATTAAAAGACAATCGATGCCAATCTTGGAATTCTAATATTCATTTCTTACCTTCGGTGCAAACCTTAAATTTTTCAAATAATCTCTGCAATTGATGCTTTCTCTTTCTGAATTCAGTCCCTTGAGTTTATGAAAATTGGTTCTTGAGTCGCATAAAATTTTCTATGACCTTGTAGGCTAACATACGTGTAGCTACTGTCTATTTGCTCACATTCAGGGATGAATCACTCCAGATTTTGTTCAAAATGATAGATCTAGAAGCCCACCGTTCAAAGAATATTACGTTTGAGTCGGAAAAAAGTTTAGATTTCCGGATTCTCTTCTTTTTTGCTGTTGGATATCCTTATTTAAAAAAAAGTTTTGCACTCAGCAGTTAGATCGTTTCGTATAACTTGCATTTTGAGAACCAGAATGACTTGGATGAATAAGCACAATGATTTGACCTTCAAAGCCTGATAGGAGNATGCCAATCGTAATGCTAAATTAAAAAATTTCCGTTTGTTCATGAATTACTCCGAATAATGGTAACCTTTGACGTTTGCGATTGTGTCCAATATTCCTTCTTGACATTCAGCTTTCCAGCGAGTTGAAAACGAGACCCGTATGTCAACTCAATAAAGAGGTACAGATTTTCAAAAGCCCGGAGCTACTTTCAAATGACCCTGTATGTTGCCTCGGGTTTTCGCTAGCTCTATTTCAATATTTCCGGTTGAAATTCTCCTGCAGTACATTCTCCGTTGTATTATTACCGGTCTTCGACCTCCGGTACAATGCGACCGAATACCGTTCTCCGGTAGAGTCTAGTGCACGGCCACCGGTTTATTATGAGACCGATGATAATAAAGAATTGGCACATCGATGTATTGAAAAAAAAAGTCCTGAATATTATTTGAGCACGACGACAGAACACAGAACACCATTTTGGTTCAGTTGTAAAGAGTTTTAACAAAAAATTTAATCTTTTTTGTCAATTTTGATTATGTTTGTTTGATGAAATTTGTGAATAATTGTTATTAAAAAAATATTTTGAAAAATAATTGATTTACTGACTAACGCCCGTTGTATACTTTGCTTTTTCTGTCCGTTGTCTGGGAAAAGTGCAGTATTATTAGTGAATTTCATGTCAATAAGTCTAATTTCTCCTATTAGCAACAATATTGAAATGGTTAATAAATTCACGAATAATACTGCACTTTCTGCAGACAACGAACAGAGTAAACAAAGTTATACAACGGGCGTAACCTTCTGCTAGCTCTTTTAGATAAATTCCTTAAATTTCTTACCTTCGGTGCAAACCTTAAATTTTTCAAATAATCTCTGCAATTGATGCTGTCTCTTTCTGAATTCAGTCCCTTGAGTTTATGAAAATTGGTTCTTGAGTCGCATAAAATTTTCTATGACCTTGTAGGCTAACATACGTGTAGCTACTGTCTATTTGCTCACATTCAGGGATGAATCACTCCAGATTTTGTTCAAAATGATAGATCTAGAAGCCCACCGTTCAAAGAATATTACGTTTGAGTCGGAAAAAAGTTTTGATTTCCGGATTCTCTTCTTCTTTGCTGTTGGATATCCTTATTTAAAAAAAAAGTTTTGCACTCAGCAGTTAGATCGTTTCGTCTAACTTGCATTTTGAGAACCAGAATGACTTGGATGAATAAGCACAATGATTTGACCTTCAAAGCCTGATAGGAGNTAACTTGCATTTTGAGAACCAGAATGACTTGGATGAATAAGCACAATGATTTGACCTTCAAAGCCTGATAGGAGAGCGTCTTTTCTGTTTTCATCATCTGAGAAATCAAAAAAACTTTGTGAGTAAACAAAAACTTTAGTCAAAATAGGCTTCAAATAAGTAGAAAGTTAGGCCAAGTAAATTATGATTATTTAGGTTATTCATAGCTTACTAAATTGAGAAAATTTCGGTGTCTTCTTGAAAGTATCTTAAATTTGTGTCATATTTTCTCCCACTAACTTTCAGTAAAATTTGACTTTATTGCTTGTGCTATGGCGAACGAGTTTGAAACTTTACACACCGTTTTTGAATTGCATTGTGAATCATGTGCATGAAATTGTCCAAAATTTATCAGTTGGAATTCAAAATAAGATAAAATTGTCTGGGTACCTTAAAATTTTGAAAAGGAATATATTGGTAAAAACTGTCGCAATACTATTGTATGAGCTAGAAGAGAGAAAAAAACTAATACATTTTGTTTTTGACAAAATATGACAAGATAGAAAAGTCAAAAGTCATTCCTATGTGTCAAATTGAATGAATTTATGGTTGCAAAAGAACTATTGAGTCATGGTAATTGAACTTGACAGTCCAAT
Organism: Holacanthella duospinosa; assembly: GCA_002738285.1. Lineage (NCBI taxonomy): Eukaryota > Metazoa > Arthropoda > Collembola > Poduromorpha > Neanuridae > Holacanthella > Holacanthella duospinosa. The sequence goes on from NIPM01000285.1 coordinate 108,672, forward strand.
GGTGTTTTCCTAACACTTTTACAAGGTTAATTTCACATTTTTGTAGAAACATATACTTGCCTCTACTAGTAACAGAACATCAAAACTCTTTAGATTAATTTTCTCATATCTCACAAAAACTCTTTTCACAGGACATATATAACAAAAGAAATGAAATCTCTCTGATCGATTTTAGAATCAGGAACCGTCGTGCGAGTGCAGAAATGTGTGAAATTAGGGGGGGGGGGGGAATTTGTCCACACAATTCTCTAGAACTGAATATCATATTTATACGATTTGTTCATACTGTCAAATTTAAAAAAAAACGGAAAAGAGTGAAAGAAGCGAATGTGTTTCATTAATCTCTCTCAAGGTTTGGGATTGTTCATGGTTCTGGCACTGTTGTCATGGAAACAGTCACCAGGTGACAACCTTATGCAATTAACTTTCAGTGTGGTTGAGCAGAAGTGAGAAGAAAAAAAATTCTCATTACTTTTACCACCGTCTCTTCTAAGAACGACCCATGGAGTTGATGAGAGAGGAAGAAGGAAAAAAATGAGAAAGTTACTGGTGAAAGTGAGTAAAAAAAATGGAGTGTAATTGGAGAAGAAAGTTACTGAATTCAATGCATAAAAGACATAATGGTGATGGGATTTGGAGCCATGGATTCATCCATCTCACTAGTTTTTTTTTTTCAAAAAAGAATTTTTTTTATCCTATATCATCTACCTGAAGAAAAATTGGATTTTAAATGGATTCTCTAAAATAGTCGTTTCCACATCACATCAAGTGAAAATTCACTTGTGGAAATTTGCATTTTAAAAACATCTATCTTTGGTTATCCTTGGAGTACGGTCTCTTCTGGTTGGTTTATCATCGGATGATGAGGTTTTTTGTCTATGTTTTAGATCTCCAAAGGAACTGGGACGAGATCAGGATCAGTGTCAGTGGTTCGAGAAGACGACGACATGTTCCTTCGTCATCCACTCTTTGACTCTCGTCGTTTCTCAGATTCTGTGACCTGTTGTAACCCTCCAAAAATAAGTATCAGTCTGTCGACGGATGGTGCTGGGGGTGAGACTGGGATTATCTGCTCTACAGGTGACCTCAGGGCACTCAAGTGTCTCACCTCATCAGCTCAAGAGATTAGATACTACGGACCTACTACACCAATCTCAAAGACACCGGGTATGGACACACCAACATCAGATCCACTAGGTATCTTACCAACTTTTTCTATTTTCACCATACAGATTATTTACAGTGTCTAATTCAAACAAGTTCAATTTATTACCCTAGTGGTAACACAAGTATTTTCAATGTCTTTTGTCTAGTTCACTCGGGAACACTTTTGTACCAATTTTCTACAAGTAGGTATAGTTTATATCTAAAATGTGTAAGTAGTACACTACATCCATTTACTATTTAGTTATAAAAACTACAAAAGTTTGAGTTTTTGAGTACTCTGATGCTAAAGTTTGGATATATATACCTCAATACCTCTGGGAGTTCGACAAACTAACCAAGCGTTTTATGAGTTCAACTTAAAATTTAAAATCCAGTCAGTATTCATAAAAAATTAATCTTAACTATACCTAAACTTTTTCATCACTAATTTTTATCTAGATCAAAACAGTCAGTAGTTTTAGATGAGAAAAAGTTTTAATGGTTTAGGTACACAATCTTAATTTATTATGTAGACTTGAACTTTTGTTATTCAAGGTATTTTTTTAATTTCGGCGTATAAGGTCTTTCATTTATAAAAACAAGGGTAAATCATGTAGCCATTGAGTCTTAAGTGTTAGTTTGTTNGTTTTAATGGTTTAGGTACACAATCTTAATTTATTATGTAGACTTGAACTTTTGTTATTTCAAGGTATTTTTTTAAGGTCGGCGTATAAGGTCTTTCATTTATAAAAACAAGGGTAAATCATGTAGCCATTGAGTCTTAAGTGTTAGTTTGTTTGAATATTTTGTGGTCATATAAATCCCACTTTATCAGATGTAGTTTATATTATATAGGTTATTTATTAGACGGTTATTCTACTAAATATATTCTATATTCTGCTGTCTGTGTGCTTTTAGATACCAGTTTACTTTATTTTTATAACTCTGACTTTATTTTAATATGCCATAAAAAACCCAGTTTGTAGCATCATATTTTATTATTCAAATTCAGAATTTCAAGAGCGTGCTGAAGTACAGTACTGGACACATTTATAGACGAGTGAGTAGCTATTTTTGACCTTTGGTCTTTGCTGGAGAATGTCATTGGTTAAAATTAATGTTCAGTTTTTCTTCTCTAGGAAAATACTTTTTCAGTCCAAATGATATTTTTATATGAAAGAACATTCAAAGGTAGGGAAACCGATACAAAAAGTTAGGTGCAAAAAATTAGGTCTCTAAGGATCGAAGGGTCAAAAGTTATGATTTATTGAAAATCAAATGTTTTCGGATATAATTCTGGGACATTATAACAAAGGATAGGCGTCTCAGAATAATGTTCTAAAACAAATTGATCTTCAATAAATCATAACTTTTAATTCCAGTGAGTTGATTAAAAACAAACCTAATATTTTCACCAAGATGGTATTCTCACAAGTATCAATGCTACAATTGACGACAATGCTACTTAAGTTCCACCCAAAATGCGCCAAAACAATATGGACCAAACCCAATATGCACCAACCAAATAAGAAGTGNGATAGGCGTCTCAGAATAATGTTCTAAAACAAATTGATCTTCAATAAATCATAACTTTTAATTCCAGTGAGTTTATTAAAAACAAACCTAATATTTTCACCAAGATGGTATTCTCACAAGTATCAATGCTACAATTGACGACAATACTACTTAAGTTCCACCCAAAATGCGCCAAAACAATATGGACCAAACCCAATATGCACCAACCAAATAAGAAGTGNCTACTTAAGTTCCACCCAAAATGCGCCAAAACAATATGGACCAAACCCAATATGCACCAACCAAATAAGAAGTGAAATTTGGATTAAAATATGTAATACAATCTAAAATGAAACAACAGAAAACAGATACGTAAAATGAAGCTAAAAATAACATAAAATACCTTTACAAAGCCAAAGGAAACTAAAATATCCCTTAAAATGTTTGGTGCATATTGCGTTTGACGCATATTGGATTGACCCATATTGGATACTATGAATACTACTAAAGACTATTCTATTAGGAACCATACCATTGATTGGGTTTTTATGGTAATGGAACATAAATGCTGAAAATAAACTTTTCAACATTTCAACATGAATATTTGCAACTTTTCGGGACATGTGCTTGATAAAAAATAGATGTATACAGACTCACTTTGTTCTGGGTTATTGAATGGGTTGAGACGCTTTTTACGAATAACCTCGATTCCTTTATTGACCAAACAACAAAAAAGTATACTTCTAGAATGTTAAACATCTAAAGAAAATTCAAGTTCCTCATATCGAAGGTATTTTTTCAAAAAGGAATCGATTCAGTTGAAAACAGTGGGCAAAAACCTGAAGATTTTAATAGCAAACACCAAAAGATAAATTCTTCTGGTAACTTTCTCTTCCTTGCACAAGAAGTTATCTGTAATCTAAATAATTTATTAAACTTTTCATATTTATTTTAAAAAATTTAAAATTCCATCATAAGTCTAAAGAAAATATGGTTAAAGTTTGTTTTGAGGCGTTTTACTGCAAAAAGTCGAATACATGATTTTCATTACTAATATTATACGAGAGTTGTAACTAGGCAACTTATATAGTAATACTATAGAGTATTGAAACTGCCTGCTTTATTACGATTTTATTATCATCATTCTTATATAGCGACTAAGCACCTTACGTGCGTAAAACACTTTTACAATATTTGAAAATCCTCTCTTTGTAAAGGTTATATTTCCATTAAGATAGCTGAAATCAGGTTTCATAAGATAGTTTGTAACTAATGTGTTTGAATGTAAAATTTTGTATTTAGTATGCTCTAGTAACTTAAGAACTAAAGACGTGAAAGACTTTAACTAGAAAAAATAATTTGAAATTTGGAATAGCATCAAAAATAAATTATTGTCGACATATAAGCAGATTTGGAGACTTAAGGTAACTAAGCTTCCTTTACAATGGAACTTAATTTAAATTACCAGCATATGCACCTAGAATGACTATAGTAAGCAAATAGGAGTAGCGATGATAGAAACTTAGTAAAATAATTGTTTTTTACCTATTTCCATTGTTATAGTTACGTAGTTGCTATCGTAACCCAGTAATGCAATCAAAGCCCGTTATAGCAATAAAAATGGAGTTCCAAGATCTGGTTGTTATAACGGGATGTTGTTATATAGGATATAACAAAAGTATGTTGTTTAAAGAATTATATGCAGAAAATGTGTAAAGTATGGACAAAAGTTTTATTTTGCCTGAGGTTGTTAGGTTCTTATGTTCTATTTCCTAAAAAATCTCAGCCTTAGTTTCTGATTTACATGAAATGTTGTCTGCCTCAACACTATTTGTACTTGTGTATGAATTTTAAGAAACTAGATTTTTCATCACAAACCAAAGCACTCCTCAATGACTAAATTCTTTGCTGATGGTGTAAAAGCCACTGGAAATTCATGTTTTTCTCACGTCTCTCAATTTATTTTATTTGTCATTATTCATTTATCATATGTGGATGTAATTGTTAGATAAGCAACACTGTTGGATGGACAACGCTGGTGTGCAAGTTTTAATGTTGTATATGTGTTTATATGCAGAAGTTGTAAATTGTTGTCTGTTGGCAAATGATAACTCTTACATAAGTGACTACGTCAATTGTCGGTCCTCATTCACAATGATGTACATGACAATTAAATTTTTGTAATGGCAAGACAACTTCAACCCTGTATAAACCTTGCTTTTTAAGTACACTACAAAACTGAAAAAATTGGCGGGACTTGAGAAAAATATGAAATTCCAGTGACTTTTACACCATCATCACTTTCCGATTGCTGTTTATATGACAGAAATCGAAATGNAAAATATGAAATTCCAGTGACTTTTACACCATCATCACTTTCCGATTGCTGTTTATATGACAGAAATCGAAATGTTTTCGGTGAAATAATGTTATACCGGAATTGTTGCTATAGCTGATGTCGCTATAACCTATAAGTTTAGCGTTATAAGTTCCATAGGAGAAAATAAGACCCAATTCTTGTCTTGGTGCTATATCTAGGTTTGGTGATTATATCTAAGACTTGTTATAACTAGCTTTGACTACTACTATATTAAGTTTCTATGATCAAAATGTCTCGTTGAAATGTGATAATAGGTACTATCTATCTTATGATGAAGACAGTCAAAGTAACAAATCAATAGCGAAACCATATTTGCTTCTCGCCAAGCTTTCTTTCAAAGTGCTACAGTGCGGAAAATAATTTTACTCAAGGTGGAAAATAGCATAATTTGTATGGTTGTAAATCAATCTTCATGAAATTTTCAAAAAATATCGCATATTAGTGTCTATTTTTGGTGAAAACATTCATCTCACTTTGCGTAATTTGATAATCACTTCTGTTTACTTATTCTCAAATTCTAGTTCCTAACATACACTTGAAATCAAGCAAATAATCAATAATAAAACAAGTAACAACTTAAACCCATCGGTTTTTTAACCGTAGATGAAAGAAACCTCTAGTAAGAATTTATCCAACTTTATTCAGCATAATTTATAAATATTTCGCCGTAACTCTGCTCCCTTTCAGCTGAACATTCGATAATTTTGCATGAACATTTCTAGCTTCATAAGCATACTTGCTAAAATGTTCATGTAGATTGGTTCAGAAATGACGAAATTACTTAGACAATTCCTCACTAGAGTAGAATTTTTTTCTCATTGTATATTAGGTAACACTACCTATGGGTTTAGAATTTGTCAATATACAGTAATATTCCCATTTTCCAGAGTTCAATTAGAATTTTCAACTCTTGAAATAGTTTATAAATACGATAAAGGTAACTGGATGGCAATGACAACTTTTTGATATTTTCTCAATCGTTTGATATTTTTTACTTATTTGATGAAAATTAAATGGAAAAATTTGTACCAAGTTTATATAACCAACTCAAAACTTTCAAGCAGTAATTGAGTTTAAAGTAATACAACTTTACAGAATTTGATTGGTTATTTTCATTCAAATTTCAAATTTGTAGATAAGTCGAGTCGTTCCAAGTAATCAAAATCGAATAAATATTGGAGTTTTAATACAGTGTACTTAGCTTATAAGACTATTACTTAAAATCAACTTTGTTATAAAATCTCAATATTCTTTGTCTGTTTCGACCGAACATAAACCATTTAGCATGGAAGACGAACATGGTCCAAGACCACACAATTATGTGACTCGTATTATTCGACTACCAAATTAAAGTCTTTTAATGTGCAGACGTATAGTGCACTATAGTAAATGAGTCTATAATATCATAAATTTAAAAATTGTTTCATATTTCTCAATTTTTATGAGTTAGAGTCGGAAAAGTTAAATATTTTAAAGTGAACTTTAGCGTATGAGTGTTTGACATTTGTCGTCCAAAAGCTTGCAGCAAAATTATACCTTCTTCTTAATTTATAGTTTTATTAAGTCATCTTGTTAAGACTCTACTAACCACTTCCTTGCTCAACACAAATAAACCCCTCCAGCTTTTCTGTTCGCGGTTAATAAGGTAACATCAAACTTTGTATATCTACATCAAAAATACATGATGAAAATTGCCAAAAATGAAATATGAGCCTACAGACTCTGTGTAATTAGATATATTAGCTTTTAGGCAATTTATAGACTTAAGGTTGTTCATNCCTTGCTCAACACAAATAAACCCCTCCAGCTTTTCTGTTCGCGGTTAATAAGGTAACATCAAACTTTGTATATCTACATCAAAAATACATGATGAAAATTGCCAAAAATAAAATATGAGCCTACAGACTCTGTGTAATTAGATATATTAGCTTTTAGGCAATTTATAGACTTAAGGTTGTTCATNAAATATGAGCCTACAGACTCTGTGTAATTAGATATATTAGCTTTTAGGCAATTTATAGACTTAAGGTTGTTCATCTTGAAGCTTTCCCTTGTACGCTTCGTTTTACAAAAAAAAAGAAGATTAAAAACTGAGTTTCCCGCAATTTTTGTTCATAATTGCTCTAAACTGAACTAGATTCATTTTCGTACTATAACTTTTTGTATTAAATCAAAATAATAATGCGTCATTTGTAATACAAAAGTTTAATATGAAAGTTATGGAGATTGTACGTATAAAATGTAATTCCAGTATGAAGGGATTTCTCTTTTTTCTCATTAGACGCACAAATTAACCGCTCAATTTTACTCACAAAATAGTAGATGTTTGCAAAATGTAAAATCTTTACTTTTGTCNCCGCTCAATTTTACTCACAAAATAGTAGATGTTTGCAAAATGTAAAATCTTTACTTTTGTCCATACACCGTTTATAAAATGTAATCAATTTGTGTTTGGATGTCTTCCTATGTTTAAAGAAATCATTTTTCCGACATGTGTATTTCTAGACAATGAAAGACACAGGCCTCCCATGTCGTAACTAATTGCACCGTCTCGGAATTTGCCCTAAAAACATTAAACGTGGAATTTCGTCTGTGTAAGACTCATCCATTGAGTTATGTCTTAGGACTTTCAACATCGTGCTCTTTGGTCAATATTTCATGTAACAGGAATTAATTAACAAGCAATTAATACTAAAAATTAACCTAACACACTTAATAAATTAACATAAAACGAAAGGAATAAGTGTACCAAAGATGCTAAAAATATTTATAAAAATATTAATGAATGCAACTAAGAAGCAATCTACCTAATAAACAACGATACCACAGTGGACTTCGGATATAATAAACACAAAGGAACCGTAAAAATTTGTCCACAATAGGCGATGTCCACTACAAGCTATAGTGAATATCTTATTTAGCATTGTATTTAATATCTCCCAGACCTAATGGACAATATTTTCGGGTTAACTATAGTAGAGATTTCATTATATCCGCATTCATTATAACAAAGTCCCATTGTGTTACACAACAATAATAAATTCTTGTCTCCGTATTAGAATAAAGTATTATTTGTTAAGTTCTATCGACAAAGTAAATACGGAACAGAGTCAATAAACCAATATGTCCGAGGGTTATAAAATCGTTGATCCAAAGTAAAGGACTACAAAATGGAATATATAGTACCATATTCTAATAACAAAAACCACATCAAAGTTTGAAAAAAAATTTCAAATAAATTTCTGAATTCAAGTGTTAACATGGAACATGATTTTTATCAAAGTTCTAACAAATATATATAGATTCTACGTTTGTAGTGAACCCACTGATGGTTTGTTTGTACCGTTTCTATTTACATTTCACCATAAGTATATTGATAGCAGAGAGAAGAAATCCACTCATACTTTTCTATGACTTCCTATTTATTTCCAATTTTCCAACACACAACAATTTATTTATTCACAAGTCTACCGCATGAATAACTTGAACCTACAGGAAGGAATCTATATTCTTCACTTTCCTTTATGCATACGAGACTCTAAGTGGAAGTCGACGAGTTGCTTATTTCAACTGTCGATTTCAATCAACTCACACTCACTTTATACACCTAGCTTTTCTATCTTTACTTTTTTATATAAAATTCTAAACTTTCTTTTTCTCATTCCAAATTTATTGTCACTTTGGTATAACTCGTTAGTTTTAACGTATGTACTCTCTGTAGGATTTATGGGAACTTTACCAACTGTTGTCATTCTTCTACATACTTGTTCACTTTATAAATATACGATAAATTTTATACATCAAGTACAATGATGTTTTTTTGGTTTGTTGAAGATACCACTTCAGAATTATAACAAAACAAGTGTGAAATGTCACATGTTAAAGTACAGTGTGTACTACACTTTACTATTTGGTCATATTTGCACAAATGTACCCCTTTATACTTGAATGACATATGACAATCCAGTCATATTCAATTGGTAATCAAGTACAACGGAGTTCGGCTTTTGTAGAATCGGGTATAGTGAACCAAATTTTGAGATTCACCCACATAGATATAACTTTTAATGTTACATGGTACGCTCATAGTGAAATCCTTTTAGAGTGAAATTACAACTTACTATTATCAATAATATTAACAAGATTTTACTGTACTGCACTTAGTCTAAAAAAACACATTATGAGTACTTTCTTTATGGATTTGAAGGAAAATCACTTCTGTAGTAGAATCTGCAATGTGTTCAGATAAGAAGGCGAAATTCCGGCTCTGAAGTTTTTAAAAACTCTCACAAATCAGACAAGTGCGACACTCTTTGACTTAAGAAAAGTGAACAAAACTTTCATAGGTATGATTTTCAGTAATTTGAGCAGTCCATAATGTGTGCAACTGTTTGAGATACAATCAATTTTTGAGTCTTCACAAAATCATTTCATAAAAATTTCGCTTTCTTATAACGCACTGTAGAACTATTTAATGGGAATAAAGTTATTACGTATCAACTGTTGAATCAACTGTATACTAATAAACCACAATACTAAACCGTAGATGTAAGTTAAGATAAATACGTTAATGAATACGTAAATGTAGTAGAATGATAAATGTATTAGGTGACAATACTTATCAAGAATCTTTCCAATAAAACTTCAATGCAAATGATAGTTTGAGTAACTAAGCCACTAATACCACAAAGTGCAATGTGGCTAACTGACAAAATTTTAGACACACATGTTCTGTAATTATATAAAAACTATAAAGAAAAACTTACCAACCATAATACCTAAAATACTAAACCTTGCTTTTTAATAAGTTAATAAAATGAAGCAAAAAAGCAAATTTAACACAACATTTAGCTTAAGTTTTTCTAGAACCATTAAGTTTGGAGCTTACAATCTAAGTTTTCAAAAATGTTTTCATATTGTAAACCTACAAATTTGGGTTTTTAATCTTTTCTCTAAAATTAAAATAAATAAATCTGGTGATATTTTGAGTAAACCGTGAAAATGAATTGTCTGTCACAGTAGGAGAGATTATCAATAATTCCTGTCTTATTTTCAATTATTTTTCTATATTTTTTCATACAGGGAATCGCTCAAGATCCTTCGATGCAACTTCTACAGTAGTAACTACAAGTCGGAAGGGGATTGGTAGTTCATGGTTCACACGACGACATGTACCTATCTCTGTCAAACTACCCATGTCACTCAAGTCACCCTCAGCACCCAATTCTCCTGGACCAAATCAAACTACTCTCAAGGCACCTATTCTCACTGTCACCAATGAAACATGTAAGTCTCACCTACTCATACATACTTATTAGACATGGATGTCATTTATCAGAATTTCAAAAATCCCGCTTCTATGATTTAATTTAAAACTCTCATCAATTTGTCATCTATACCACTCCAACTTGACAGAAACTCTGTTTTGTCATTTTGATTAATCAACTTACGTCTAATAAATTTTATGCTACAAACAATGAATATTTTGTGTTGCAAATTTATCCCATTTTGAATCATATCGTAAAGAGCAGTACGTCCAGAGTCCAGAACCAATAAACTTAATCCTGTATGATGTATGAAAGGGAATTACAGTGTCTGGAGATTAGCATTTTCTAAAAAGTCAATAAGAATGCAAATTTTTGAAATTTTAAACATATTTTGTGCCAATGAGAAATGAAGATTATAAACTTTTTGCTATGCCCCTCCCCCACCCCCACCAACTCTTACTTAGATTGAGTTTGCTGTAATTATTTATCATAACTTAACCTAATAGCAACTCTAAATTCAAAGTTTCGCAAATTACCACATTTGTTCAAATTTTTTCTAAAGGATCCATATACAACGGGATTAGAAAAGTAACACTAGTATGAATATTTGGCTATCATCATATCATGATATCAGGCTATGTTGCAAACATAGTTAATAAAAAGTGCGATTTTCTTATGTTGGAGCAGTCATAGTAGCAATATGCAACAGCAATATAAAAATTCATTCATGTGAAGAAAAAAATTTTTGTGCACCAATCAAAATCATTCATTATATAAAAGAAAGTCTCATTCATGAAAGTTCACGGTAGTAGTTACATGATGCTTAAGTAAGGTAAGTAAGGTACTCTATGAGGAGCTCTCACGAAACATTAGATGAAAATTGAAATAATTCATAAACAGAATGTTATGAAAACTTTTGACCAAGGAAACACCACTTGTTGCATTGTACTATATAAAAATGCTTCCAGCAAAGCAACTACTATATACTACTAAAACGAAACGAACTTTTCAAGACTCATAAATAAAAGTTAAAGTTAACAAAAGCTTTTGTAAGCTATATTAGAGTAGTTGTCTGTGAGTCATCTTTTCTTCTGAATTGAAGTTTTGTTTGTTATTTACTTTTTGAGTAGAAAAGCTCATTCTATCCCAAATTAACGAGATCTCTTTTTTGAACATTATTGGAGTGTATTTTCTTCAAGATGAAAGGTACTTTGTGGAGAAAGTTAAATCCTCTTTATAAACCCTCATGACTCAGAAGGAGCGTGCGCAGAAAGTAGGAGAGGATGCCCATTAGCTACGCTACCGCTAGCTCACAATTATACTACCACTCACCTCCTCTTCTACTAAAAAATAGACGAAAAAACTCATTAGTAGTACCTATAATTTTCCCACCACTAAGAATACAAACTCACATAGTCTAAATCCTCTCATGAGTCTATAAATCCACTCATCGACTTTCTCTTTTTTGCCAAAAGGTTTCAACGAAAGACTGAGAAATTTATCAGTTAGGAAGTAGTTTTTGTTTGGGATATAGTAAAACCTACAAAAGAATGCAATTATGTTTAAAGAATGTGTAGGAAGAGTATAGAAATTTTTATATGATTTATTTCGTGCATTTAGAAATTTATTTTTAGCTGTGTAAATATGATTATAGCATGACAAATTATTAGATATACAACAAAAAATAAACCATAACGATCTCATGTTGTTGAAAAGGAATCTGGAGAAATTTAATATGACATAAAATAAATAATGTTTAATTTTCACAAAACATAGTCATTAAGAGTAAAACTACTTGGTATTAAGGAGCTAAGACAAAATAGTCAAGTATTTTGAACTATTATCAACGGGNACAAAAAATAAACCATAACGATCTCATGTTGTTGAAAAGGAATCTGGAGAAATTTAATATGACATAAAATAAATGTTTAATTTTCACAAAACATAGTCATTAAGAGTAAAACTACTTGGTATTAAGGAGCTAAGACAAAATAGTCAAGTATTTTGAACTATTATCAACGGGGAATGTATATAAGATAGATTTAGTAGCTGGTACATTTTGTGTTGTACTATATGAATATCAAAAGTATACCAAATAGTTGATTGGTTGCAACGATACATATAAATAAAATTGTATTACCGGCAATAATTTTGTTTATTATAGTTTTTATTAAGTCATATCATACAAATGTATGTATAAGATGAAGTATAATATTATACATTTGCTATCATTTCTTTATAGACAGATATATAGATGTTAAGTGCGCATGCGTTACTTTTACTGTTCATACAAGATGTATAATACTTGAATTATTAACTCCAAAAGCGGTGTTGAAATGGTTTATGGAATTGCACTGTCCGTCTGTCTGTTTGTTTTATTATTACTAATTTTTCATAGCTTTGGCACAAATTTGACAGAATCTTGTTGAAAGAAATGCAAAGTATTTTTTTATTATGATTTTAGCTGGAGAATTTAAGTTTCTATAACCAATTTATTCTATTGCATTCCAAAAATTTCACTATCAAAGGATGAAAATTCGCAGGGGCTGCATTTTTTTATGCTTTAAACTACGGGAATCAGGAGTCAACATTTAGTAGGCAGTATCAGGGTACTAGTTACTCGAATACTTGTGTATACGATTGTATATATATGCGGTAAGCCTGCCTAAGCATCCTTCAGATTCATTAAGCAGACAAAAGGTATTAGTCGACTATCATTGGTTAAGATAAGACGTCGTCAAAACATGCCATCTGATTCTTTTTTTCAATATTGTAAATAATGTTTGATCTAAATATTCTTAGATAATCAGCAAATTATGAAAATAACGTGTGGTTGACAGTAAGAACAACATAAAAAATTCATCACTTTTTGTTTTATATATACATATTTGTTATATATGTATATACACATAAGTCTAGTACTTGACTAACTGGTGAACTTTCTCAACTGAAGATTAGCAGATGAAAGTTTATGCGTAATTTATGAGAACACTCTACACTCAGAATAAAAGGTGTCTTAAATTTTATACTAAATGCCACAAGGTTTACTTAATATTTTTCTTTCGTTTTTCAATCCTGCAACACGCTGACTTGAGATTTGATACATTTCTGCAGACTATGACAAGATTTTTTATAATATTTGATTTATAAAATGAATTTTAAATACAGAATAACCTGGCNTTTCTGCAGACTATGACAAGATTTTTTATAATATTTGATTTATAAAATGAATTTTAAATACAGAATAACCTGGCACACTATGTTTACTAAATGATATGTGCCGTACTTGGAGTAGCGAGAAAGCTGCTGTCAAAAAGTTGAAAAATTCAGTATTTCCCGTACTTTATTCTCGTTTAATACAGAGGCGATTAGATTAACTATTAACCCAAATTTCTAAAGAAGATGTAAAAATTTGAAATCAGTTAACTACACTATCTGCGTCACATTTTACGAATAAGTTGTCATTTGTTCTTACTATGATCAGATGATAGTTTTATCTATTCCGTAGAACGGGCTTACTTTTCTCATGATGTCAGTTTACACAAAATTAATAATATATGTTTTAAAGCAGGATGCAATTTAAAGCACAAAGTATTTCAGCCAAACCAACGCATTTATTTTAAGCCTTAACCATTTTGTTTTGAGAAGATTGCAATTAAAGCTTGTTTTTTTTAATATATAATTATTGCGTTTGTGTAATTGGAAATTTTTCTAGCAGTATCATTTAAACTAAGAATCAAACATTGGAATCATGAACCACTGATAATAANAGAATCAAACATTGGAATCATGAACCACTGATAATAATTGTTAGTGACCCAATTCAGTTCATGTGTTGATGAGGCTAAATCATTTAACCTCATATTATAATTATCTAATCTACTGNTAGTGACCCAATTCAGTTCATGTGTTGATGAGGCTAAATCATTTAACCTCATATTATAATTATCTAATCTACTGATTAAGTTATACAAGAGAGCTCACGTCAATGCAACTACTGATGTTGTTTTAGTTGTAACTATAAGACAAGGAATTTCACAAAAATATCCTAAAAATATCGTCAAATTTCCGTTGGAAACTATTTCAAACAAAACAAAAGAGAATCATCAAAATCCTTCCGGTGGACAACGAATATTTCAACCGGAGATGAAATTCGAACTTAAAAACTGATCAAAGTGTGAGGAAATTGGGGTAGCCACTGAATATACCCAATAGCAGAATGATAAGAACAATGATAGCTAAAATGTTTTAAAATCTTGTCGGCAATGTTCAAGTCAAGGATTGGGATTGGATAACTCCTTTCATTGCAATACAAAAATGACTTGGGACTGACCAAGTCGCGGAATATCAAGTTGTGTTAATTACGTCACGAAGAATTTCAATTTTACATAAACTTGGCATATGAATTTTACTCAAATTTCAACCTCCACCATAAATTTTTCTAACTATTACATTATGATCTAATACTTTTTCTTGAAAACACATCGCGGTGTGCAAAGTCCTCCAGTAATTGAATTATTTGAATTGCATAAAAAGCATTAAAATTCATACTTGTCTAAACTCACCCCTCCTCTAGGTATAACTTATCACACTTTACCTATTACCATTTATGATCTATAACTCATGTGTAAAGGGCTGAATTTGTTACTTTCGTCAGTATAGACTCTGTTGAACCAGATTACACCGCAATTCTGAAGGAATTTTATTGGTAGGTTTTTGAAGTATCTGTGATTTTGGGAAAACGAATTACATGTTTTGTGTAATGTAAGACTTACCTCCTGTATTTAACTATAATATGATCATTAAAAATACAATATTCCGAGGTTACAATGTCCTAAATTAGTTATGAATTATCACTTCTGTTTCATACAAATGATTACTTTACTACTATTTTCTCACTACCCTTTTGTAGCACCTTCTTTTATTGAAACAGTAGTTTATTATTGAATATCATATGATATTTCACAATTACCACCAAACTTGTTCTAATCACAATACTAGTTTCCAAGTGTCTAAGCAATTTACACCTACATCTGAATTTGTAACAGGTGAGACTATAATCCGAGGTGGAAGTCCGAAGACTTCTATCTCGTTCTCACATGTAAATGAAATAATACATAATTATATTACAAATGAGTAGCAATCCGAGGCAACTGCAAACGCAAAATAAATATATTGATAGGTTGGATACATTGATACTTTGCCTGGTAATGCAAAGTACTTGTAGAAGATGACGAAATAGGAATTATTTAGACATGGAGCAAAGATTAGATAGTGTCTAAACCAATAGCCGAACATCTCATTTAGAACCAATTTGCACAAAATAAACCAAAATAACATTATAAAATTTCACCACCAATCAATATTTGAGACAATCATAAGTTTTTATGCTTAAACATTTGACTGTATTGACCACCATATCAATTATTGGACGAAATGTCCCGAATCATTTAACGTCGTTATTACTTTTTACAGCTAATCTACTGATTCCGCAACATTTCCATATTACAAGAAATAAGTATTTGATATGATTTATTTCTACCGTGTTTGTGAATTGCATATGTTGGTTGCGGGTCTATGTTANATATGATTTATTTCTACCGTGTTTGTGAATTGCATATGTTGGTTGCGGGTCTATGTTAACATTTCTGATTCTGAAGGCAGAAGCGACTTTTAAATTATATCTAACAACAAACAATATTGTTGAATTTGCTGTTTATAACAAAGATGTAAAATTCAAACTAATATTAGGCTCCAGAAAGCTAAAGTTATATTGCTTAAAGTATGTTGTTTCAACAAAAAGGTCGCTTCTGACACTGTTTTCAACTAGATATTACACCAACGTTTTAAGTTTAGTTTCTATTTGTGGCACTAAGAGAAATGAGAAGTTGAATACTCAAATAACTGTTCAAAATTGTTAGGTTGTTAAGNAACATTTCTGATTCTGAAGGCAGAAGCGACTTTTAAATTATATCTAACAACAAACAATATTGTTGAATTTGCTATGTTTATAACAAAGATGTAAAATTCAAACTAATATTAGGCTCCAGAAAGCTAAAGTTATATTTCTTAAAGTATGTTGTTTCCACAAAAAGGTCGCTTCTGACACTGTTTTCAACTAGATATTACACCAACGTTTTAAGTTTAATTTCTATTTGTGGCACTAAGAGAAATGAGAAGTTGAATACTCAAATAACTGTTCAAAATTGTTAGGTTGTTAAGTTTTGATCAGTATAGTTAAAATCTTATGGANGTTTTGATCAGTATAGTTAAAATCTTATGGAGACAGTTCACTCATTGAGTGTTAGATTTAGGTTGTAAGAAAGAAAGTCTGATTTCTAGCAAATTTGATTTACCAAATGGAAGTACATGGCTATTTATGTGAATCACGAAAAATCACGTTACTAACATGTTTGATTACATTTCGAACACGAAAATCACGTGATTGAATGCCGTAGTCCGGACAGATAGACAGACACGAAGATGTTATAAACCCCTTCAGCGTCGCTGTTCTCGTTTAATAATGAAGAGTAGGGGATGACAATATGTATTTATTTAAATTACAGCCGGACAAAGTGAAATAATTGAAGTACCATCCCCACCTACATCGACAACACCCATTGGAGACGCATCAGACGGGAAGACAAAGGTAACGACAGAGATACACAGTTTAGTTCCAGTTGATAAAGATGTTAATTAATTTTGGCCAAAAATTAAGTTAAGATAAAGTGAAAGTCATCAGGGATCACTTACTCAGTTCGTTAACTTTGTAAATCCCCTATAATAAACTACTCCAACTTTCCTGTCATCGACAAACAAGTAAAAGTTGTAACGCCAAAAATATATAACCTCAACTAACGGAAGTGAGTTTTCACTCAACTATACTTATATTAATTATGTCCGCTTCCTTGGAGTTGACACGTTTAGAGGGTTAAAATTTACCTTCATCTCTTAGCATATGGAAAGGAAAGTTCTTAATTCCCTTTCCAAAATTTGTTTCTTACTTTCAACGTCAATTAAAGACTCACATTAGAGATTCAAATCTTGTTAATCCATTACGAACCTTTCCATAACTTTTTCCTAAAGTTTTTTTCAGCCTTTTGGTATAATCAACTTTGCCACTTCTCTTGGGAATGAATTCCCGCCTTTGGCAAATCAAAAAATTTAACCCGGAAACAACCAATCATAAATTTTTATNTCTCTTGGGAATGAATTCCCGCCTTTGGCAAATCAAAAAATTTAACCCGGAAACAACCAATCATAAATTTTTATATGTATAAATTATTCTAGTTACGATTTCTACTGTTGTAAAAGTGGCACAAGGGTTAATAGGATAAATTATCTTCGTCAAGACATACAGAATAGAATTTGATGAAAATTGAATCTATTTGGCAAGCTGCTCGACGGTGAATTATATTAGAACCAACATTCATCAACCGCTTCAAATCTAATTATTCTAAACAATTGAATTTTGTCGACATGACATCAAATTTGAGGTATAAATTTGATNACCGCTTCAAATCTAATTATTCTAAACAATTGAATTTTGTCGACATGACATCAAATTTGAGGTATAAATTTGATTATTAATTTCTGATTTTTTTAGGTGGCTTGGGATCAGAGTGGATTCCTTCTAGATGCAGCAGTTTTAGGTTCAGTGATAGAGAACCACCTGAGGAAGACAGATATGAGACGACGAGCCACAGTATCCACACTCTATGAACCACAGACTTCATTAGATCATCCCCAAGTGACGGCGAGGTGAGTTTATCAATAACCAAAGGATATCAGGTTCCTTTGGGAAATTGATGTCATTATTTCGATCCAAAGACTATAGAAAGGAAATTGAAATAGAAAACCTTGGTATTTTTCATAGTTTCGTAGGGCATAAGATTGAAAGATTAACATTGATACACTACACAGAGGCAGACATTTCTATACATGGTGAAAGTCTTTAATGTGCAACAGACGGACACAATTTATCATAACCTACTACAATAAACTGGCGCTAGTACAAATTGAGTTTATATAAATCCGATTAGAAAGATGAATTTTATTTTGCTAAACTTTGAAATCAAAATGATGAAGACAGAAACAAATGATTTTTATATAAGCTCAAATCTATACCTGAACCTNGATGAATTTTATTTTGCTAAACTTTGAAATCAAAATGATGAAGACAGAAACAAATGATTTTTATATAAGCTCAAATCTATACCTGAACCTCTTGTGATCCATTTTCTTCAAAATATAATATGGAAGAGAATTCATAAATCGAAGTTTTTTGCATGAATTGTTCTTATTCAACCAAAAACTGATATATTCTAAAGATGCAATTTGGGAAAGTTGATNAAGTTTTTTGCATGAATTGTTCTTATTCAACCAAAAACTGATATATTCTAAAGATGCAATTTGGGAAAGTTGATATGGAATTTTTGTTGAGAAAGTTGAAAATAACAAGTTGCAGTGTAGAAATTGATAGTGGTGTATATGTTTTCTATAGAGCTCGATCCGCATCAGCTTGTACAATCCCAAACTCTGGATTTGACGGATGTGATTCAACACGTGGACCAACTGAGGGCTCTCCTCATGTCACTTTTTTATCCACGACAACGGCTCAATCAACAAGTAGACGGACTTCTCTCAAAACACCTATCACCTCTGCTAACCCCAATTTCTCTGGTCGTCTTTCCTTTACAGCATTTTCACCTGTCAGTGGTGAAGGAGAGGCTATGATGACAAGGAAACAGAAGAGATTTTCTTTATCCGGACCATCTTCAAGTTTTAGTCCATCGGGTTTTCCTTCTTTAGGAAAAACAACAGAATTGTATCAGAATCAAGCAGAGTCAATGGCAAAAGCCAAAGGAAAGAGTCCAACGCAGACGCAAACGCAAACGCAGACACAGTCTTTTGTAGAGACAGTGAATACAACGGGAAGAGTGAATTCAGTAAAAACGACGACAAGGAGTTCATATTCGACACCATATGCCTATGCTGTTCCACCAATTCATGGAAGAATATCTACGGAAGATGAGGAAGAGGAAGAGAGCAAGCGTAGAACAGCTTACTACAAAAAAGTTAATGCGCAGGGTCATGGAGGAGCTATGTCTATTTGTACTGCAATTAGAGACTTTATTATACATACCCTGAAATCTTAAATTTTTACCTGAAACTTGTCGAGATTATAAACAGTTTGTGTCTTAAGTTATATCTTACTTTGCTTGTCATATTTACTATATTCAAAAAATTTGTGATCCATAATCTCAAGATTTTTTACAAAATTTATCTGAATTAAGTTCTTTAGTATTGTTTATTTTATTTTCAGAAAAGTTAGAGAAATTTATGAAGAGAACATTAGGAGAGGAACGACAAGAGCACCCAAAGAAAGAGTCAAAAGTCAGCATTCGCTCACTTTTCACTCACTTTTGATTCTGTTCAGGACAAAAAAAAAATTTTTTTTTATGTGAAAGGATCTGCAAGTATGTAAAAGTGACTAATTGTCACTTTAAACAAAAAAAANAAAAAAATTTTTTTTTATGTGAAAGGATCTGCAAGTATGTAAAAGTGACTAATTGTCACTTTAAACAAAAAAAATCCAAAACAAGCTTCAATAAGAGTAAAGGTTTTTTTTAAATAAATAAAAATAGTGTTTGGTGGCAANAAAAAATTTTTTTTTATGTGAAAGGATCTGCAAGTATGTAAAAGTGACTAATTGTCACTTTAAACAAAAAAAAATCCAAAACAAGCTTCAATAAGAGTAAAGGTTTTTTTTAAATAAATAAAAATAGTGTTTGGTGGCAANAAAAAAAATCCAAAACAAGCTTCAATAAGAGTAAAGGTTTTTTTTAAATAAATAAAAATAGTGTTTGGTGGCAATTAATAACGTAACAAGTTGAAAAATTTCAGTTGAACGAATTCGTTAAGAACGGTTTAGAAGAGTTAATGGAAATTAACAATATTTTATTCTCAAATTTCGTCACTGCATCATGTGAGACGCAATGAGTATTTTGTTACATAGGTTTTGATTTTTAAAATAATTATTATATTATAACAAAACGATTATCAGTGTGATAGACTGTTACTGGATAAAAATGTTTTCTTTTTTCTGCTTCAATTGTCGAGATTATTTCAGTGATCAACAATGGGTGATGAAATCAAGGGATGTCGCCTGGAAAAAAGAGCATTTGATTCTGTCTAGTTATTATTAAGATTGATACTAACATATAACCCGAAAAATAGAGTTGAAGAACATTCAGATTAAGTCTACTGCGGCATGATAACAAGAAGAATTATTCTAAATTTAACAAACGTTGGATAAACTTATTGAATTATATTATCCAATTTTTAATTAAACTTTCATATTCAATCAAGTATGAATTCATATCTACACTTTCTGTGCACTACTTAAAGCAGATCAGGTATTACCGGCATACGGTGTCTTTGCACATTTTTATTTCACATAGCAGGAATATATTGTAAGTCAATTCTCAGAATTTAACCATCCAATAGACAGGTTGTTTTAATTGCCCCAGGCTTTCGTTTGTCTTGTTTTCCTGGGACCCTCTCTATAAATTGAAATTTACTAAAGAATTTTTTATAAATTTTCTTCAAAGTGATATTAAATCACTTTCTCATACTAGCAGATGAAACAAAATAAATAACACAAAATATTAAAANATACTAGCAGATGAAACAAAATAAATAACACAAAATATTAAAATTTTCCGTAACTGAGCCGAAGAGGAGTGTAAGCTGACTTTTGCTTCCTTCTTTGAGTGAACTCGCCATTCATCTTCAACTGGGGTTGATTTTATTTGGAAAATTTCCAAAGAGATATTTCAACCTTTGCCATATCCAATCAGATGGTGCTGGTAGCATGATGCCATTAAAATACTTGTGAACTAACCCAACTTCATTTTAAAAAGATACTGAATGTATACAAAAAGTCCCGAAGGACACACATGATATCTAGTAATTTTAATGTTGAATGTTTTTATTTTACTATAATACAATAGTTATACAAATTAGGCTGTTTTCGTTCATGATCGGTTACAAAGTTTATAAAGTTTGTAAAAACTACAGAAGGTTTTTATAATTTGTACTCAAACGTTTGTATTTTTGTTAAAATAGATCGAATGCAAACCATTCCTTGAGCGGTGATACTGAGGTTAACCTGCATAAATTTCATAAAGAGTAGTAAATCTACTGTAAGTGACATCAATTGTAACCAAAATTTTCATAAATTTTACAAGCTTATAAATTTAATAATTTTGGAAGCAGTACAAAATCCTTATTTTTTTTATAAAATTGCTTAAATTCTATTAACTTTGGCTTGTTTTCGGTGATATTGAAAATGATTATATATTTTAGGTAGATAAAATTTTTGATTTTTATAAACTTGGAATAGATTATCAACGAAAACAGCCTATTAAGCTAAANTTTTAGGTAGATAAAATTTTTGATTTTTATAAACTTGGAATAGATTATCAACGAAAACAGCCTATTAAGCTAAACATAATAATTACTGTGAAGCATATTGGTGATCTGATCATTTAGAATATGATAATGAGTTTGAAAACGGTGAAACTGAAATCACTTAAAACTATATTAACAAAGACTGATTGTAAGTCAATACAATTTAAAAAATTCGACAAGAATTGAGATTATTTGGGAATTACCATAGAAGAAATAGATGTGTTAAAAAACTACTATCGGTGAATAGTTAGATAGATGTCGCTCGATACGGGTAGCTTCGATATCGAAATGTGTCTCTTGTATCCTGACAAATAATACTATATATCCTATATGAAAACGTTCATTGTGTAAAAAACAAATGTTCAAAATTATTATATTTAAGTCACAAACATTTAAATTTGAATTTTTTCCCCTAATAAACCCCTCCAGTTACGCTGTTCGCCGTTAATGAACGATAAGTAAATATTGTCGGTAGCTACTGTCCCTTGATTATTAATTAACTTGTGTTAAGATTAAGTGTTCATAAATGAGGTTGGTATAGTTACTTTTTTTAGTCAAGAGATGGAGTTTAGTTAATCTAATGTACTATGATAAAACTAGGTATCGTTTGTTGCATTTAGTTTTGTTTTTGGTAACATATCTTCTACCAATTCCTCATCATCCATGTTGTAGTCCATTTCTACAATACTTGCCCTATGACTATAGGGGTGGACATCGATGATACTCCCTTTTCTGGAAACTGGTCGCATTTCTTTTCCCTCTTCCAACCCTATCGCTTCTGAAGCACGCCGATGAACAATTTTACTTATCCAGAAGAAATCAATTAGAAAAAAAATAATCCCAAACACTCCAGCTGCAACTCCAAAGTATCGAAATGCAAGGCGAGCGCCTACCACTCCATATGTCAAACCACCAAAAAAACTTCCAGAGCCTTTTCCTATGATGGTCAGTAAAACAATCAAGTTGTGTTCTTACAGTTAATAGACATANAAAAAACTTCCAGAGCCTTTTCCTATGATGGTCAGTAAAACAATCAAGTTGTGTTCTTACAGTTAATAGACATATACTAAATTAACAGCATACCAAGACTGTAGTGGAGTGAACCCATTATGCCTGTAAGACTTGCAAGCATCCCCTNAAAAACTTCCAGAGCCTTTTCCTATGATGGTCAGTAAAACAATCAAGTTGTGTTCTTACAGTTAATAGACATACTAAATTAACAGCATACCAAGACTGTAGTGGAGTGAACCCATTATGCCTGTAAGACTTGCAAGCATCCCCTNATACTAAATTAACAGCATACCAAGACTGTAGTGGAGTGAACCCATTATGCCTGTAAGACTTGCAAGCATCCCCTTAGGAGCAAGTACGGCACAATATGTGGCTGCTGCAGTCCACATCAAATGGTAAGTAAAAGCTTCCATGGCCTCAAAAGGGAAGCACCAAAACGGATCACTGTTTTTACAGAAAACAGAGTTTGAAAATTTGATTAATTCAAATACCCAATCAACCAGCCATTGCGACTCCTCAAGCTTTATGACTTCCACTAGTAAGTAATATTAGTGGAAATCATACAGCCGCAAATAAAGAGTTATACAGAAGACTAACGCGACTTTTGCTTTTGCAGTCGTTGTGGCTGAACAGAATCATACTTCAGTAGCAGTACAACCGCCTTTCGATTGTTGTGTATGAAACGCTAGCTTTATGACGTTGACTGACTGGAACAAAAAGCAACATTTTGTTCGATAGCATTATGCAAACTCTTTTACTACTAGTAATTACCTCTTCCCATGTCACGCAGTAAAGTGGAATCAAACTAGCAGCCCCAGGCATGCTTCGCTGGACCAGCTCTAAATTTACCCATTTAGAACTAGTCTGTAATACCATTCATTTCTATGCAAATGGTAATATGTGCAATGTGACTTCTATGCCTTAAAGTAGCATCGCTGTTTGGTAGTAGTAACGTACATAGACTCTGCTACTCATAGGAAGCATGTACGGTGCAATTTCGCCCATTCGCAGGTGCTAATGAGAATCCACTTTATCTTTAACTAGTAACAGTATCCCGGAATGGATTCAAAGAAAAAGCTCAAGATTCTGCTATTTTAGAGAGCTGGCGTTAAAAGGTGGGCGCAACTCCAAATTCAATTTGCTGTTCTGCAAATTCAGTGGAAACTCGTACTGTACTACAAAGCTAGCATTAGCGATAGTTCCTGTTCTGTTTGATTTATTTCACCTTAGCACAACGGTTCTTCAGGATCAGTGTTGCTGTTTTTTTTGTTTTTATTTAAAAAACATAAAAAACGTTTTTATTGTTTAAAACTGTTTTTTATGTTTTTTATGTTTTTAACCGTATTTTTTTAAGTTTTGTCTTTAACCATGAAAATCCCAGTTCAGAATTAAATACAACACACACGACCTAGATTAACGTAAGAAACAACTGAAATTGGTATTTAATTGTTAAGTAAGTGTTCTACATGTAAAAAAAATTGAATTATTGTAACATCAGCGATAAAAGAACCTGCTAGACGAGTAGTCGTCAGGACATCGATTAATGCGTAGTGCAATATTAATAAAAAAAATGCAAATAAGGATTTTATCGTCCATTTGTCGTGTGTGTTGCAGCTAAGGTTCAGTTTGTTTAAAACACTGTTTTAAAAAAAAAAAACAGATTGTTTTAAACATGTTTTAAACACTGTTTTAAACAAATGTTTTTTTTTCTTCGCCACACTGTTCAGGATGGTACAATGTTTACGGTTTGTACCCTGGCATGATTTTTCCCGTGATACGATTTCTGAATTCAGACAATGCATCGTGGTGACAATTGCAAAGGATTTCAGCCTACAGCGTGGAAAAGTTTGAACAGTAGCACAGCATCAACCGCTCTACGGTTTGAATCTTTGCAAAGTTTAAAGAGTGACACGGTTTGGATCCTTCTACAGATTGTACAATGAAGCTGTTTGCACCGTTCTACATCCTGTAACCTATATATGTTTGTACTGGAACAGTGAGTTTTTTACTAAGGTGAGTCCCTTGCTCCCATGATCTCGTTAAGCTACAAAATTATAAATATAAACTTTTTGTTCTATCTATTTACTTGAGATAGGAGTATCCAAAGAACCGGACAAAATATGTAAGGAAAGCTGCGATGATGAGGTTCACACGACCGAATTTAGCAACAATTTTCTCAGCACCCCAAAGAAACGGTATACCGACCAATGAGCCCACGGTAAGCGTCAACCCTGTATAGATCCCATACAACAAAGTGCTATTTAGGACAATTTATCATACCGAAAAGCAATGAGTTATGTTATGTACCAAGTAAGTAGTTTGGAGCATCCAATTCTTTTAGAAAGATAAACAAAAATGATTCCACAAATCCCCATAAATTTCCCAAGATGAAGATCATAATCAGAAATATAACGACTTGTGGGTAGCGAAATAATTTCGCAGCATTTCTGTAATTGAATCAGACAAAATTTAGTAATTTTTATAAAAATTATAAAAAAATAACTTACTTCAATATTCCTTCCTCCGGTTTATCGACTTCGAGCTCGATGACAAAAAAAGTGACGATGCTGCATACGAGTAATGCATCAGAGAGGTAAAAAGCAGGTGAATAATCAACGAATCCTTTCACATTTGAAACTCTGTCAACGAGGACTCCTGCAATAGGAGAAGTCAGTGCTGCCCCAAAAATTGACCATATTCGTTCTTTTCCATATTCTGCTTTCCCACATTTCTTCACTACAGCAAGCAAAGTTGCATCGAGGAGTGAGAAACAAGACCCTGTGAACATTGTTGCGATGATACGTATCAAAAAATATAACCAGAAAGTAACCGATCGATTCCCAATTCCATCTATATTGTGGTTTAGTGTTGTTTTACAAAATAATAAGTTTTGCAGACTCGAATTTATATAAACTGTTGTTCTAACTTCACTCTTAAGATGAACAGAACAGGCAAAGGTGTCATCAAATTTGAGTCGATCTGATGATATAGTATTATTCCCAGATAATTCATTTAGTTGAATTTGTCTAGTATAATTTTCATCTGTAGTATTACTCAACAGGAATTGTCCTTCGAAAGGATATGTTTGACATTCAGTCAAGAACAAATCTGTATTATTGAGTGTTAACTGTGTAGTTGTGAATATTTCACAGTGACTTGTGTTCTGTGGAGTGAAGTATCCTTCGTTCAACTGTCTGTTCCATTGGACCACCGTTGGATACTCACCAGTAATTGGCTCTCGATACTGGGGCACAAATAGAAGTCCTGTGTGGGACAATCCGTTGCCAACAGTTGATAAAATCAGTATCCATTTGTAGTTGCCAAATCGATCCGCAATGGCACCTGTGATCAAGTTACTAATTCACTCTATTTATTTTTTAAATAGGTATTCCTCCAAAGTTATTAAGTACCTAAAACCGGAGGTCCAAGAAATGTAGTGAAAGGCAGAACGGCATAGATTATAGCGACTTCTGTTATTGAAATACCAATTGCCTTAAAACGCGTCAAAGATATGAGAAATATCGTATACAGACCATAACTTACAGTCAATTTACCTGCATGTGTATTGTAAGGTATGGCAAAATCGATGACATGGCTGGAATAAAAATTTCACAACATTATAACTTAAGTGAAAGTTTCAGTAGCATGAAAAGCAATTGATTTTTTAATATTACGATTAGATCTGTTAGTTACTGTTGGGTAAAAATTCTAAGAAGTAGGACAAGTTAGTTTGGCAACTGATGTTTAGTGGATAAATTCTTCGGCTACAATGTATATCACTTTTAAATATTTTTCGTCCAAATAACACTTTTTTAATAGATAAAATAAACCGTTGTAAAAGGATTAATCATGTGTTGCAGTGCTAAAACGCAGGGAGGAATGTGAACAGTAGATCGATGTAGAGCAAGTTGGGTGGTAGGGCGGAAAATGTTTCGGTAGGGAGGACGAGGTAATATCCCGGGTAGGTTAATGTCAGGGTCGGGTCATGTATCGGGGTGGACTAATGTGTGGGGTAGGCTAATGCCTGACATATTGTAAGGTCGGGGTCGGCTGATGCCCGGGGTCTGATAATGCCCTAGGTCGGGTAATGCTAAGGGTTGGGTAATGTCAGCGTTGGGTCGTCCCAGGAGTCGGGGATTGTCTAGTGTTGCGTAATGTCCGGGTCGGGTTATGCTCGGTGTCGGGTAGTCTGGGGTAGGGTAATGCCTGTGCTCGGGTAACGCCTGAAATATTGTAATGTTCGTGTCGGGTAATGCCCAAGATCGGGTAATGCTCGGGGTCGAGTAATGCTCGGGGTCGAGTAATGCTCGGGGTCGAGAAATGCTCGGGGTCGGGTAATGCCAATGCTCAGGTAATGCCAGAGGTTGGATAATGCCCGGGCTCGGGTAATCCTGGGTCTGGTAATACCTGGGGTTGGATAAAGCCCGTGTCAGGTAATGCCCGGTATTGGGTAATGCCTGGGGTCGGGTAATACCCGGGGTTGGATAATTTTCTGGTCGAGTAATGCCCGAAGTTGGATAATTCCCTGGTCAAGTAATGCCTGGGATTGGGTAATGCCCGGGGTCTGGTAATGTTCGGAGTCGGGTAATGTCCACAGTCGGGTAATGTCCGGGGTCGGGTATTGCCCGGGGTCGGGTAATGCCCGGGGTCGGGTAATGCCCGGGGTCGGATAATGCCCGGGGTCGGGTAATGCCCAAGGTCGGGTAATGTTAGGTTGTTAGGTTGTCAGGTGGTTAGGTTTTAGGATGCGCGGGATGGGTTTGATACATGGCCTATCCTGTAGTGAAAACCCCATATCCATCCATCCATTGATTATCGAAATATTCGAGTTATCATTTAACACTAACCGGCGCTCGCTTCGCTAGCGAGCCTGCTAGCGCTGCCGAAGACGTCAAACTTTTATCACAATAATGTAGAAAATGTTATTCGGTATTCAAGCAACTTGAAAACCTAGCGTCAGATGATTAAGTTATTCGTTATGTCTGAAATTATGTTTGAACGCCCTTTCTTTCTACCCCAATTCATTACGTGGTACCAGATTCTCAAGGACTATTTTGACTCTGGCTTGGAGTCAATTTACAAAAATTAGATAATCATATACTTGCTAGTACATATCCCACGGTTGAGGAAACTTCTCCCAAAACCCTGCCGTTGCCCAATGTTTGGTCCATAGACCGAGGCTAGGAGTTAGTCCCTGGGTTCATTGTACTGCAACTGCGTTTCATACGCAGTTGCAGTATGAAACTGCGTTTCATAACTCTTTTTACAAAATTTACAAAACAATTCTTCACAAAATTTCAACACAGATCAATTACGCAAACGCTTGAACTAAATATGTTAGGTGTGGATTCAGCCAACATAGTGGCCCAATTCCCGCAATTGTATAGAACGCTTCATAGTACCGTAGGACCATGAAACTATGAGATAAATACAACTATGAAACGTGACTCATTTTGGTGGTCTCTGATTGGTTGAAAAAACTATGAGGCTCCTGCTAGTTCTAATCTACTCAGAGGCATGTATAAATGTCATAGTCCCTCCATGCAATCCTCTCCACTCAAACTCAAGAGAAACAAATTCTGTTTGAGAGGAGTTGTGGGGATGGGAACACATTTTCTCAATTGTGTAGTGACTTTATGAACACAGGCTAGTTGTCCCCTTGATAATCTTCCTTACACATTTCGGTTAGGAATCGACAGCTGTTAATTCTGTCACAACTTTTCTATCATTTTCGTTCCCGTAAATTTTCTATAATCTCAAAGTACTATGAGCCTTGATACTATCAGGCACTCTATACAATTACGGGAATTGGCCCAGTGTTATTTTGTAATTTTGCTTTTCCAAAGTTTGAGTCCAAATTTTAGGTTCAAAGTAGTAATAATGTTTTTGGCTCGCTAAAGGCGTCTGACGTCGTATATTATTTTGTTGATTTTGATCATTGACATTGGTAGTGAGTCCACAAATATTAAAGTTTCGATTAGTATTTTGATTGCACTGATTCTGGTCATAGTTGCGATTGTTGTTATTCAAGTCTGATTATATTGAAAGATTATCTTGAAAGTGAATCAGAATAAGATTAATTAATACAATGAAGAGAGTACAGAACAAAGAACTTGATTTCATGAAATTGAAATTGAGAAAGTGACTAAGATTAATAGAATGAAGCAAGTAAATCAAAAATGAGCAATTATCACTGAAACCTGAGACTGAAAAAAAATTCTTGTTCGTTATTTTCTGGACTTCCAATTTTGAAACCCCCCATTGCCTAAAGGGCATATGAAATCGCATTCCCCAAGTGCCATATTTTTGTTTCTCAAAATTTTAATGTTTTGAATTTTTATTAAATTTTGAAAAAGAATTTTTCAAAAAAAAACATTTTGATCGTGTAGGGTATTGTTCGACTCCTACTACTCTTGGGAGCATCACCATGTTTAAAGCAAAAATAAAAATAAAAATAAATTTTTTTTAAATATTTTATTGCTTTACTATGACGTTAGTCTGAGATTCTTCGCATTACTCTGTGCAATTCACTAGACCAATGCAGCCAAAAAGTTGTATTTGAAGTGTTAAAACTAATTCCAAGGTGCCATATTCTTTAGTTTTTCAAAAAATTTATTTATTTCAATTTTTATTAAATTTTGAAAAAAAGTATTTAAAAAACAAACATTTTGATCGTGTTGGGTATTATTCAACTCCTACTACTCTTGGGAGCAGCACTGAACGCATCAAACTATTTTTAAAGCCAAAATAAAAATATTTAAAAAAAAATTAAAAAATAATAATTTTTTTATGCTTTGTTATCATGTTGGTCTGAGATCCTTCGCATTACACTGTGCCATTTGGCCTATGACGGACCAATTGAGACAAAAGTTTGTATTTGAGTAGTTGAAATTAATACATGGGTGTAATATTTTTCTGTTTATCGAAATTTTGCGTTTTCGATTTTTAATAAATTTTCAAAAAAATTTTTTACCATATAAACACTCAAAGTAACATAATACCAACGGTTAGAAGAAAAAAACTTTTTCTTTATAAAAAATAAGTTTGATGGTTTGTCAAAATGCTATTTGTAGCGTTTAGTTATTACTTATAAAAGCATTAAGTGTCGAACAAGACCTTACATGGTCCAGGTCAAATATGCCAAAAAGAATTTTTTTTTTTAATTTTTAAAAATACAAAAAGGCATAATTTCAAAAACTAAAAAATATGGCACCTTGGTATTAGTTTTAAATATTCAAATACAAATTTTTGGCTCAATTGGTCTATCACAGATCAAAGAGGATGCAAAGAATCTCAGACTAACGTGATGATAAAGCATAAAAAATATTAATATTTGAAAAAAAATTTTTTTTTAATTTTTTGATTTTTGTGTCAAGAGTAGTAGGAGTCGAACAATACCTAACATGATCAAAAAAATTTTTTTTTGAAAAATCCTCTTTTCAAAATTTAATAAAAATCCAAAAAATCAAAATTTTGAAAAACTAAAAAATATTGCACCTGGAGAATGCGATTAGGTATGCTCGTACAAAATTTCATTAGACCCGATCAATAAATGAAAAAGTTGACGAAGGTTTTTGAAACCCATTTTTTTAAATTCAGAACCTAGCCCCCCCCCCCCTGCTCCCCTTCATTCTGGAATTTTTTAAATTATATTTTCTGACTCCACACATGCCCTTTAGGTAATGGGGGTTGTCAAAATTTGAAGTCCAGAAAATGTCAACCCAAATTTTTTTTTTCAGTCGACAATCAGACACAGAGGTATCGTTTTATGTGTATGACTTTAGGTGGTCGTAGACAAATGGGGGGGGGGGGGTTGTCTGTAGAAAGGTTAATAGAATAAAGAGAGTAAATCAAAAATACATAACCTCAGAGAAAAAAAAATCTCACACAACCGTCGGAATCGAACCCAGTACCGCCACTTAGAGAGCCTCGCTGCTAACCACATAACATATATTTAACTGTACCCTACAATAGACTTATTTTTAATTATAAATATTATACAAGAAGAGCGGACAAACAAACACACAAAGGTAAAGTTTTATGTATAAGATGTAAATTTCCATAAGACAAAAATTGAGTTTCAGGAGAAAAATTAAAAAAACTGTCAGAGTTGACGGTGTTGGATGGAAAAGTGAGCTTTCTCCACTTTCCCTTTCGTTCCTCTCTTCCACTGTCCAGACGACAGACGCCCTCTCGAGGCGCCTTAAGTCTGGTTCCCATGCTTCACAAAATCTCACTTCGTATAACTGTATAACTGTCTCCCCAGCCCTCGTACAGGGCCCGCCAAATTAATCCGGGTCTTAGAAAGTCGCTTTCACCAAAAAAGAATTTGGACAGCAACTAAATAGCGCGAAATCTAAAAGTTGGAGGGATTGAAGTTAGCGTGTGTTCGAAAGAACAAAACTTTAGCAAAATTAATTTACAGCAGCAGAGAGAAAACTAAAAGTCAAGGAATGCGGTATGATACCTTCGCATCTACTCCACCTCGTTCAACAGAGAAGTCGACCCCTCTCTCTGCCACTCTACTATATTTTTGTGACGATACGCCATTCTGTAATTCTAATTCATGATTTGAGAGTAAAGCTTAGTATACAACTGGTCATTATCATCATGATAATGCTCTTCATCGACATAGTTTCCATTTTCGCAATGGATTATGTCGATGCAATACACAACTCAAAATTTTATCATCGTGATAAATTATCATTGTGAGAAAAAACCTTTTTTTTTCACGATGATAAATTGTAATAAGCTCGAGCTTTCTTTCTCACAGCGAGAATTTTTTGCTAGGAGGGAAACAGCAAGATTTAAACTTAGGGCAAAGTTAGCATAAGCGACAGTCGCTGGATGATGAAACATTTGGCTAACTACATCTTCTTTTGTGCTCCAATAATTATGATTACTGATTACAGATTACTAATCTATGATTATGATTACTCTAAAATGTAATCATAATCATGATTAGTAATCGATTACTCATTTTTGATTAATCATGTAATCAGTAATCTGATTACAGTTTTTTTGTAATCAAACCTGCTCTGAGAATAATGAACACAGGGGAGAAGAACTGGAAATAGGCTGAGTAGATTAATTTTTTGCAGTGACTAGTTGTGGACTGTGGTAGAAAAATTTATTTGCCATAACTTTATTTACCAGTGATTTTCACTATGAAAGTAATTATGTCAATCGCATTAATATAATACTTTTTCATAGTGAAAGTTTATGCCAGGAGTTGTGTACTAAGCTTAAAAACCAAATCGAGGAATTACCCCTTACATCTATTCCATCTCACTCAACAGAGAACCTGCCCACTCACCCCTCTCTCACCCTCTCTCCTTTGCTTCATTGTTTTGCATTAGCCTATGTCTAATCAAAACATATTTTATATTCATAAAATTAACTTCACTTCCACTATTTTCTAATTGTGTATCGCCTACCCCAAGCAGTTTTTGGTGAAAGGCGGAGAAAGAAGGCCCGGATTAATTTGGCGGGCCCTGTACAATCAACATCTATCCCAAGACAGTCAATTAGGAATCCCATTTCCCCTATTTACGTCCCGTGATTGTTTGACCTCTGACCAACTCTGTCATAGACAATTCCCGAACCATTTTCCAAACCCTTTCCCCACCATCCCCATTCACGTCTAACAACGGATATGGTTCATCTTTGAACTTCTCCGTTTCTAGTGCATGGGCTATCGATTAGTGAAACTCACATCTCGGTCCGTCAATTAGATTTTGAGTTAGAGCACCGACGGACGGACGGACAAGATAGATCTATAATGTGTCTGCAACACATAATAAACATTAACCCACCGTTTACAAGATGCCTAAATATTTTGTTCTAAAGTAACTGCAAGTTCTGCTCATGCGTATAAAAGTTTTAAAGCTTCATGCAACCAAAAATTTTAAAATTGGTAGAAATACATGAAAATTTTTTCAAAAAAGTAGATAGAAATTTGTCGTCAGATCTACTCAACTCTGAGTAAAGCATAATGTGTAGTCTTGAGATTAGTTTCAAAATACATGATCTACATTGAATCATGACTTTTTCATCTTCTGATAATGGATTGAATTTTTGTACATTTTGTTCTAATTTTCAATTTTCTTTCATAAAAAATATCATTTGAATTGAACAAAATATGTTAAGGAAACAAAACAAATCAAATTTTTAGTACATATACGAAGAATTTTATCCAGTCAATAAGAGTAAGGGACAAAAGTAAGTTCTCTGATTTCGTCTAATAATTTTTATCAACCTGTATTTTATAAATACTTTTCCTATTCCCAATTAAAAATTTCTTTTCTTACCTCCAAAAAATAGAAAAAGCGTAATCTTAAGTGGCAGAGTCTCCTTGTTGATCTTGACCATTGGTTTTGAAAACTTTTCCTTCAACTTTGTCTTGCCATCTTCTCCATTTTGATTTCCTAGACTTCCATTGTCTTCCATTGCCTTCGTCATTTCAACTGAGTGTGTTGTGTAGCTCAAGTAAACCAAAACTGGAGCGTTGTAGTTGAGTCACATGAACAATCTGTTATGATGTGTGAGAAACATGAAATATGATCATGAAGTCAGGCATTGATGGAATATAAAACAACTTCTTATCTCAGTACTTCTGAAATTAAATACACAAAAAACCTTTTTGGAAACAATTGACTGTTTTTAAGATACGTTCTTTTATAAATTGATAACAAGACGATTACACCTCACTGATACACAAATAATTGAAGATTCAACGTGACACCAAGTACAAATATTCCTTATTCTGGCTACATGCACAATCCAAATGGAAAACGAAATATAAGGTTCTAGGAGACAAATTATATCTATAATGGAGAAAAGTTTCACAGTTCATTAACAAACAGGTTAAAAAAAGTTATTCTGTCAAAGTTGCATAATCACATTTACAAATATTAAATGTTTAATGATGATTGCACCGTGCGTCAAGTTTGCCCTTCAAGATTCAATACACAGTGTAGCTGCTACCAATGCATCAGACTAAGTTTTTATTATTAGATAAACATTTATTGAAAATAATCTAAACACTTGGAAACTGGAATTTAATAGTACATGAAAATCCAGTTAAATTAAGATGATGGCGTGGTATTTTTCATCAAGATTTGCTTAAACAGAACCCTCCTTCCCAATAACACTCGAGCCCAATGTTCATTATCAAGAGTCGTCTGTATCCTCTAACTCAGTACACTTAATTTCTATGGATTCGGCAAAATTACGGAAATTCAAATACCTAGATTATTTACAACTAAAGAGATAACCTAACTAACGGAGAGAGAGCCTTGGAAGACTTTGAAAAAGTCTTGGAATTGGGGAGACTCGAATCGGGATTCTGCTCGCCATCTTATGTGGGAAATAAATCAAGAAGTAGAATGGCCGGTGTATTTCTACACTGGACCATGGGTCCCCCCTTATTTCACAAAAGTTTTCACTCAATACTTGCCATTGTCTCTGGGGATCAAACCCTCGCTTGGCTACTGTCAGAGTACGAGTCTTCTCACATCTAACCACCGGGCCATACAGAATCCTTCCCACAACCTATATCTATATCCACGCTTAAGAAAATTTTGAAAATTTTACCAAATTCAAATTTTCTTTATATTTGAGTAAAAATTTTAATGATAAAATTTACAAACAACTTAACAACTTAATAACTTTGNAATTCAAATTTTCTTTATATTTGAGTAAAAATTTTAATGATAAAATTTACAAACAACTTAACAACTTAATAACTTAATAACTTAATAACTTATTTACTAATAACTTAGCCAAGTCTTGATGAGTTCTCTTCAAATTTGGTATTCATTTAGAAACAACTAAAATCGCATGTTTTGAAGAATTTGAAATTTTATCAAAATTAATATTTTTTATGTAAATAGAAATAAAATTGGTTTCCATGAACCCGATGATGTACTCTTTTGGTCATCACGACTCTTCAACAATCCCTATATTATAGTGGTCCAACAAGGATACCAATATAAACTGCCCATCTGACATATAACTGGGCCATATGCTGTTTTTCAATCGTATTCTCAACTCTACTCAACGTATATTTTTTTTTACATTGACTTTGCCGTGTGAACTTTCTGTAATCGCAATGTTAGTTGAAGCGGACTATTTTCAGAGGTGTAGAAAAAAAAATTACGTAGCAATACATGAAAACCGTGAGTGAATTAGACATGACGACCAAGTAAGATACCGACCGTCTTTTATTTTGTAGACGAGCTCTTCTGCGCAACTGTGAAAATTGTAGCAAAACTGCGAATTTGACGTTTAAAGTCTTGTAAAGGCGGAGCAACGAGACGAGTACTTGTAATGTTTAGAATCGAATGTCGCAAAAAGCGGAACTCCACTGGCTTGCGCTCAGCTCAGGTGACTCACCAAATTTATTCCAAAAATGTGCAAAATGTAACACTAACTACGAAAAAATTGAAATATTCGGTATAAATACCGCAGACAAATTTGAAATGCAATGAAAAAATTTCTTCACAAATTCTTTTTAAATTTTAGACAACAAAATTCGTGTGATCAAACATTTTGAAGAAATTTAATACAACAAAACCTACTTTGTAAAATTAATACACGACAGTAACGAGTTTCAAGCTGGCACAAAAAATAATCAAAGTCAGAAGCAAACTTTTCGAATGTTCCAAACTATAATTTAGGATGAATCCTAAAAATTTTAATATGCAAAATATATATTTAATCAATTATTGTATATTTGTAAACATTAAATTTTAAAATGTACCTTACTCCAATTTGTTCATTGCTGGTAGTTTGTCAACCGTTAGAGTTATTCAAACATTGTGCAAAAAACGGTGATGGTTTTTTGCAGTGTTCGTCCTGATTATAGATATTTGTGTCTAAATTTTATTTGCTTATCTGAAATTTATTCATTTGTTTTTATTTGGCTCACGGGCCTTCAAAGAATTTCATTTTTACTTTTCGTACAGTCATTACTTTTCGTTTCGGTTGGATCTAAGAATTCGTTAATANGTAAAATTAATACACGACAGTAACGAGTTTCAAGCTGGCACAAAAAATAATCAAAGTCAGAAGCAAACTTTTCCAATGTTCCAAACTACAATTTAGGATGAATCCTAAAAATTTTAATATGCAAAATATATATTTAATCAATTACTGTATATTTGTAAACATTAAATTTTAAAATGTACCTTACTCCAATTTGTTCATTGCTGGTAATTTGTCAACCGTTAGAGTTATTCAAACATTGTGCAAAAAACGGTGATGGTTTTTTGCAGTGTTCATCCTGATTATAGATATTTGTGTCTAAATTTTATTTGCTTATGTGAAATTTATTCATTTGTTTTTATTTGGCTCACGGGCTTTCAAAGAATTTCATTTTTACTTTTCGTACAGTCATTACTTTTCGTTTCGGTTGGATCTAAGAATTCGTTAATATAGTTTGTTAGTTCTGCGAGACAAACTTTTTAATACTAAATTTCATCAAAATGTATGCTCATACCAATTTTTTTTTGTTCAAAATTTCAAAATATTTTATACCCAAATTTCTTTTCCATTCCATTTCAATTTCGTTCGTAGAAGTTATACCGAATATAACAATTTTCGTTTCTTTATATTGTTTATTGCACCTATTTGGAATAAATTAGACGAGCTAAACAAAATCCGGAGGAGAGCCGCGCTTTGCCGACCTTTGAATGNCCGCGCTTTGCCTACCTTTGAATGCAGACTTTGAATGTTTTCATCTTTTACAGTCTGGCTCAGTCGAGAAAAGTTCCGGCTGAACTCCTTAAAAAAATCCCGACCGTGGGCTGGGTGAAATGCTAGTAAAAATAAAGTTCAAAAATGAATTGGACCGGGAATTTTTTTGGCCAAATATGGTTTTTCCCAGAGTTGGTAAATATCAATACAAAAATACCAATTCTTTATATTTATTTTTATTTCAAACATCTTTCCTTTAATGTTAACTTGCATGGATAACATACATGGGCCCCCTCCGCTGAGGGCGGAGGGGAGGGGTGGAGGGGTAGATTTTTGGTGGAGGGCGGAGGGCTGGAGGGGTGAAATCTGGCCGGAGGGGTGGAGGGATGAAATCTGGCCGGAGGGGTGGAGGGGTGAAATCTGGCCGGAGGGATGGAGGGGTGGATGGCTAAAGTTTATTTGGAGGGCTGGAGGGGTGGAGGGATCTTTGCTGGCTGCAGGGCGGAGGGGTGGAGGGCCCATCCCGTGCCCATCTATGTAAAAGATACGCCTATACAATTGGGACTGAGTAGGAAATTTTATTTCCAAATCTCAATGCTGGCTAGAACATTGAAAATATAAGATTAGTGAGAACGTCCGGATTATAGATATTCAAAAATATTTCCAAGATTTGGCTAGACAAATTGAATTAATTGACGACGTTGTTGACTACTCCTCGAATGTTAGGCAAAAACCCATAGATATTTAATAATTATTTCTAATTAATTCCCTCGAATTATAGATAGCTTATGTGGAACTTTCAACCATTTCGCGTAACAATGGGTGAAATAAAAATTTTGCTGATAAATACTAACACCTACTGCGTGCTACTTGCCAATAACATTCAAAATCTTTATATGGGAATCATTTAAAATGTTAAAATTTATCACTTTAATAAAATAATAATAAGAATGCCGGATAGCTAGAAATTATAGAATTGTAGGTAGATAAAAATTGTAGGATTGATTAATGTGTCATCAATATCCCGTATCTACATATTATCCATGATTTTTTCAGACTACGGAGATTTTCCGGTCTGGACGGGGTTTTTCCGACTGAGCCAGACTGTTCGAGTATACAGAACTTAATTCAAAATCGCAGTTCTGCTAAATTTTTCGCTGTTGCGTAGAAGAGCTCGTCTACAAAATAAAAGACCGTCGGTACAATCACGAATTTGATGAAAAGTTTGATGAAACAATTTGAATCTTAGATTAGCATCAAATAATCTTATTTAAATCACATGGAAGCATTTTTACATTAGCAAAAAATTTTTTGATTTGAATGACAGAAAACCATGCTTGGATCACCATCACAAAATTAGATTTTAAACAGAGGTAGACATTCTTAGGTCAGCAGTAAAGGATTTAACTTGAATCATATAAAAATATCTTCAGATTAGTATCGTAAATCTGATATAAATCATGAGAAAGTTCATTTTTAGAGTAGCAATAGAAATGAAATACAGAAAAACTGTAATCNTTCGGTTGGTTCTGAATAATCAGTAGACTTTCAAAGTACTGCGCATCCAGTAAAAAAAATTTGTCTGTGTGTATAAAAATATGTTCAGATTAGTATCATAAATCTGATATAAATCATGAGAAAGTTCATTTTTAGAGTAGCAATAGAAATGAAATACAGAAAAACTGTAATCTATAAACTAATGACATATAACTTGACATCAGAATGAAATATAAATTTGCAAAGCCAAATACAGNCTATAAACTAATGACATATAACTTGACATCAGAATGAAATATAAATTTGCAAAGCCAAATACAGACAAAATGGATTTATCAACATAGCGGAAATTGTTAATTGGAATGAATATAAAATAAGGAAATTTAAATTTGGTCCGAAAAATGAGACATGCGTGACAGAAAGACAGACAGACAGCATACGTAGCTACGCTTACCGTGGTTAATAAATGAATTTATCTCGTTCCCAGAATTGTGCGTATCACAATCCAAAATTTTGGACGCCTCACTGCTTTACGTGCCTATCAAACACGTATGAAATGAAGAGTTAAATCAATTCTTTCTGCAAAGAAATTGTGCAAGTCGACTGAATTTAAAATTGATATAAATTCTCATAAACATGTTAATTTTGCGGAGTGCATTGCCATTAGTGTTCTCCATGACTCCGGGTTTAGTCGGAGNAATTCTCATAAACATGTTAATTTTGCGGAGTGCATTGCCATTAGTGTTCTCCATGACTCCGGGTTTAGTCGGAGCCGGAGTCACTGACTCCGGCTCCAAGAAAATTTTGGAGTGGCTCCGGAGTCACTGACTCCGACTCCTTGAAAATAAGGAGTGACTCCGGAGTCGGAGCACTGACTCCGGAGTCAAAATTCACATTTACTTAGATTTCGCAAATACATATTATGCACATGGTT
>NIPM01000285.1:148061-175981 GCA_002738285.1 Holacanthella duospinosa
GATGTTTTGACTTTTCTTAGTTCAATTATTTTCTTTTTCTAGATACTGCAGCCTCACAATCCAAATAAACCAAGAACTTACTTGAACAGAAAAAAATGTAGATAAAACTGTGTGGAATATCTTCAGAATTCTGCAATGATTTACTCACAATTTAGAGATGCTGTAACAGTGGACAAATAAAATTTGACAAGTCTTATGTTGTCCACTGCGCCACGGAATAATAGGAAAAACGTTGGTGCAGTGATTCAAAACTTCAATTCTACATTCATTCACAACTCATTTTATTAAATTGGCATAACTTTTTCAACCTAATAGGGTCTGGTTCATCTCTCACGATGGTGAAATGAAGGGCTAGACCGCAAGGTATGGTTCATTACACCCGAGTGTTCATTTTAACTGAGTTCATTATGCCCGAGGTTTTCAACATTAATTTGCCTATCTCTAGGCAGGGACAAGCGGTTCAGGTGCATAATAACCGTGGTCACATTACATCCGGGGTCATAATAGGCGAGGTCCACTGTATCACACTCCTACCTCATATTGAACTCGTACGTGAACTCGTATGGTGTTTGAATCATTCGGCACTGTCACTACCAAATCATATCCCTTGTCTACAAAGCAATGGGTTGAATCGTTGTCCAAAGAATGGATCAGCGATTTACTGTAACTTGTAACGCACTTTGTATAATGCGCGTACTGTTCTCCAAAAATTCCAATTTTACAATGAAAAAAGCAGGCTCTTGTTTAATTTATCCAGTCCATTCTCAATTTTATTAGTTACACCTCAGAACCCCGGATTCATTTTAAATTGCACTTTGTCTATTTTGTTTGTAAAGCTAAGTGGCAGCAGCAGAAATGGGTATAGGACAAGTGCAGTTCACTTTGTCCTTCTAAACCGGCGATTTGAGTTGAAATGGCNCAGCAGCAGAAATGGGTATAGGACAAGTGCAGTTCACTTTGTCCTTCTAAACCGGCGATTTGAGTTGAAATGGCTATTCTAATTTCCAAAAACTAACAGTCCAAATCAGTCACTTGAGTTTGAATGACTTAACTTAAATTTCAGGTTTAAGGCTTTGAAACTATTCCAGCTTCGCTTATGGTTTAAAGTTAAACCAAACAGTTTATTCCTGTCTTTAATGNTTAAGGCTTTGAAACTATTCCAGCTTCGCTTATGGTTTAAAGTTAAACCAAACAGTTTATTCCTGTCTTTAATGCAACTTTGTTTTTTGATTTCAAATTTTTGAAACTTGACCTCCTGCAATGGCTCGAAACAGTTATCTCTAGTATACTCAAGTGCAAATCTGTAAACATCCATTTCTCTCTTCGGTACACTAACATCTCTAATTCTGTTTTCGGTTCATGAGGTTTGATGTAAAAATTTGCTTGGTAAATTGGTATTTGCTGATTAGAATTTTGTTAAAATAAACANAATTCAACTACTTAATATCTGTGCCCAACTTTGCATCAGATTATGGTTGTTCAAATTAGTTTTTAGTCCAACTCAAAATCCAAGATCTTAATTTTTTCAAACTTTCTCGCGTTGCGCAGAAAAGACGCTTGGGACTTAATACTCAATCCCGTCTGTGGGGAAGCACTTCAATTATTCCTTGCACTCGATGAAGATGATGAAAATGAAAAAATACTGGAAAATACCCTTGAGGAAGTAGAAATACTCTTGATGTGTAGGTATTTATCCCCTCGGTCAAAGGTAAGGAGATATGTCATCGCTAACACAATTTAATTACAATGATAAGCATAATAGCTTATTATTAATACGTAGGTGATTAAATCTAAAGCCTGGTGGGAAAATGTCCTTCCTCACTGTGATGACAAGATATTTAAAAATGTTAAAAATTAAACTTAAAAATAAAAATCAAGAATTCAAATAGACTTGCTGAAGCCTTTTCTCATGTGAAACTTCAAAATCTCTTTTGAAGCCCAAGAGCCAATCACAGAGCTCGTTTCATTTTAAGTTTGCTAAACCCTTTGCAAACTTCAAAAATTCAAAATTTCAAAATCTCAAAAGCGGCAGATTGATTTGCCCTTGTTTTTTTAAAGTGAGTCTAATTTAACATCTTCACTAAAAGATCAAGCTTCTTATGTAACTTTCTGTATTTTCTTAACCTTACAATACAATCTAATACCTTTGGTTTTATTCCTGTGAAAAACAGATGAAACATTTTTTTTAATTATCAATTTATCATGGTACATCTGCTTTAACTTACAGTNCATTTTTTTTAATTATCAATTTATCATGGTACATCTGCTTTAACTTACAGTGGTGTGGCATCAATGGTTAGCAACTACTACTTGAGGTTTAAACAGTTTGTGCTTGAATTCGTTGAAATACTCCTTTTCTTTCTTGTATATTCTGTTCCCATTAGAATAAATGTATAACCTGTTACGATTACTAAAAGTACACGAATTCAACTTGTTAAAAATAAGCAGTTATTTTTGCGTAAACTTTAGATATTTGCTGAATATGAAAGTTTTCAATAAAGTTTCNACTTTCTGTATTTTCTTAACCTTACAATACAATCTAATACCTTTGGTTTTATTCCTGTGAAAAACAGATGAAATATTTTTTTTAATTATCAATTTATCATGGTACATCTGCTTTAACTTACAGTGATGTGGCATCAATGGTTAGCGACTACTACTTGAGGTTTAAACAGTTTGTGCTTGAATTCGTTGAAATACTCCTTTTCTTTCTTGTATATTCTTTTCCCATTAGAATAAATGTATAACCTGTTACGATTACTAAAAGTACACGAATTCAATTTGTTAAAAATAAGCAGTTATTTTTGCGTAAACTTTAGATATTTGCTGAATATGAAAGTTTTCAATAAAGTTTCNTTGTTAAAAATAAGCAGTTATTTTTGCGT
This sequence comes from Holacanthella duospinosa, assembly GCA_002738285.1. Taxonomy (NCBI): domain Eukaryota; kingdom Metazoa; phylum Arthropoda; class Collembola; order Poduromorpha; family Neanuridae; genus Holacanthella; species Holacanthella duospinosa. The sequence continues at coordinate 150,947 of NIPM01000285.1, forward strand.
AAACTTTAGATATTTGCTGAATATGAAAGTTTTCAATAAAGTTTCTTTTTGCAATATCCTTTAGGGTTTATCTAGACGTGTTAACTCATCAACAAGATGTTCAATACCATACGACAAGCATAGAAACTGCAAATCTCTTTTTAAGTTAAGTTTAATCTTTTATTTCAAAAGAAAACCTCACTTGATGAAGCGATTACTACTATTTTGTTATTGTTAATTCAAGAAGGATCGTTTTTTGTTAGTTTCGTGACTTGTAATGAAAACAATGAAAAAATTCACACAGCCTTATTATCTATGTTTCAAATTTAGAGCTAGATCTAAAGNACTTGTAATGAAAACAATGAAAAAATTCACACAGCCTTATTATCTATGTTTCAAATTTAGAGCTAGATCTAAAGAAGACAGCCTCCTTACATATACTTTTTAGAAGACCAGCGTGGTCTTATATCTGATATAAGACCAAACGCTTATAAGTCGCAGGTTTTGACATCATGGATTCTTAAGTATTATAACGGAAGTGTAAATATTGTTGGTGGAAAGCTAACTTCTTTTCTTCTTCGTCNACTTGTAATGAAAACAATGAAAAAATTCACACAGCCTTATTATCTATGTTTCAAATTTAGAGCTAGATCTAAAAAAGACAGCCTCCTTACATATACTTTTTATAAGACCAGCGTGGTCTTATATCTGGTATAAGACCAAACGCTTATAAGTCGCAGGTTTTGCGATCATGGATTCTTAAGTATTATAACGGAAGTGTAAATATTGTTGGTGGAAAGCTAACTTCTTTTCTTCTTCGTCTTACCGACAATTCCGACCCCGACAATATATGTCAACCGACAATATATAGTGTGAATTTACACTATATATTACTCTCTCGAAACTGCGGAAAATACCCGTTAGGGTTTCGGCTAGTAATGTTTCGTGGTCATGACTCCTAAGATTCAGTGATTGACTCATACCAAACTGGGAGTCATGGAGAACACTTAAGTCCTAAAATGCAGTTACTAGTTTACATTTTCGAAATTCGCAAATGATGCCCAACTTTGAGGGTGGAAGGGGACGTTCACCCATTTTATCTAAGGGGTATCCGAATTGTCGGTAAGACGAAGAAAAAAAGAAGTTACCTTTCCACCAACAATACAAAAAGAATCGAAACATAAAAACAGATAATATATAATAATTTAAAATTATTTTGCCACACAAAATTGTCTTCACACAACCGAAAAAGTTTGTAAGTACTGCATTATCTGAAAATGGGAAGCTGGTAGTGCCCAAAACCGGTATTCTACGTGTTTGTTGTATTTTGAGACAAATATAGGTGAAAATAGTAGAAAATAATAAGAAGAAGTGAGAAAGCAATGACAGTAAATTATAAGGCTTGGCCTTTGGCTTAATTATACATGCGTGTAGANATAAGAAGAAGTGAGAAAGCAATGACAGTAAATTATAAGGCTTGGCCTTTGGCTTAATTATACATGCGTGTAGAGGACTTCAGACATTCTCTATAACAATGGTAAATAACATGTGTCAATCAGTGGTTGTGTTGAAGCTCGGAAAAACTAGCAAAGACATGTAAAAGACTTGTCTCATGGCTCTACCACACTTAATATAAATTCAATTCCTTGATTGTTGAGGTAATAATTTGCTTACAAAAATTCTCAAATACAGTAGGNGTTGTGTTGAAGCTCGGAAAAACTAGCAAAGACATGTAAAAGACTTGTCTCATGGCTCTACCACACTTAATATGAATTCAATTCGTTGATTGTTGAGGTAATAATTTGCTTACAAAAATTCTCAAATCCAGTAGGCCAAGCAATGTGATAGGCTAGTCGGTGTTGGGTTTAGTTATATTGTACCGTAGTAGAAATTTTACCAATTGCAACATCAATACCCCAACAATGTATGCCTAACATCAGGTTTTAACAAAGTATATGCTGCGAGTAAATTTTAGAATTTGTAATTTCACATGAAAGCTTCCATATCCTNATCAGGTTTTAACAAAGTATATGCTGCGAGTAAATTTTAGAATTTGTAATTTCACATGAAAGCTTCCATATCCGTTATTAAGGACTGCTACTTAGAACTGTCGAAATGGAAAAGTATGGTACGTTACCTTTGCCTGTTACCAACTGTGAGTTATATCTAATCATTCAGATGATGTCGAGAAAGAAGACAGTAAAACCTAAGAAAAAAAATTTTTTAGCTAACCGCATTAACCACACCAAGCTGAGTTTGTAGTCAGTTTCCAAAATACACACCGTCTCACAGTGTTGTGCTCTCGTCCCTACATTCGTTAACAGAGTGTTTATCCTAAATCCAATAGTTTGTACATACGCTCACTCCGGCAATCACACGAGGCTCAATTAGACCCTCATTTCCAAAACCTGTTATTATATATCGTAATTTAATTACCTTTCTTCGTCTTCACGATTCTAAATAAATACAGTTTCAGAAACAAGGAATATGGTAAGTTGATAAATCTTACGATTTGATCCTTTCCTTTTGAAATGGTTTGAGAGTATTGATGCTTTTGTTTAGGAAACTGGAAAAGATACTACTACANGTTGTGTTGAAGCTCGGAAAAACTAGCAAAGACATGTAAAAGACTTGTCTCATGGCTCTACCACACTTAATATAAATTCAATTCCTTGATTGTTGAGGTAATAATTTGCTTACAAAAATTCTCAAATACAGTAGGCCAAGCAATGTGATAGGCTAGTCGGTGTTGGGTTTAGTTATATTGTACCGTAGTAGAAATTTTACCAATTGCAACATCAATACCCCAACAATGTATGCCTAACATCAGGTTTTAACAAAGTATATGCTGCGAGTAAATTTTAGAATTTGTAATTTCACATGAAAGCTTCCATATCCTTCTACTGCTACTTAGAACTGTCGAAATGGAAAAGCATGGTACGTTACCTTTGCCTGTTACCAACTGTGAGTATATCTAATCATTCAGATGATGTCGAGAAAGAAGACAGTAAAACCTAAGAAAAAAATTTTTTTAGCTAACCGCATTGTCAGTTTGTAGTCAGTTTCCAAAATACACATCGTCTCACAGTGTTGTGCTCTTGTCCCTACATTCGTTAACAGTGTTTATCCTAAATCCAATAGTTTGTACATACGCTCACTCCGGCAATCACACGAGGCTCAATTAGACCCTCATTTCCAAAACCTGTTATTATATATCGTAATTTAATTACCTTTCTTCGTCTTCACGATTCTAAATAAATACACAGTTTCAGAAACAAGGAATATGGTAAGTTGATAAATCTTACGACTTGATCCTTTCCTTTTGAAATGGTTTGAGAGTATTGATGCTTTTGTTTAGGAAACTGGAAAAGATACTACTACANTTGATCCTTTCCTTTTGAAATGGTTTGAGAGTATTGATGCTTTTGTTTAGGAAACTGGAAAAGATACTACTACACTTCAAACAACAATAGCTCTAATTCAAGTTCCTTTTCATAAAAATTTTTCTTGATGTTCGTGTTTACAATATAGAGGATTTGTGGTTATTGTTAAGAATAATTTTCTTGTAGTTATTATTATTACTACAATTAGTACACCGTAGTCTTCATATAAGACGTATTTGATGAAGATAATAACACGGAGGTCCAACCTAGGTTCCAGCTAGGTTTAAAATAAAATAAAGCAGATTTATTGGCCCATACCAAATTGTTTTTGGCTTAAACTTACAATTTTTGTTTAAAAAATTAATAACTTAAGTTTAATAGATTAAACGAAATTTATGTCTAAGCAAATGAAAATTAATTAATTACTTTGAAAGCTAAAAGAATTAGTTAAATTGGTGGGAAATGATCTTTNGTCTAAGCAAATGAAAATTAATTAATTACTTTGAAAGCTAAAAGAATTAGTTAAATTGGTGGGAAATGATCTTTTTTCCAAATTTGTTGTGAAGGTAAACGTTGTAATCCAACTTCAACTATATTCATCCAATGATAAAATTTAATGGGAAATTTTAAAACCTGATTTTACTGTATATCCATCATTCAAATAATTATTGTAATCTGATGTCATTTGGCTGACACCATCCTGTTAAGTCTAGACGTTTGATTGACCACTCAACAGTCGCAATAACTATAGCTGCCTTGTGTTATGATCCTTCACAATTGAAAAATCATTGAATAATTTCATGTAGCTTCTGAAAAGAATTATCTTTTGGTTTAGTGAAGAAGTACCTAATTTCCAATTACATTGTTATTTTGCTAACATATGTAGCAACTGTAAGCTTTTGTTCTACTGTTTTATAGTTAAAGAATTTTTTTAAACTTCATATTCAATGTGCATAAAAATTCATATTTAACTAAATCTGGTTACGATAATTTCAAATTTTACTTAAAATCTTTAAAAATTGTGGCGAGTATAGAGCTATTGCAATTGTTTTAGAAATTAAGTTCCAGAGTACGGTATATCCAGGGGTTTTAACGACCTGGGTCCTATGCCACAATCACTGACATTTTGACGGTGACATATTGACATATCGACAGTTGACATTGACAGAAATGCTAAAATAACGCGCCACGAAAAAAATGTCATATTCAAGGATTTTTGACACTTGCCAAAATTTTCTGACATTTTTATGTCAAATATAGTAAATATATTCGGTTTATTTTAAATTTTCCCTTGACACCAAAATCAGTGGATGGTATGAAATTCTGTGTTAGTTTGTATTATTTTTTTCGTGGAAGAAGCACTACGTCAATATCCTCACTGTCGCTACTACTAGAGTCGCTGACATTAAACGTAGCCATAAGTCAACAATTTTTATACAAAAGATTTACTTTTCCAAAACGGACAGACGTAAATCCCTCTGTCAAATATTTATGACATTTTTGACAAATATAAGTCAATGTCGTACTGACGAAAAAAAAAGTCAATGACATTTACTTGTAAAATGTCAAATTCTCCCTGTCGAATGTCGAAATTCATCTGTCACTGTCATATGTCACTACCATCTTTGTGGCGTGATATTTTGAGTAAATTATTGACAAATACCTGTGTATGTCAAATGTCAATATGTCTTTTGATTGTGGCATAGGACCCTGATAGGTAATTATGTAATTTGTCATTGTCATTTCAGGGATTAATGTGTGCTGAAACTCTTGATAGGTTATTTATCTCTAGTCTGATTTTTTGCTTTTATTCGCTTAAAAATTTNTTAATGTGTGCTGAAACTCTTGATAGGTTATTTATCTCTAGTCTGATTTTTTGCTTTTATTCGCTTAAAAATTTTCATTTTGATAAAAATTCAAGAGGTTTTCAATACATACTTTGATACAAAAAACATACTTATAATATTGTTAAGGTTCTAGTCTAAATCGACCAATTTACTTTAATTTAGTTGGACGAAATTCCCAGAATCCCATAACACAACATACTAATCAATTAATAATTGATTTTAAAAATGAAAAGAATAACTAATTTAATTGAAAATTAAACTTTTAACTTTAAACTTTTTGTGGCTTTCCCACCAAAAAACTTCAACTTTAAAAACCTGAACAGTCAGGGCTTCGCTTGCCTCTCGACTGTCAGTATTGAACAATCCAAAAGTCTAACAATTAACTTTGTATTTAAAAACAAACAAACTCCTATTCAATAAATCAAACAAAAAGAACAACAAAAGAATTTTGAAAATAATCTTTATTTAATAATAAAATTATTTAAAATAAACAAAACAATTACTTTAAGTCAATCAAAACATATAATCGCTCAACAATGAGATTCCCAACTCCCATTGTTGAGGATCCTGATTCCCTACTCAAGGTAAGACTAAGCTACTCAAGCTTAGTCCAAATCAGAATGAGTCTCTGGACTCCAGGCCCTGGGTTTTTATACCCTTCAAGCCTTAGCGTGCTTCGTGCAAAAGAACTATTATTACACTAATGTAATAATAAAACAAAGCAAACAAAAATAAACTAAGCTTACTGATTTCCATAATTAGTAACAAGACTAAATAAAGAAAATAAAGACAAAGGTANTTCGCTCAACAATGAGATTCCCAACTTCCATTGTTGAGGATCCTCATTCCCTACTCAAGGTAAGACTAAGCTACTCAAGCTTAGTCCAAATCAGAATGAGTCTCTGGACTCCAGGCCCTGGGTTTTTATATCCTTCAAGCCTTAGCGTGCTTCGTGCAAAAGAACTATTATTACACTAATGTAATAATAAAACAAAGAAAACAAAAATAAACTAAGCTTACTGATTTCCATAATTAGTAACAAGACTAAATAAAGAAAATAAAGACAAAGGTAAGTCAAAGTTACATAAATTATCTCATAATAATTTATAAAAATAATCATACAGTTGACATCACATAAAAAAACTCTACAACTGTAACAATATATTCATCATTCATATAAATACCAAACGAGAAATCCATTCATTTTTGATGAAGTTAAATCTTTTGCAATAATTTTATTATTATTTGTGATCAATTGATGTGTTATTCAATTTTATAGGTGTTTGTAGATTTAGAATCTTGTCCTATAGGGTATACATTATAATGGAAAACTTCTAAACTCTGAGAGACAGTAATAAAATCTGTTTTCAACATTTTAAAATAAAATTGAAAAGACTCCTATGCATTCTAAATATTTGCAAAATTTCAAAGTAGTTAGTTGAGATTTGACAAAGGAAAGAGAGAAACGTTTGTGCGATTCTCTTTTATTGATGCTGCAGATAAAACTAAATTGGCCGATTCGACTACAAATTTAGACATGAATTCTACTTATTTTTGGATTAAAGTGTGCAGAAGTACAGTTCAGATGGTAATTAAGTTTGACCTGTAAGTTCATTGAAAGAAAATCATATTTCCAAATTTTGCGCGATGTCTCTGGAATCATCTGTGTGATTCAATAGAATCTCATGATTATCTAATATGTAACAAATATAATCAACCTGAATACCATTTTTTGATATAGTGAAGTAAACAGTGCAAATTATGACCTTAGTAGAAAATGTTGCACAATAATCATATTCTAACTTGAATACTAACGTCGCAAACAGTTGGTCTACAAGAACTTTTTGATGATNTGTTGCACAATAATCATATTCTAACTTGAATACTAACGTCGCAAACAGTTGGTCTACAAGAACTTTTTGATGATTTGGTTGCAAATTAACAGTTTTAGAGTACCTATTAATTTTCTTTTGAACCATTGGTGCCAAGGATTTTCCATAAGCGAATTTGTCCAAAAGGTCATGCAGAGTTTTTCAGTATACGCAGCCAGGATACGTAAAGTAATGCATTTGTTACAAAGAGGATGCATTTCCGTATATACTAGTAAAGATTCATTCAAATTTGAACACTTGAATCAATGAGCCATAGTCTTATTTAAATTGATAAACAGTTAATGAATTTTGCCAACGACTTTTACTGCAATACATTTACAATTAGATGCAGCTGCCTTCTGACTATTCTGACTAATTCTGACTTCTGACTATTTACAAAGATGACTACAAAAGTTAAAAACATATCTCTAATAATAAATAAAATAATGGTTAGAGAGGCGGCCTTAAAAACAAAGGGAGGTTTATGTGATAAAAATGATATACCCATAATATTCATTAAAGGTATGATTGGACTTATTAGCTTACCACTAAGTAAGATATTTCAAAAAATCGTTATTTCTGAGACATATCCACAACAATGGAAGACTGCAGTAGCTACTATGATTTATAAAGAAAGGTAAAATGGATCAACCTTCTAGTTACAGGCAAATTTCGAATACTGCCTTTTTAAGTAAGGTATTTGAAAGAATACTAAAAAGTAAGCTTACTCAACATCTTAAACAAAATAACTTATTAAATGAAACTCAGCATGGCTTTAGAGAAGGGAGATCATGCGATACTGCTATAAAAGTATTAACAAGCTTTATATACAAAAGTTTAGACAAAAAGAATGGTAAAGTTCCAATAGTATTTGTTGACTTTAAAAAAGCATTTGACTCAGTAAATCATGATTATTTATTGGAGTTACTAACACAGGAATTCAATATAGATTCAACATACGTTGCATTACTGGAGTCATATCTAAAAGGGAGGAAAGTCAAATTTAAAATTAATGATTTGCTTTCTAGTGAATACATTGTTGAAAATGTATAGTACCTCAAGGCTCAATTCTAGGTACACTGTTATTCACGCTATTTGTCAACAATCTTCAGAAAATATTTGCTGGTTTTAATATTAATATAATTTTATATGCTGACGACCTAGCAATATATTCATATGAGGAAGATTTAAACTTATCAATGCAAAACATAGAAAAAGCACTAGAACTATTAGATAACTGGTGCAATAAAGTTGGCCTAGAAATGAATTATGACAAGACAAAATTCATGGTGTTTAGAAAAGGAAAAGGTCAAGATAATGACCTCCCACAATGAATAATTTTTCACAATCATGAAGTCAATAAAGTGAAAACCTTTAGATATTTAGGTGTCATTTTAGAAGAAACCCTAAACTTTGATAGACATGCACAATTGGTTGAAACAAAGGTAGCAATTGCCAGTGGTCGTGTCATGCATCTGAGAAGAAATTTCACAAAACACATTTATAAAATAATCTTTAATGCATTTGTAATATCTCAGGTCAATTTTTGTTTTAGCATTTGGGCTGACTCAAATAGCAAAATGCTAGGAATACAAAGAAAGATTAATAAAAGTCTGGCTCAATTTAGTTACCCGGTTATGACTAAGAAGAATTTTAATAAGAAACAGTTCATAAATTCAAGGTATTACAATATGACTAATTCGGATTATTTTACACTTTATGACGACTTTAATATACTAAGGTTAACTGAAAGACTTAATTACACAACATTAATTAAAACGTTTAAAATAATTAATTATTTAGATGTTAAGGAACTCAATGAATACTTTGAAAATAGAAAATTCTCTAGAGAATCAAAATTCGAGAAGATGCTTGTCGTTCCTACACTAAGAACGAAATTCTCATCTAAAGCGTTCTATATACGGGCTTTNACTAAGAACGAAATTCTCATCTAAAGCGTTCTATGTACGGGCTATATCACTATGGAATAAATTTGTACAAGTAAACAAATGCAAAGAGCAACAATCTTTAAATACGTTCAAAGAAAAGGTAAAAGAATGGGTTAAAGCATCTAGGAAAGATATTTACGCCTAAATATATACCTATTATACAACAACAACAACAACAAATAATAATTGAGTAATGTGATATACTTAAGTTAGCTCAATGTCAAAAATTGTGATGAGTGCCACATTAAAACGCTTTAATTTTAATTCTTAATTTAATTAGGTAGGCCTGTTGCAGGCGTGTCTGATCAACTAACATTGTAAAATGATGACCTTGACACGAAAATAAATCAATTAAAAAAAAACATACCAGAGGAACAGGAAAGGGTCAGTGCAAAAAACATGTGACCAATGGCCATTTGCAAACATCTGTTCAGCAAGATGCAGCTGGATGGAAAAAGTCAAAGGATGAGGAATCGACTAGAGGAAGAAAAGAAAACGAGAACAAAATTTTACAAAAGAAGCTAAAGGACAAAATGATTAGAAAGTAAAAAAGGAATTGAGAAGAATGTCAACATAGAGTAGCTGGAAATAATTAACCAAGAACAAAAAAGAATCAAAAATGGGTAAGCGTTGGATGGTTTGGCGAATAGATTTAAGTGTTTGATTTTGAAATAAATTTGAACACGGTTCAATAGCTATTGTAAAACCAACAATGAGATACACCTCAAAATGGCAGGAGAGAAATGGAAAGTGGTCTTTTCAGGTCCGTTTCACCCTAGTTTTAGCTCCGGATTCTGCACTAGTATAAAATTTGTTTTTTAACTTCAGAAATTTAAAAAATACGTACTAAATTGGAAATTCTAGTAGGAAAGCAAACCTTAAGTATCGATTATCCTTTATTTTTCGACTATCTATTCAGCAACTGCTACAAATTATTCAATTCTGTGAATTTGATTTTTTACAATTGGAGTGTATCTACTAAAACTCACTCAAGGGCTTCATCAAAATCAGGTGCATATATGGGCATAATAAAATAAGGAATAACCGCAGCGAAGTGGTTCATCCCGAAAAGTGGTAAAGTGGATCGCCAATCCATCTGAAAAATTTGTGTAAGTTGAGGATATGACGTCAATTATCGGCTCTTCACTAGAATTATGCTTCGAATTTGCTAGTTTTGATGAATTTATTCGACATTTGCAACAAATCTATGAAAAAAATATAATCAACTGTTAAAGATTCACGAAATTTTATTTATTTTTTTGGAAATTTTATCTCGAGCATCAATAGGGTTAGCCAAATGCGTAATCCATATCTAACCTAATTTTACCTAATTCAATTACCTTTAAAAAAATTTCAAATTTGTCATTTCGACATTTGCTGCAAAATTACTGCAAAGTTCCAGTTATTTTAGAATTTTTTTACAAAATTCTAGCTGAGCGTAAACAATAGATATTATTTCCAACGGATTGTTGTTTGATTAACTCAATTCCGTAATGAGGCTATTCACTGCAATTATTTTTTATTCTTTTTGCCCATTTCTGCGGCCTATATTGATGGAACCTTTGAGTGTGTTTTAGTTATGCAATTCAGTTGTCAGTCAAATTCTCAGTTTTGGGAACTGGAAGGGTAGTTTCCAGTTCAGTTTTTCATCAGTTCGTGAAGAAAAGTTTCCAAAATTAATTGTGTTAGAGTTCTGGGGTTGAGTTCATTCTCTCAACTAACAATTTTCTCATCAATCCTGCTGAAATATGTCAACTAACGACTAACTCTGTTTTTGTGTGGGCAAGATTGGTTCAGGATAAAAAATTTTTATAACCAAGGTAATAATTCAGATAAACTTAGTGTAAAGTGTAGCCCTCTGGGTCCAATTGATGGTTCCAAGTCCTCGTCCTGTGGAGTAGGGTAACCGGTAATCACCAAGAATCAACAAAGTACAACAATTAGATTAATAATTATATAAGAAATAAGAATAATATAAGAATAAATAATAATAAATAATAATAACTAAATAAGAAGTCAATTCCAAGATGGTTGGTGAGAGAAGATGCTCCGTCTTTATTGACGGTTGAATTCTATCTCTAAAGTAATAATATGAATAATATATTTTATATATATTTTTGAAAGAACAAGGAAGAAGAAACAGGTGAGTTGGATGATGATGTGGCATCTGGATCAGATGAGTCCGTTGTTGGTAGTGGCTCAGGCGGGGATTTTTGATCCCATTGTCCACGTGAAAGTCCAGTTCCCTACAAAAGATCACTTATTTTTTACTGGAATTAAAGTAATTACTTTGAATTTGTTAAATAGCAATATTGTGTAAATTTTAACTGTTATACCAATTATAAGACACTGGGAAAAGTGATGTTCCGTCGGCGAAACTTTAAGTAGGATACGGCACTGTGGTCTCGCCATTTTGAGGTGTATCTCATTGTTGGTTTTACAATATCTCCAGATTTTTGAGCCAAAAGTTTTTGGAGTTGATGCACATTATTTACCAAATGACAAAGTTAATGGAAGTCCCTTTCCGCCAGTTCTAGGTGGATGATATTGATTACATTGATGAAGTAAAACTGCGTTTAAGCTGCATCAGCGTTAAACTTTATGGCTCGGCGACAATTCATTGAATCAAAAAGTCGGCGATAATACAATAACATGTCAAATTGAACGGAATACTTCAGCAGCACAAAGTATGTAGAAAAACTTTCTGTAACATTTCTATATTGAAGGATGAATTCGTCCCAAGCTTATGACCAAATGAATGTAGGTGCAACTTGTCCAAAAAACAAGAGGTACTAATTAGAAATTGCCAAATCGAAATCCAGAGCAACTGTATGACAGAATTCGACCACATATTGACTCATTTCCAACCGTGAAAAGCCATTATTGCAGACAAGAAGTTGGGAACAAACAGCATCCGACTCCAGACTACAGTTCCATATATGTTTATAATGTTTCTTACCGAACAATATGACATCAATAAGAAAACAACAAACCGATTGAAATTATCAACCAAAATGATCCAATTTACTTTGAGAACCAGACACATGTTTACTGTCAACTGACAACTTTGAAAAAGTTTTTAAGAGTGGATCTCAAAATAGTTCAACCTAGCTAAAGAATTTGGAATTGCTTTGACAAAAGCCGAAATACGTATTCATGGGTTTTCCGCGACATTCAATCTCAAATTTACTCAGTTTTGCCTGTCGCGACCAAAAACAAACGCATTGTTCATGCGATATGCGATTCATTTGCTTTCCGCCAAAGATACGACTTTGGCAGAAAAAGTGCAACTATTGCATCAAAATAATTCCCATCTACCAAGGTCACCAATGACCAAGGTCAATGTTGACCTTGGTGATTGGTGATTGTTAATTAAATTAATTAGATTTTCCAACTCTCATTAAATTATTACCAAGAAAGCAAGATTTTATTTCACCCAAACGGTGAATTTGATATTATTGTTCACCACCATCATAACCATAACCGACTGCTAATCAAAATCCAGTCTGAATTAGTTTCTAACCGTTCTAATTCCCACGGTTAAGCTGGTTAGCTAACCGTCAGTTAAAAGGCGGTCCAGTAGTCTAGGTGGTAATGTTGAATAATTATCAAGATTTGAGTACCTCAGCTGTCCTACTACTTCAAATTTTAATTTTTGTTAGTTAATTTATCATAATTTTGTTTATAATATTATTATTCTCTGCGGAGCATGTTTGTCCACTTAGAGTTCCCGTTTTTGTGTAAGTCTGATCTTTTTTTTGTTTCTTATGGGAGCATTCGATAGCTAATTGGGTCGTGATCATGATGGAGTATTTTAGTGGAAAGGGAATCTCATGTTAATCCATTCAGTGGTTCCCAAAATAATTATGTGACCTACGGATGGTTGGACATTAATCAGATTCATATGTATTTTGCCCTATTAATATAAAACACATCTGTCAAGGTAACAGAAATTACAGAGATTTTTTTTGAAATGAGTGATGCACTATAATTCTCCTAAATTATAATATCAATTACACCCTTGCATCTTTTCCACCCTTAACACCACCGCAGCACCGCACTGACTCCAAAATCACAGTGCAATAGTACAGTAAATTGTGTTTGTGCAACTAAATCTGATTCGTCAGATATAATGATAGACACTCCCAATACCGTAAAGATGCTGTTAAAGGTTCCGTTGTATTTCAAATATAAGTTTTATTCTATTTTTTTAGTCTTAGCGAAACAATTAACTATAGTAATTAATTTAACGTCTGCCCACGATTCTAGCAATGGTAATGAAAAAAAAAAACTTTACTTCACTTAACTTTACTTTGAAGAATAAAAACTTTTAGCCAAAGTTGAAAAAGTGCCGTCCAATTATTTGAGTTTTACGTTTACCACCATATGGGAAAAGTAAGACGAGGCGGAGCATGGTTGTTGCACAAAGACAGGTTTTACTGTAAATATATTGAAACGGATTTGCCTCTGTCCTAACCCCTGTTGATGCAGAGACTCAGACCGAGCCACCGAATCCTTACTGTCCACACTTGGCGATTTCTAATCCAAATCTGGCCAAATCTTTGAAAATGTTCAAATTAAATTTTCTAGGGTCTAATTACCTCTCTCAACTGATTATCTGGCTAAAAAATAGTTAGATTACATTTTTTTTCTCAAAATTTGCTATTTTTGACCGCGGACACAGGATCTGGGTGGTTATTCACTATCTCCGCCTGTCATTTTCACCAAATAAAAATTTATTATGATATGACTGAAAAAATATGAACAACGTGAATACAATTTAAGGAGAATATTCCTTAAACGAAAAAATAATGAATTATAAATATGAATTAGGTTTAGACGTAAACATCAAATATCAAATTGAATAGAACCCTCGGGTTTAAATATAATAAATACGGTGTATGAGGTTGTAGTGACGTAATCCTTAAGGCTAATTTATACTCAGACGACAGCTCTCCATCACGTAAACTCAACTTGACGGATGAGTCAAAGTTAAACATGTTTAACTTTTGTCGGAAGGGGCTTTACGCAGACGGAAAGGGGTAACGTCAAGTGCCGTAAGAGTATAAATTGGCCTCCGTCACGAAAGTTAGCTGACTAAAGGTGACTTTGTCGTGACGGATGTGTATAAATTAGCCTTTAGGTTAAATTCAATTATGGAATTAGTACGAATTTTTTTTTGGCTCAGAAATATTTGGTTCGTATAAATATATATATATATAATACGCGGTTACTAATTCGGTTCCTTAACTTAAACTTATTTTTAATTTTTCGAAAGTTCAATTGGGGCAAGTACAAATTGAAGTATAGATAAAGGTAAACCAAATTTAGAAAGAATGAAAAAAATATCGATTGAAGGTGGCTGATGGTGGGAGTTTGAAGTTGCGCCATGCAATTACATGCAAATAATTTTTTCTGTACCCTGCTACAAATTCAATTTTGGGCCAAACTTTTTGAAAACTTAAACAAAGATCAATAGTTGTTACAGGAATAGACTTGAGTAAAAAATTTGTTTTTAAAATCAAATTTTTTTTTCAATTTTGACCAATTTTGGATTAGGAATCGCCAAGTGTGCTGTCCCAGAAGACTGGACTTAAAATCAACCTGACCACTTTCCAGATCTACCAACTGACGTACTAAACTCCTGACGAACAGACAGACGGAAGATCCTGCCTTATCTCCGACCCACTGACAGGACACAATACAATAATAACAATGATTGACTGGACGAATGACTGACTGACTTTGAATTGAATTGAATTGAATTGAATGTAATTTATTTAGGTGTCACAAGAATCATTTTAGATACAAAAATGTTAAGTATATACAATATACAGTATATATATATATACAGTATATATATTGTATATACAGTATAGTATATACAATAAAACATGTTAATGTTACAACTTTACCAAAATTGACATTTTATTTTAACAAAAATGGTCTATCAGCGAGACCAAAAAGAGAGAACTGAGCCCGCCAACGGCTCGAACCATAATATCCAAAAACTCCTCAAGAAATGTTCCTTATTCCTTTACAGGAACATTGCATGAGACTCCATCAATCAATCAATCAATTTTTGCATGATTAGTCTGTGAACAAAGTTCAGACTCAAAAATATTATAATCATAATTTCTTTATGTTAATTGCATATGCTATTTATGTTGACCAACAGAAACATAAATATTTGTTTTAATTATTATAAACCTAACCGAGCGTTGTCTCAGTATTCCAAACTAAACTTTTTAGTAATTCTTACAGAAATCATCACATATCCAGAAGTAAAAGTGGAACAGAGACTTTAATTGGTCAATTACAGTACCTGCACAAGGACTTAGGGTGTATGCATATAGAGTCGCTACAGCGAATTTTACAAACGCGACGACGATTTGGCTGAATCGCGGTTACAAAGACGAATGTGCAATCGTAGACTCAATCGCGCTTAATTACACATAGCATAAGCTACGATTGCGATTGAAATATTCAATTGGAAAAAATGAGCAATGCAAAACAATGTAACAAAGCAGAGAGGTAAAGAGAGGGGTCGGCAGGTTCTCTGTTGAGTCAGGTGGAAACACACACAGGGGTCAAAACCCTCGAGTTTTTTTTCTCAATTCACCATCTATCAGCATTACAGAATGTGTTTTGATTGGACAGGAGCAAAGCAGAGAAAGGAGAAAGAGGGATCGGCAGGTTCTCTGTTGAGTGAGGTGGAAACACACATAGGGGTCATACTTTGATTTTTTTTTTCAACTCACCATCTCTTATCATTACAAAATCGCGTATCGTCACAAAAAATATCTGTTTCGAACAGATATGAGCGAATCGCTCCTAGGAACGATAAAATATCTAAAAACTCACATCGCGATTGAAAAAACTCTCGTCGCGAATCTATGTGAAGGCTTTTGCGTCAATCGCGAATACTAAAATCGTCATCGCGTATGTAAAATTCGCTGTCGCATCTCTATGTGCATGTAGCCTTACAACATGTTTTTAAAACTTATTAGTTATTCGTTGCGTGCTTAATAGTCAACAATAATTCACAAGAAATTATTCTAACAAAGTACACGAAAATTTTAAATTAAATTAATCAGTGCACTAATTCTCTAATAATGCTTTGATTCTCAGATCAACTTTCACATTCTGCCTTAACTCAAAGCAAAGCAAACCATAGGTACAGTAAGAAGCACACTTT
Organism: Holacanthella duospinosa; assembly: GCA_002738285.1. Classification (NCBI taxonomy): domain Eukaryota; kingdom Metazoa; phylum Arthropoda; class Collembola; order Poduromorpha; family Neanuridae; genus Holacanthella; species Holacanthella duospinosa. The sequence goes on from NIPM01000285.1 coordinate 167,174, forward strand.
ATAGTTACCGTATGTTAGGTAGCGAAGAAGAATTTTTTTTTTACTTTTTTTTTTTTTTTTCGGAGGAAATCTAAACTATTGGTAGGGAAAGGGTTGTGTCTCATGATGCATCCCATGAACTATGCAACATATCTGGGCACATTCAAAGCGTAATCTAATTCATAATTTGAGATTGGACATTTATCATAATTGGAAATTTAATACAAANTTACTTTTTTTTTTTTTTCGGAGGGAAATCTAAACTATTGGTAGGGAAAGGGTTGTGTCTCATGATGCATCCCATGAACTATGCAACATATCTGGGCACATGCAAAGCATAATCTAATTCATAATTTGAGATTGGACATTTATCATAATTGGAAATTTAATACAAACTTTCCAATTATGTTAGATGTCCAATCTCAAATTGTCTAATTCTGTCACTCGAGTTACCCAAATTTTTGGGTCACTATTTTGTGTGCCAGCGTAAAATACAAGTATTAAAAAATTCTTTTTTCTCGCAAATATTTTTATATATTTTCGAAAATTTTTTTCTAGATAATATTTAACCTGGGTAGTAATTTATTCCCTCGGAACTATTTTTTATTCATGCAATACTGTTTTTAGTCGCGCATTTAATTTGTTCCTTTTTTAATTAACTGAGATAAATCCATCCTTGTTCTAAACTAACAAACTCTAGTGTGTAAATGACCATTTGCATCCAATTCAAAAGCAAAATTTTCCGACTTGAAGAAAGTTTCCACTAGTGTCAAATTTGAAAGTTTTAACTAGTCTTCACCATGACTCACAGTTTAGCTGAGTCAGTCACCGAATCTCTAAACATTTGGAGTTCGACTTTCGGATCCTTGAGTATGACTCCTTGATTTTCGGAGGTGACTTTGAATAAAAAAAATGTGCGTAATGAAATGTAAAATCGTGTATGACAATCCGAAATTAGAAAAAATATATATTTAATGGCAAAAATAGGTGGGAAAAATATGGAAAATTAGTCGGTTATGCTCATTTTCAAATGTCGGTAAATAATCATGACTCTGAGTTCTAGTACAAAGGAGTCAGTCACCAAATGAGTCCCGACTCCTAACTCTGACTCTGAGTCATGATAATCAGAGTCACTGTAAGAGTCATACCTCAGGTGTTCGGGTCTTTGAAAATAATAGTTTCAAATTTAAAATTAAGTACGCATAAAAAATGTAACCTTGTGGGAGACCAACTCTGAATTGCATCTGAGTATGGTGACGCTGAGGAATTTATGATCACCACAACTCGCTGAAGAAAAGATTAGAACAATTGGAGAGAGGGAGAAAAAAAATTCTTCTTCGCTACCTAACATACTGTAGGTATAACCACGAACGGCTAGTGAACTACTGACAGTAGTAAAACTGTAGGTTAATTAAGATGTTTGTGGAAATACAAATATAATTGGGAGAGTGTGAGTGAATTGTAAATAGTTCAGGTGCTATTCTCAAACCAACAACAACTTGCACTCCAATATGGTAGTTCCATGAGGAAACATGAGAATTTCAGTATCAGAACAACAAGCGATTAATACTTAATTGTTTTTGAGGCTTCTAATTTTTACTTGGTGAATGTCGTTAGGAACTCCAAATCTCAAACATAAGTACACAAAAGACAAAAAAAAATTTAGTAGTGTAATCAAAAACTTTAAATATTTTATCCAAGGTTTAAAAAAATGTGAAAAATATTGGTACGATAAAAAAGTAAATTTAAATGATTTCTCTTTTCAAATATCAAATGTAAATACAATTACTGCTCAATTATGTTGTGTAAGTGTTAGAAAAGTTGATACAGAAGATGAGATGCAAGATATTTGCAGTGATGGGCAGCCCAACCAATCCCAACCGGTTGGGTTGGGATTTGGTTGGGTTGGGTTGGGATACGAAACGTTGAAAGAGATTTTAAGTTGGGTTGGGTTGGGTTAGGAAGACTTTAAAAAATTCGGAAGTTGGGTTGGGTTGGGTTAGGGAGACTTTAAAAAATTCGGAAGTTGAGTTGGGTTGGGTTGGGGAGACTTTAAAAATTTCGAAGTTGGGTTGGGTTGGGATAGGCGCTTGCGATGCCCATCACCATTGATGGGCCGTCCAAACAATCCTAACCGGTTTACTATGGCTGATTCAACAAAATATATTCAGCCTTTAAAAAAAAATACTCGCCAGAATTTTTGTTAACATGCAGTCAGGGACAGTCATGTTTATTTGCAGCCCCGTATAAACAAAAAACTATAACGTATAAACTTTGGACCCTTGTCCCCTGCTCCCCTCCTTTCATAAATTTTTAGTTTTTATTACTCCTACCATAACCCCTTACGCTATACCATATCGAGCTTTCAATTTTAAAAATACTCGGGCCAAAATTTTTTTTCAGTCCCAGGTTTGTGTCACACTTGCTCTGCATGATTATATGATGCACCCTGACTGCTTTTGTTACTTAGCCTTAAATAAACCTTACTTTAAGTTGTGTTGGCCTGGGTTGGGGAGTCTTTAAAAAATTCTGAAGTTGGGTTGGGTTGGGTTGGCGAGACTTTAAAAAATTCTGAANGGGTTGGGTTGGCGAGACTTTAAAAAATTCTGAAGTTGGGTTGGGTTGGGGAGACTTTAAAAATTTCTGAAGTTGGGTTGGGTTGGGATAGGCGCTTGGGTTGCCCATCACTGGATATTTGACATGGACCGAAATGAATTAATTTGATAAATATGGTAGTTGAGTAAATTATTTTTTGGATTAGAAATCTGTCCTGCTTTGTGTACTTACTATTGAGATTAGGAGTTCCTAACGACATTCTCCAAATAAAAATTAGAAGAATCAAAAACGATAGCTAAGTGTAAGTATTACAATTATTAAACGAATGTGTGTTGATAAACAAAACAAAAAATAATACTCAATTTTTTCAAATGTTGTCCAGCCCTTCTTCGCGCCCGTTAGTCACTTGTCAGTCTAGCCTTAAACGGGATTTAGCCTTAAACGGGATTTAAATCTATGTTAGACGATTTATAATCTATGGTACGTACTATGGATTTAAATCCATTGTTGGCTATTTATCATCTATGGTGATGACGTCGTACCATAGATTATAATCCCACATCATGTATTATAATATATGGTATTTTTGCGCAATTGCGCTAGTGACCCAGTGACCCCTGACCTCCGGAAAATGTTTTAAATGAAACTTGGAGCATTTATCTTCAATTTGGTCTTTGCAGAATTAAAATGAACCCTTCCGTTCTCGAGATATTCGAGTTTAAAAATAAATCCTCTCTTCTCCATAAGAAACAATGTATCAGAGGACGGAGCAACAGTTTGATAACCGCGTGTATATCGGTGTACATGAAAATAAGGAATCCAATCTCATTTAATGCTATTAGTGATAAAATTATTTAGAGTTATCGAGTTAGTACCAATTTGTGCCACGAAAAAATTCACTGGTTTACCTGATAACGTTTTTCAATGAGTGTGTTAACTTATTTTTGAACACATCATATGAGTGATGTGTTGTAGCTAATACGAATCAATCGTACGAAGCAATCCTTGATAAAGATAAAATGAGAAATCTTAGAGGCATAATCAATATTTTTATTCCAATGACGAATTCAAGCTCGATGTAGACGTTACTCTATCCTAACTCTCCCGNCCAGCATGATTCTATGATTCTATGATTCTATGATTACAGATGCATCTCATTTGGTATGTTTTATACAGTGGTTTCTATAAAGTATAATATGGATGGTGTCTATGATTACAAATGTACTACTCTGCCTTCGTATATTTTATGGAAGAAATTCTACGAGCAGAAATCCTTTCGGTTTCTGTAATTACGGATGCACTTACTGCTATTCTCAAACCAACAATAACTTGCACTCCAATATGGCAGTTCCAAGAGGAAACATGAGAATTTCAGTACCGGAACAACAAGCAGGCTGGCCTTAAACGGGATGTAGCCTTAAACGGGATTTAAATCTATGTTAGACGATTTATAATCTATGGTACGTACCATGGATTTAAATACATTGTTGGCTATTTATAATCTATGGTGATGACGTCGTACCATAGATTATAATCCCAAACNCGTACCATGGATTTAAATACATTGTTGGCTATTTATAATCTATGGTGATGACGTCGTACCATAGATTATAATCCCAAACGATGTACTATAATATATGGTATTTCTGCGCAATTGCGCTAGTGACCCAGTGACCCCTGACCTCCGGAAAATCTTTTAAATGAAACTTTAAGCATTTATCTTCAATTTGGTCTTTGCAGAATTAAAATAAACCCTTCCGTTCTCGAGATATTCCAGTTTAAAAATAAATCCTCTCTTCTCCATAAGAAACAATGTATCAGAGGACGGAGCAACAGTCTGATAACCGCGTATATATCGGTGTACATGAAAATAAGGAATCCAATCTCATTTAATGCTATTAGTGATAAAATTATTTAGAGTTATCGAGTTAGTACCAATTTATGCGACGAAAAAATTTACTGGTTTACCTGATAACGTTTTTCAATGAGTGTGTTAACTTATTTTTGAACACATCATATGAGTGATGTGTTGTAGCTAATACGAATCAATCGTACGAAGCAATCCTTGATAAAGATAAAATGAGAAATCTTAGAAGCATAATCAATATTTTTATTCCAATGACGAATTCAAGCTCGATGTAGACGTTACTCTATCCTAACTCTCCCGTCACCCTTCCGTGCGCTGTCGCGAAGTTTGCTGGCTATCAACTTTGTTTAAGTTAGAGAAAGGGACTGAGGAAGTGAGGCGTTATAACAACCGTGGATTGATTCTCTAAAGTGAAATATCACTCGACGCATCACTCGAGCAACCATAGAGTTAGTGACGTTGGGTATAAATTGAAATTTTTAACATCCTCAGAAAAATCATCCGGAGGAAGGACACGTTAAAGTTAAGTGAACAACGGGGGTCAGTTAACTCATTTACAAATAGTATCATCACATAATGGATCATAGTGTTCCTATGGAAATGACGGTGGATTTTTTGAAAACTTCTCGACAAGTGTTCGATGGATGGGAAGATATAAAGGGAAAATCGGTTGAAACAATGAACACCATTTTTTTGTAATATACGTTGCTGCGATATAATAAGTTATTAAATTAACCAATACAGTGTTAAGCATTTTATTTATTTGTAAACTTAATTTATACAGAATATTCTGATCCAATAAAGGAAAACTTATTGCGCATGTCTAACATGAGCCTACAAGTCCTTCTTCCCTAATAGATTGTCATTTTGGACACAACAGGTAACTACATTTAATACTAACAATTAGGTTCATTATTGCCAACAGGGTTCATTCATTATTAGGTTCATTATTGCTGATTAATGTCCACAGGTGAGCAGTTTAGTAAGACCTCCATTTATTCTGTTAAAAAATGTAAATTTTCGGTAATTTGGAAGAGTCTTGTTTTACCTTATTGGTGCAGTTGGAATAATTAAATAGCGGGTTCATTTAGATTAAACACGATGTTTACATTTGAAAACGGAATTCGTAACTTTGACGGAAGGAACATGAATATAATAAATCAGAAATTATTTTCCCCCAACAATACTGAAAATGCTCTTCAACCCATAAAAGTTGTTTAATTTTTAAGTGTATTCTTATTTTTTACGCCTGTTATTGATTTTAAAGTACCAATTTAAGTGCGAAAGCATCACTTTTGTGCCTTTTTTTCTGTGTCTTGCCTATTATGCTTGGTTGGCTTAACTGAATAAATTTGCTAAGTAAATATGAGAAAAGTTTATAATAATAAATGTATACTGGAATCATTAAAATAATTATTTCAATCCCTAAAAACATAGTTGATGTGTGAGTAGAGTAAACCATACTTCTAAGATCACTGCCGATCAAGATCGGATAATTGCACAAAAAACATGTTAATTATATTGCAAACACATGGGATTTGTTCAGTCTTTCCTCCTTGCGCCGTTCGATTCACTATCTCAAGGACGACTTGACCGATCGAGATGACATTTCCACCAACAGGTATACCATCCGCTAGGATGTGTTCGAATATGAGGTGTTGGAGTGCTAGGTAGTAGGCAGGAATTTCGCTCCAGGATAGCGGCCAAAACATTTTTGCTCATGGAGATCCTAACGCTAGGAACACCAACGCAACTTAACCGAAGATCATAAGTATTTCTAGCACACCCCTGACCGTAAGTTTTAGAAACTGACCTGAGAACCTGTTTACCCACCGACCTAGGAACCTAATTTTTTCCACCGACCTAGGGAACTAAGCTTTATTGGTGGCTATATAGTTGGCCACCAGTCCGGCCAAGGGGAGCAAGGCCGCCGTCCTGAAGAGGGGGCTGGCCTGCCCGTCTCCGCGAGAGCCCGAATGGAAACAACGAATGTGAAATAATTATACATTAATTATTCAATTATTCATTATAATTAAAATAATTATCCAGCAGCTAAGAACCCAAGTCCAAACACCACCGCTGACAAAAGTAGCTAGGAATCTAAGTTCCAGCTTCAGTGAAAATTAAAAAAAAACGGCTAATGCAGTTCTATTGGAAATGCTTTATTCTATGCCCATGCCATAAGCCAGGTTCATGGGTGTGAACTGCTGGCCTGTAGCCAATTTAAAATAAAATCAGGGAATCGATTAAATGGCAAAACCCGGAAATTTATTAAGGTCCACCAGTGTGCGGTATTCCGCACACGAGGAAAAATTGCCTAATGTAATGAATCTCAATATTATCAAGTAATAATAAAGCCGGCAACATTTACCTTTTTTTATTTTTNTAATAAAGCCGGCGACATTTACATTTTTTTATTTTTTCCTCATTTTCTCATTTTTTCTCTTTAACACACAATTCCCGAGTTTACGATACCTCACACCGGTGGACCTTAAAAAACACCCACATCGGTGACCTTCCTGGGGTTAATGTACAAAAATTAAAAATTAGTTGAAGAAATTCGAAGTAATGAATTAGGAAAATCAGTCCCAGAAATTCTTGAATTTAACTATTTACGTAGATNCTTCTCGACAAGTGTTCGATGGATGGGAAGATATAAAGGGAAAATCGGTTGAAACAATGAACACCATTTTTTTGTAATATACGTTGCTGCGATATAATAAGTTATTAAATTAACCAATACAGTGTTAATGTACAACAATTAAAAATGAGTTGAAGAAATTCGAAGTAATGAATTAGGAAAATCAGTCCCAGAAATTCTTGAATTTAACTATTTACGTAGATAATTTATGAAGCAGACGGACTTGAGGTATAGGTTACCCATCATGGTGTGTTTTTTAAACTCGAATATCTCGAGAACGGAAGGGTTTATTTTAATTCTGCAAAGACCAAATTGAAGATAAATGCTTAAAGTTTCATTTAAAAGATTTTCCGGAGGTCAGGGGTCACTGGGTCACTAGCGCAATTGCGCAGAAATACCATATATTATAGTACATGGTTTGGGATTATAATCTATGGTACGACGTCATCACCATAGATTATAAATAGCCAACAATGTATTTAAATCCATGGTACGTACCATAGATTATAAATCGTCTACCATAGATTTAAATCCCGTTTAAGGTCTGATGGCTTGTTGTTCCGGTACTGAAATTCTCATGTTTCTCATGGAAATTCTCATGGAACTGCCATATTGGAGTGCAAGTTATTGTTGGTTTGAGAATAGCAGTAAGTGCATCCGTAATTACAGAAACCGAAAGGATTTCTGCTCGTAGAATTTGTTCCATAAAATATACGAAGGAAGAGTAGTACATTTGTAATCATAGACACCATCCAGATTATACTTTATAGAACCACTGTATAAAACATACCAAATGAGATGCATCTGTAATCATAGAATCATAGAATCATAGAATCATGCTGGGNAACCACTGTATAAAACATACCAAATGAGATGCATCTGTAATCATAGAATCATAGAATCATAGAATCATGCTGGGTTAAGTGCTATTTGTGGACATCTACTGTATAAATAAAGTGTTGGCTTAGAATACACTCGAACGATAACTGAGCTCGCCATCTTATGAGACAAAAGATGGGAGCATACTCAGAACTGAAGAATACGATGACTGCAGATGGTGTACAGTGTGCAATTAGATTAAAAAACGTCGGCCATATTTAGGTTGAGGTCGTCAAGGAAAAATGTTCCGGAGTCATAAGACTCAATTTTAAAATCGACCTTATTAGAGTCAAGAAATCAGGCTCCAAATGAGATCGTAAAACTCAAGGTTGTACTCTCAAACTCTACAAATTTATTTGCAACAAGACAGGATTCTTAGGTCGCAAACCTCAAGGTGCACTTACAGTGCATATTTATGTCAGAAAAAAGAGGGTCTANAAGACAGGATTCTTAGGTCGCAAACCTCAAGGTGCACTTACAGTGCATATTTATGTCAGAAAAAAGAGGGTCTAAATAAGGTTTCTGAAAAAGTAAATCTGGCTCGTCAATAACAATTACGAGATTGACAAAAATGTATCTGAAATGTATCAACACTAAAAAGTAGAATGAAAAGTGAACACAACTCAGTCGTAAAGTAGTGAGAGGTTTTCAGGTTTATGCAGANAACACTAAAAAGTAGAATGAAAAGTGAACACAACTCAGTCGTAAAGTAGTGAGAGGTTTTCAGGTTTATGCAGATCGAAGTCGTTCACCTTGGAACGCCATACCCAACGATGATAGATATCACGTGGTGTCGCTAATGCGCAACATTTTTCACCTAGTTCACAAGTGGGACCAAATTGTTCAGTTCCCTAAAGGTAAAAAATTTCACCCCCCCCCCCCCCCC
>NIPM01000285.1:183145-195467 GCA_002738285.1 Holacanthella duospinosa
TTTGAACCAAAATATTCAAAAGTTGTAAAGTTTCATGATCGAAATTGCATTCGATTCCAATTTTGGATCTTGAAATTTTTCTTGCGTATGATGACGTTGTGCAAGAGAAATTGTAAGATTTCATGTGCGATTCCACCAAAAATTTCAAAATTTCATTAAAACTTTCGCATAAAGTTGCCCAGTGTAATTGGAGCATAAATCTGATTATAAACTAAAACTTATTATTTGTAGGTAAGCCAAGTAATTCCTTATGGTGGGCACACTGCAGAAAATCGTCACTATCACATCATCCTCTTCCTCTTAAAGACTCCGTTGACATTTACTACACCTTATGTCCGTACTGCATGTATTCCAGTCTTCCTCAAAATCCTCCCATCTACTAACTATGGTTCAGGTGTGGAAGTTAGACAAGGTGGATTCAGTGAATCTCATACCGCCACTGTTAGTAGGGCGGGAGAGCTCAAAATCACAAACGTCACTATCGAACCTAGGTCCAATTGTCAAATGCGTTTCAAAGAATTTTACAAAGGAAGCTTTGAGTCTCAAATTGATTGTGGGATCTCGGTGAATAAAATCGGACCTGCGATATGTACCCTGCATGGAAGTGCACCCATGGCTCCTGTTTACAACAATCGATGGTTCATCCTTGGTGTCACGGCACTCATACCTCCAGTCAAAGGGGAACGCGGTTGGTGTCACCAACGAACAATTTATTTCTACCACCCGTCTTTACAGGGAAGCGAAATGGAATGGATTCTCGACAGCATCAAGTAAGTAGTAATCGTAAATAATTCATCATTAGTATGTGCAATTGGTAAATGTTGGCTACTATATTAGAAAGATATTTGTTTTGTTTTGTCAGCTTGTCTTTGTGTCTATCAGTTCGAATCTGCGAAATCTTGGTGATATCTTAACAATATTTCAGAAAATTGAAATTTTTCAGGCTTTCGTTGCTCTTTCACAATATTATATAAGTTATGATATCCGTTGCTTTAATTAACGTATGCAGTTGATACTTCAACTGGTTGCATCAGTGTTCAACTGTGTANTTCGTTGCTCTTTCACAATATTATATAAGTTATGATATCCGTTGCTTTAATTAACGTATGCAGTTGATACTTCAACTGGTTGCATCAGTGTTCAACTGTGTATAGTTTATCCGTTGTTGATACAGCAGCCACTGTAAATGCTACTTCAGCTACTAACGGATGATAACTCACGTTATATTATCATGTTGATTTTCACGTACCTATGTTTTGACGATACATGACGATACCTATATTATGACGGTTTTAACGATTACTTTAGCTTACATACGGTTCGACATTTGCTACTGTTTATACAAAATTTAATTTTAGGTGTGCAGAACATGGTCAATATACTTGTGGAGGTGGCGAGTGTATAGAAATGGCAAAAGTATGCAACCAGAAAATCGATTGCAAAAGTACAGGAGCAGATGAAGATCCGATTTATTGCAGAGCTATCAAACCTTGTATCTATGCGGGAAAAAATTTTGAGTGTGGGGTGTATGGACCTTGGTAAGTAAATTATTAATTTCATTGAATATGGAAGCTAGATTGGTGAAAAAAAAACAATTTGCAGCATATCAGAAAGTCTTGCGTGCAACGGCGTCAAAAATTGCCCAAACGGTGAGGATGAAAAGAATGAAATTTGTATAGGGCACACAACTACAGAGACAATTGCCTCCATTACAATTGACCGCATTGATCGGAAACCTGTCGTGATGCTTAAGACTTGCCCATTACCACAAATTGCTGAAGGAGTCAAAGTGACTTGTACCAACCCTTCCAGAGGTGAAACAATTCCTTGTAACAACGCAAGCGTGCAAACCATGGCTAAATTTGCTTGCCAACGATACTATAAGTCCAACTCGCGTCAGTTTACAACACAGATGACATGTCAGCCTGATGGATCATGGAAACCATATCGTCCGGTATGAGGAAATTGAGTTAGGATTGTTAAAGCCTTGACTAAATATAATTCAGTTTGCATTACAGTTTATCTGTGAGCCAGACTGTGGGATATTGTCCGCTGGATTTACAGCTTTTATAATTAGCGGGCAAGAAACCACTAGGCGCGATGCTTTTCCCTGGCATGCTTCACTCTATGTCATAAGGGGAGGGGAGAAGGTTTTCATTTGTGGCGGCTGTAAGTGCAAAATTTGATATACACTACTCCAGCCCAAATCATATTTTAACTTATTATGGTCATATATGGTTAGCTCTTATCGAGAAGTTGGTTGTGGTGACAGCAGCTCACTGTGTCACAGACGTCACTGGAGACCTTGGGTCTAAATCCAGCTTTAGAGTAATTCTAGGTGCTAGATATAGTGAATATGAAAAAAATATTGGCACAGAGTCGGCCCAATTCTTCAACATTAAGAATACTTGGGTTCCTGCTACTTACGACCGACGATCACTCCAATCCGACATTGCTATCGTTCAACTGGATCATCCCGCCATTTTTGGAGAATATGTACGACCTGTTTGTTACCTTTCCCCCAACTCACCTCCACTTCCGCCAACTGGTGAGCTTGGAAAGGTAAAAAATTAACATTTTATTTTTATACCAGTTGTTACCAATTTGTTAATAATAAAGGTCGCTGGTTTTGGATATGTCAACGATACCAGAATCGCAGAGAAACTTCGGTTTGCAGCTTTTCCTATAATTGCTCCGCAGGAGTGCGTCGAATCTCTAAAGCGGATCCCTCCTTTATCAACATTTTGTGCGGGGTACAAGAATGGGACATCCGTGTGTCAAGGAGATAGTGGAAGTGGTAATATTAGCTATTCAACATATTATAGTATATCTCGAGTAATCCAATTCGGTTTTAAGACGAATTGTCCGGTCCGCGTCGGGACATCGGCAATAAACGACTTAACAAGTGAAAATCTGCTAATCCGAAGCCTCACTCAGGACGAACACTTTTTCGCGGTCCATACTTAAATCATACGCATTATACTGCGGCTGATACAAAGGATGGTATGCAGAAAAGCATACCTTATTTTTTTCGATCGGATATTCGGTTCAATTGTTTCAAATAGTGCATCTCCTAATGCTACACTACTCCGTAAAAGGAATTTCCGAAAAAAAATTTTTTTCGCTGGGTTATGTCATTTTTCTTAAAAAACTCTAACACAGAGGGCATGAGGCGACTATGTGCAAATAATTTTAATTTTGGTCATGTTCCCATCTAGCTAATTTTTTGAGACTTTGCTTTTATTCCTCCCTATATGATTCCCGTCCCGCAGCAACATTTTCGTCTATCTTGTCCATCCCTGCATCCCATCCGACCCTCCCCGCGTGAGTTCAGCCCCACTCAACATCGTTTCCGGTACTCGCTGCATCTCATCCCACCCTCCTCGCTTGAGTTGAGTCTTTCCCCTTATCCTTCAACTATTTGCATTCCTGCCATCTCTCCCTCGCATTGTTCTCGTCATTCCTGCATTCATTCCGTCCTTGTCCGCATGTGTTCCATCCTCACTTCATCCTTGCAGACTACTTTCATTCCCACTATCCCTCCCTGCATCATTTTTGATACTCCATGCATCCCTTAACGCATTCCTGCCGTACCTGTTGGCACCCTACCTGAAAGTTCATAATTGACCCGGTTGTGAGTTAGGTCACAAAACACTTTACTAATAACATTTCGACATCAAGACGTGGTCACATTACTTATTACATGCTAGCTGTATGGAGGATAAACTCCAAAGCAATTAAAACTAGACTGGCAACTAGTTGTCACATATTTAGACGAGCGATATTATAAAGTTGGCATCACATATGCGCCCGACCGAATGTAAACCGAAGAAGTAATCGATTTTGCTACGTTTTCAAATTTTTAGAATTTATGAATTCGTTAATTAGATATGAGTCACCCTGAAATTTTTACCAAATATTCAGAATCGCTTGATTAATGAACGAAAAATTTGCTAAGTCAACCGGTGCCCAAATTTCCGTTTTAAGATTTTTTTTAATTACCAGGGCACATATGTGCACGAGAGGCTGGAGACGGGTTTAAAGTAAGTTTACTATTGAGAAGAAGCTGTTATAAAAAATTTTCATTAAAAGTAGTCAACTTTTAGCCTATTGAAGTATTTTAGTGTAACTCTCAGCGACGGTGCAATACGGAATTTGCCTTCTGAGTAGCATTGAATGAGTAGAAGTGATCTAAATGAGTAAATAGTTCAAGCCTTTGGGGACTTGTGAACACAAGTTTAACACAAGCCTAACCATAGTCAACCCCGTAACCTTGCATATGGGGAATTTCATACTCTAGGTTCTACGCATGCGCGCTTGGAATGTAGAAGAGCCCCGCTAAATTTCTTTATTGAAAAAACATGCCCTGTTAGTAGACTTGTCACGTGCAAAATCTGAAAAAATTAGCTAGATGGGAACATGACCAAAATTAAAATTATTTGCACATAGTCGCCTCATGCCCTCTGTGTTAGAGTTTTTTAAGAAAAATGACATAACCCAGCGAAAAAATTTTTTTTCGGAAATTCCTTTTACGGAGTAGTGTAGCATTAGGAGATGCACCATTTGGAACAATTGAACCGAATATCCGATCGAAAAAAATGAGGTATGCTTTTCTGCATACCAACCTTTAAAATAATTAGGTTATGTTAAGTGAATCTTGTACGTTTTTCTATTAAATATAATGAAATCTCGTTTCGGGTATATTTTCAAACGTTGAAATCGAGGACAAAGTGTGAAAAGGATAGGGTTCCGAATGACTGACTCAGTGACTCTGAGTCACGTGACTCTGACTCTGACTCATCGATTTCTCGGAGTCACTGGTTTTGAGTGATTCTGACTCAATAGAGAAATGGGAGTCACTGAGTCGTGCCTCTGAATCACATGACTCGAGACTCTGTGTCTTTCCAAAGTGACTCTGAGTCATGACTCACTACGAAGAGGCATGACTCCCAAGCAACAAAGCGTTACTGTTTACATCTTGCCTTTTTTGTACTTAAAAATTCTTTTCAACTCCCGCAACACAACAAATCTGAGAGTGGGAGTTTGCTGCCACACGGCTCGTGTTTAGTTTGAAGCACACTTGTAACTTACACCACTACACATCGAAATCGAACTCAGATTTTAATAAAAAATCTAAACTCAACGCTTCTAAAAATTCCAACTCACAATTAGAATCGAAGTAGACAATAGCCATTTGAAATAGAAATGTAAGTCGAAATCGATGATTTTAAAGAACCACAAAATCTAAAGCATAATTCATAATTTTAAATAGTTTAGATCTAAATCTATGATTTTAAGTTTCTCAAAATCGAAATCCATAACATTTCAGGCCATCGAAATTGAAATATACTAAAAGATCTGGAAATAAGTTTAAAGTATGTATAATAAAGCGGAGTTTTCTTAAGATAGACAAAGTTTTATACTTAAAAAAAAATTAAAATTCATAATTTTAAGATGCTCGAATTCGAAATCCGTTATTCGAAGAAGATCTAAATTCAAATTTAATTCAAATTTTCAGTCAAAATTTAAATCGAAGTTTAAGTCTCGGTACAAATTGTAAGCTAAATCGAAATTCAACGTTAATCATTCAAAATCGAAACCCAAAACTTATCAGTCATTCGAAATTTGGAATTTAGATTTCAAGCTAATTTAGAAGTGCACTGTTTGATAATTAATCAGTAAAAAAAATGAGTTAATTGAACAAAGTCAATAAAAAAACAAAAGTTCAAAACATTCCGATGTGTTCAATCATAGATTATTTTGATAGAGTTGACACGAAGGATCAGTATAAATATTGCAGGTAAGGTAATTTAATTTTAAATAAAATCAAAAATAAAGAAGAATTTCAAAAATTTATTTAAGAGTCTTTAACCGAAAAGAGCAGGTAACTTAGCGTCTTTCTATCACTCATTTTGAGCTTTGAATAAGCATTATGCTCATTTTACTGTAAAAAGAAAAATATAAAATTTCTGTGAATCTGAGTCACTGAGTCATGACTCAGAGTCATAGCGTCGTGACTCTGAGTCACCTGACTCTGACTCAAGCTTCAAGAGTGATTCTATAAGAGTCACTGAGTCAGGTTCACTGAGTCATTAAAATTCATGACTCTGACTCAGTGTGAAAATGGGAGTCAGTGAGTCATGACTCTGAGTCACCTGACTCTGACTCTGAAGAAAGTAGGAGTCATTCGTTACCCTAGACAAGGATATATTTTAGTTATATTTCTATTGTGACAACAATCTACAGTCATGAATTATTCTACTCTATTCTTTGGCTAAAGACGAACAAATTATTTCTTATGTTGTGTTTACAGCTTACGCATAAGCCGCACTTAGTCTGCAACGAACCAAATATCTTATCTTTCAGACTTTGGTTTACCAACCAGACTTTTATTTAAGTAATTTATCAAGGTTGCTATGAGAAATCTACAGAAAACATCTTTGATAAGGTTAGTCCGTAACTCGGTTTTTTTTTCAAATTTCGTCTTTTAGAAGCTGGATGTCGAACCGACATCTAACTCCGTTCCCAAGACTATATTTTAACATATTTCGAAATCGAGAAATGGAAAAATTAAAATTTTTTGAAAGAGTGGAGTTATGGACTAACCTTATCAAAGATGTTTTCTGTAGATTTCTCATAGCAACCTTGTAATTTATATTGTTTATAGGGATGGCGTTTCCTGAACAAATTGGCTACGGTGTCAGATATATCATCAAGGGAATTGTCAGCCATGGAGAAATCAAAGAAGGAAAACTCTGTGACCCTAATAATTATGCTGTCTGTAAGAATTCATTCACAAAATAGTCGATTTTCAGTTGCCACTAAAAATTCTAAATTAACATTGCTATTGTACAGTTACCCACATTGATGCATTTGCGGATTGGATGTTGCAAAGACTTGAGGGAATTTTACGATGACATTAGACAAAACAAAAATATTGAAACTCAAAATACTACTTGAATGTGTAATTATAGTTAACCATGTTCAGAGCTGAGGAATAATGTATTTTTTGTTCGGATTAGGGATTTTGGATTAATTTAAATTCATTAATTGGATTAATCTATGTATCAAGATTAGTATTACGAATTTCTTATTTACGGAAATCCTGGATTGAAAAATCTGGAATTAGGATTAAACTCTTGAAATTTTCCAGCAGATTAAGAACTATGGATTAAATGATCCTGACTAATTTTGTGATTAGTTTCTGGATTTCCGCAACAATATTACACACTTAATACATTTTTACATGAATAATGCTGTAAATACAGAACAATTAATACATAATTGTATAAATGTTTCTAACATTTTAAACAAAAATTAGTTTTACAAACTATAAACTTATAAAAATAAAATAAATAATGCTCAGATGGCATGTTATATTCAATAAATTGCATATGAATATAATTGTAATTACTACTTGTATAATTTGTAAATAGAAAGTGTCATACAAGAGATAAATACCATATAATATTAGCGTAGTTTAAGAATAAGAATATACATAATCCGAATTATACACGTACTGTTGTTTATTTATATAAAAGTTTCATATTTATATTTACCTTTATAATATCAAATATTACAAGGTTGTATGTAGTACATAGGAGATTACATAATATGTATTGTCGAACATATTGCGAAGTGGCAAAAGTAGCTTGCTACTTGTAAACGTACTAAAGAAAATACATCAATAAGTTTCTTATTACTAATATATTTTTGCCTTTTTGTTTTGGGCAAAAGATAATATATTGTTACGAATATATGCATATGAAACTTATATTTAAGGCTAGTTAAACTTAATCTGAACGCCTATATTTCATTAATAGACGTTCATAATCTAGTTGAATATATTTACTGAACAATTGAAGAGCCCAGTGCAAGAAATGCCTCTCTGATTTCCTATTATATGGTAACCATAGAAATTTAATTTCAAAAATTAATTTATATAAAGAAAATATTCACTAGCTACGTCCGCTTAGGTTAAATTGTACAAATCAATATCCCTCAATTTCCAAAATTTTGTTAAAAAAACCTGAGAGAGGGGGTTTAATCTATTTTGATTCAAATTTCAATTATGGCTACGTCTGCATCCGCTTAATTTGGTATTTTTTTCAAATATTGGGGTTACTGGACTTTATTTTGGGCCTATGAATAGGATGTTGCATAATATTTTGCTGTTGGACATTCAACTAATCAAAAACGCATAGCAAGGTTAAATAAAAAACAAAATCTGTTGTTCAAACAAACTTAAATTGTTCGAACGTATTTCAATATTTATTACTTACCTCTCAGCCTTTTGAGAGCTTGATAATCGTAACCTAATACTAAAATTGCGCAAATAATTAAGTTTGGTATTCCAAACTGATTGTTTTAGAATTGGAAAATGAAGTCTGATATACGCAGAAGAGTTGCACAAGATAAGTTTTTCTAATACACGTCTCATTATGACAAAGCGGAGGAATGGGATTAGGGTGAATGACCCTCTTGAACCCAGTTAGTCATTGAATGAGGCGGGAACAAGGTACTTTTGATTTTCTAAATGGGTTGGACCTTGGAAATCGCGCCATTCTATTAATCTGAGGCATAAGTTGTGATTCGGTTAAAGTTTAATTTTAATTCCAGTATGAACGAGCTTGTTGTACAAATTGAAACTTATCACTGGACGTATTTTGTGGGAGAGAAAATTTTCAAAACTTTTCTTAGCAACAAAAATAACAATAAACAAAATTTAGAGAGGCATTTCTTGCACTGGGCTCTTCAATTGATTTACTATTTGGCTTATATCATGCACTAAACTTGCATGCAGCTTAGTGCTGAATTTTGAAATAGAGTGAAACCTCACATATACTCTAATAAATCGAATACACAACATCCATGCTTTAAATTTTGTCGGTGTAACCTGTTTGGCTGACCAATTCAAGTTTACTTTTGGGACATTCCAATCGGTGAGAGAAACATTCTGGTTGGGCCCTTCGTCAAGTGTTATATTATAACAAGATGCAACTTCCTGAAGCAAATAAATTAAAGAGTCGTCTCGATATATACCCAGCAGTTCACATCTATCCAATTGGTTCGAATATTCTGTGGCGAGAATGATAGTCTCAAATTCAGCACACGGCGGTAGAAAAGAAGAAGAATCGGGGAAAGTTTCCTTACAATTGAGTGTTGTTGACGAGAACACTGGATCTCCAGTTGATTCGTCCAGATATTTTTCAACTATTTTGTTTCTCACAGCATATGCACAAGGTACTGCTATTTTTGAATAGTTCACACTGGGAAGGTTGTCGGTCCCCTCTTCTTAGTTTAAACAATGTGGCAATGACAAAATTGATTAAGTTTCGACCGTGTACATAATTTTCTGTAATTTTAGTTTTTGAGAATTAGAAAACAACTGGACGTACACCTGCAATCATTTTAGTTTTTAAAGATTTTATTTTCAGACATCAAGCATTTTACATTTTCAGAAAAACCCCGAGTATTGTTCGATTAGCGTAAACCAAAGCATCGGAAACAAAGAACCTAATTATATTTACACACCCTAAACTTGACCATGTGGTTTCTATACATAAAATTACATTTTTCAAAAACGAATATTGTGGATACTAATATTTGTTAGCTCCAGGGAGCACGGTATGCAGTGAGAGATTTTTTTCCGATTGAGGGAAACAATTATGAAGTCAAAAGAAATCGTTTACTGCCTGACCATGGGGAGATGTTAACATTTCTCCACCACAATATGGAGCAAAATGGTTATAAATGTTAGACGAACATATTTTAAATTATTATTGTGGTCAACAGAATTTGAAACCACTCAATTTTAGCTTCCGATAGACACCCCATTTGGTTATTACCAAGTATTCGGCTGGAAATTCGGCCTGATATTCGATGTTAGACAATTATGCAAAATCACTATTCGGTATTCGGTTAAGTGCCGAATAGTGATATTCGGCACATCACTAGACAGAACCCAGGTAATTGGATTTTAAACTCATCATTAGGGTTCCGAATGACTCCCACTTTCTTCAGAGTCAGAGTCAGGTGACTTAGAGTCATGACTACCTGACTCCCATTTTAACACTGAGTCAGAGTCATAAATTTTAATGACTCAGTGAACCTGACTCAGTGACTCTTATAGAATCACTCCTAAAGCTTGAGTCAGGTTCAGGTGACTCAGAGTCATGACTCTGTGACTCTGAGTCATGACTCAGTTACTCAGATTCACAAAAATTTTATATTTTTCTTTTTACAGTAAAATGAGCATAATGCGTATTCAAAAGCTCAAAATGAGTGATGGNAATGACTCAGTGAACCTGACTCAGTGACTCTTATAGAATCACTCCTAAAGCTTGAGTCAGGTTCAGGTGACTCAGAGTCATGACTCTGTGACTCTGAGTCATGACTCAGTTACTCAGATTCACAAAAATTTTATATTTTTCTTTTTACAGTAAAATGAGCATAATGCGTATTCAAAGCTCAAAATGAGTGATAGAAAGACGCTAAGTTACCTGCTCTTTTCGGTTAAAGACTCATAAATAAATCTTTCAAATTCTTCTTTATTTTTGATCCTATTTAAAATTAAATTACTTTACCTGCAATATTTATACTGATCCTTCGTGTCAACTCTATCAAAATAATCGATGATTGAACACATCGGAATGTTTTGAGCTTTTGTTATTTTAATGACTTTGTTCAATTAATTCTTTTTTTTACTGCTTAATTATCAAACAGTGTAGTTCTAAATTTGCTTGAAATGTTAAATTCAAAATTTCGAATGACTGAATAGTTTTGGGTTTCGATTTCTAATGATCGATGAATTTCGATTTAGCTTACAGTTTGTACCGAGACTTAAATTTCGATTTCAATTTTGACTGAAAAGTTGAATTAAATTTGGATTTGGATCTTCTTCGAATAACGGATTTCGAATCCGAACACCTTAAAATTATGATTTTTAATTTTTTTTTTTAAAGTATAAAACTTTGTCTATTTTAAGAAAACATACATGCTTCAAACTTATTTGCAAATCTTTTAGTATATTTCAATTTCGATGGCCTGAAATGTTATAAATTTTGATTTTGGGAAACTTAAAATCATAGATTTAGATCTAAACTATTTAAAAATATGGATTATGGTTTAGATTTTGTGGCTCTTTAAAATCATAAATTTCGACTTACATTTCTATTTCAAATGGCTATTGTCTACTTCGATTCTGATTGTGAGTTGGAATTTTTAGAAGCGCTGAATTTAGATTTTTATTAAAATCTGGAGTTCGATTTCGATTAGAGATCGCAATTTCCGAGAAAATTTCCCTAGCAACGGGAAACGAGAATTTCTCGAATAAAGGGTAAATATCCGGGTTTCCCGAAACGGGAAATAACAACAGTAACCAAGAAGAAAAATTTAATTTATAATTCCAATTAACGATTTACAACACAAATGTGGAAATATTGGGACACGTTGACATGTATCAATTTAAATATTCCAACGACTATTAAACATACGGATACGATTATTAACGGAACATGACAGTTTTATGATAAGTTTTATTAACTTTTATTAATATTGGCTACAAGTAACACGTATAAGTTTTTTTGGAAAAACTATAAAATTTTAACAACTGTAGTTATAAATATATTTATAAATCAAGAATAACAATTTTTATATTAGAATATAATTCGTACAACAAAATCATTATTAAATTATTTAAGCAATGATTATTCCTCATTAGCACCAAAAATTTTTGCTGCTGCTTTTTGAATATCTGTATACTCGTTGATAAAAGAAATTTCTTCCAGCAAAATTGATTCACTGCTTTCGTTTTCAGATTCTTCCTCTAAAATTATATAAATATCTTCATCCGAATTATCATCTATGTCATCCCCTTTAGGTTTAAAATATAAAGAATTAAATGTTGTATTTATGAAAAATAATTGAACGTCTTACCCTGAGTATAGGTCAATGACCTTAGGGAAGTTGAACCTTCATTGTGCGAAATTGGTGCACTTACCCCATCTTCCAAATGGACGTTTGGTTCTGTCATTATGAAAAAATTATATTAGTAACAAGTTCAAAATAATTAATGAAAAAGTTATCTAATATTTAATTACGTAAACATTAACCAGAAGACTCTTTTTGAGAAGTTGAGTTGCGTTGGCGAAAAAATGATCTAAGGAAACAAAGGGTGTCCAATGTCGAATCATTTAATCTAGAGCGTATTTTATTACAGATTTGCCCAGCAGAAGAAAATGAACTTTCTGGTTCAATAGAAGCCGGAGGTATAGTAACTAGCATTTTGTAAACAAACTCCAAGTGTTGACCTCTACCGCCA
>NIPM01000285.1:196675-231403 GCA_002738285.1 Holacanthella duospinosa
AACTGAATTTAAAATACATTCCAAATTTATTAGCAAAGATAAGTTTTTGTGCATTTTTAATTATAATGAATCATTCCAAAAGACGAAAAGTAGCCGCTTTATTACTTCTACGTTATCTAAAACAAAAGAAGTCGCGTACTATGTATATGAGGAATATATTCCGAGCTAGAAAAACCGAAGGGGAGTATCAATTATTGAAGCATCTTGACGAAGACATTTTTTATCACCATAAATATTACAGGTAAATAAATTCTTCATCCATAAGTTTCAGACTCTATTAGCTACTATATATATCAATTTAGGATGAATGCAGAAAGCTTAGAGTCAATTATGGCTCTGATAGGGCCAAAACTGCAGCGTCCAAGGAGTCACCTACTACCAATTACACCAAAGCAACGACTGGTGATCACGTTGAGGTACACAAAAATGTCTGTTTTGAAGGTACTGGGAAATTTATTATCTTTTTTACTTTTTCAGACATTTGGCAACTGGAAGCTCGNAATGTCTGTTTTGAAGGTACTGGGAAATTTATTATCTTTTTTACTTTTTCAGACATTTGGCAACTGGAAGCTCGCAAATTTCCTTAGCTTTTTCTTTCAATGTTTCACCATCCTCAATTTGTCAAATTATTCCAGAAGTGCTCGACGCAATTCATGATTGTATGAAAACAGAGTTTCTTCCAGAACCCACCTCAGCCATGTGGGAAAAAAATGCTTCAGAATANATTCATGATTGTATGAAAACAGAGTTTCTTCCAGAACCCACCTCAGCCATGTGGGAAAAAAATGCTTCAGAATATTGGCTAAAGTGGAAGTTCCCTAATTGCATTGGAGCAATTGACGGAAAACATGTCAGAATTAAATGCCCTCCGAAAAGTGGATCAAACTACTTCAATTACAAAAAAANAGCAATTGACGGAAAACATGTCAGAATTAAATGCCCTCCGAAAAGTGGATCAAACTACTTCAATTACAAAAAAATATTTTTCAATTGTACTACTCGCCGTTTCTGATCCTCGTTACCGCTTCTCCTACGTTGATATTGGAGCNAAAAAATATTTTTCAATTGTACTACTCGCCGTTTCTGATCCTCGTTACCGCTTCTCCTACGTTGATATTGGAGCTTATGGTTCTGAAGCGGATAGCACAATATTTAGAAATTCCACGTTTGGAAAATCTCTACTCCAAGGGAATCTACTATTGCCAGCTCCAGCACCTTTCCCAGGAACTGCAGGATCAATCATGGATTCATCTCGCGCGTTTGTGTTTGTAGGCGATGACGCCTTCCCACTGAAAGAGACACTCATGAAACCATTCGGAGGTCGTGGATTAAACCGTACTCAACGTGTATTTAATTACAGGTTGAGTAGGGCAAGACGAGTTGTCGAAAATTCCTTTGGAATATTGTGTGCAAAGTTTAGAATTTTTCATACCCCTGTCAACTCCAATCCTGAGAAAGTAGACAAAATAAANGGAATATTGTGTGCAAAGTTTAGAATTTTTCATACCCCTGTCAACTCCAATCCTGAGAAAGTAGACAAAATAAATTGGGCATGTTGTATTTTACATAATTTCCTGATCGAAACACAAGGACTAGATTCTGCCATCACTGACAATGAAATTTGTGGCAATTTGACCATAGGACACTGGCGAGATTATACAGATAGTGCAAATGGCTTTGGACAGTTTCCATTACAGAATCATAAAAACAGTAACCAGCTAGCTAAATGTCAAAGAAATGCATTTGCGGAATTTTTCATGAGTTCTGCAGGAAGTGTCAGCTGGCAGGAACAAGCTGCCGATAAAGGAATGATTTTGAGGGAAAGGTCAACATTTAATATTTGAGTTCTGAGTATTTGTATTTTTTTAAGAAATTTGTAAAAAAATTGCATTAAATTGTAATATTTTGTATTAAATAGACTGATCTAACCATATTTGAATAATTAAAACATTGANAGTTCTGAGTATTTGTATTTTTTTAAGAAATTTGTAAAAAATTGCATTAAATTGTAATATTTTGTATTAAATAGACTGATCTAACCATATTTGAATAATTAAAACATTGAGTCAAATGTGATTGAGTATTGTATTCAATTTGTGATTGAATCGATGAATAGATTATAAACTGCAGTTAAACTGAATCAGTTTCAAATTCAATTTGGAATAGAAGTTTCTCAATTTCCATTTTCGCAAATGAATATTTTTTTTTGTCCAAGGTGAGAATTCTAGAGACAAGCGATAAACAATAGTGCTCATACTCATCTTTGGAAGGTTCTTTCTCGTTGAGAACACTTAACAACTGTTCTTCGTACTTAGATTTTTCAATCTTCCTNTCTTTCTCGTTGAGAACACTTAACAACTGCTCTTCGTACTTAGATTTTTCAATCTTCCTCTTTTGGCCAGTACCAAATGTTGATAAGTAGAAGTGATCCTTTCGTATTGCGCAGGCGCTTTCGTCATCCTGAAGTTGAGAATTCGTATCCTTTTTAACAAGAATATTAAAATTTATGAATGAACATTGAGTTGAATATTATGCCTATGTACCGAAATGTCTANTACTTAGATTTTTCAATCTTCCTCTTTCGGCCAGTACCAAATGTTGATGAGTAGAAGTGATCCTTTCGTATTGCGCAGGCGCTTTCGTCATCCGGAAGTTGAGAATTCGTATCCTTTTTAACAAGAATATTAAGATTTATGAATGAACATTGAGTTGAATATTATGCCTATGTACCGAAATGTCTAGTAATTCAGCTTCTTCAAAAGTCATAGGACTATCACCAGATAGAGGAGAAAAGTCTGGACTCGCTGGACCAGTATCGCTACTTGTGTCTCCAAAGTTGCTCTTGGTCCTAAACTTAAAAAATTAAAGTTATTAAACCACTTGAGTGTGACAAATAATTAGCATTATAAATAGATCAATAATTCGATTCTTAGTAACAACAATTACAAATAAAAAGCCTTAGACCCAAGTAGAGGTATTAATTGTCACACTTGCGACAATGTCACAAGTTCGACAATTATCACAAGTGATAATTGTCACAAGAGTGAGAATTGTCGATAGTGTGACGATTGTCACTTTTGTCACAAGGGTGACAAGTGTCACAATAGTGACAATGGCCTATGGCTCTGGACAATGATGGAGATAAGGTCTAAAAATTAAGCGGTGATTCTAGGGTTTACTNCTCGCTACTTGTGTCTCCAAAGTTGCTCTTGGTCCTAAATTTAAAAAATTAAAGTTATTAAACCACTTGAGTGTGACAAATAATTAGCATTATAAATAGATCAATAATTCGATTTTTAGTAACGACAATTACAAATAAAAAGCCTTAGACCCAAGTAGAGGTATTAATTGTCACACTTGCGACAATGTCACAAGTTCCACAATTATCACAAGTGATAATTGTCACAAGAGTGAGAATTGTCGGTAGTGTGACGATTGTCACTTTTGTCACAAGGGTGACAAGTGTCACAACAGTGACAATGGCCTATGGCTCTGGACAATGATGGAGATAAGGTCTAAAAATTAAGCGGTGATTCTAGGGTTTACTTGTTTAACCTAAGAATAATTAACTTACTTCCGATGGACTATCTGATTCTTGATGAACATCATTTGCTAAGCGAAAATAAAGTTTTTAATAAACACACCGCTCTTCACACCCGCTGATCCGCTTGGTGAATCCAGCTGTCGAAGATATCGAACAAATTGATCCCTCAAAGTAGCCCAGACCGCCTTTATCACAGTCTCTTCATATTTGAAATAAAAACTTAATAAATAATTTTTATCAACAAATAATTTTCAATGAGGTGATGATTACCGCTGGTCCCGAACACCTTCGCTAGTTCTTCCCAACTGTTAGTCTTTTTTGAATGATCATGATAATCTTGCTGATTTTTGTTGTAAAGATGAGGATAATTCAATTCAATCAAACTTATCAATTGTTCCTTCTGCTCATTTGTGAAACAAATAGAACCTTTCCCTGACCTAAACTTCCTAGACTGACGTTTTGCTGCTAACTTTTTTACGTTATCCGACATTTATCTGAATTTTTTACTAATAACTAAAAAGGTTAAAATTTTACAAAATAGACTCTCATGTAATAATTTTCTTAATTATTATTTTAAATTTTAAATTTTTAAATCAAAATGATTCGCGCCCTTTGGCAGAGAACTTTGACGGATGACCGATCCGTCAAATATTAAACATGTTTAATATTTGGCGGAAGAGTTTTTTGTCGGAACGGAAAGGAGTAACGACAGATTTTTGAGCTGTTGTAAGAGTATAAATTACCTACCGTCCCGACAAGTTCCAGTCGTTAGGTCGATTTGTCGTGACGGATCACTTGTCGGATTGAGTATAAATTGGCCTTAAGCAATTAAGCTTTGTTGCGTGGGAGTCATGACTCTTCTTAGTGAGTCACGACTCAGAGTCACGTTGGAAAGGTACAGAGTCACGAGTCAGGTGACTCAGAATCACGACTAAGTGACTCCCATTCCCCTATTGAGTCAGAGTCACCCAAACCCAGTGACTCTGAGAAATCGATGAGTCAGAGTCAGAGTCACGTGACTCAGAGTCATGACTCAGAGTCAGGGTCATTCGAAACCCTACTCATCATAGACCATTCTGTAAAAGTTTTCCTTTGCGGTTGAAAGTACGAGTACAATTAGGCTGAGGCTAAGCATCAATGACTGACCTTTTTTAAATAGAAAAAAGGAACATTTTTTATTAAGAATCTCGAAACTCAAAACCTTCCTTGACCAAAGATTTACGCGCTTTGACCGAGCTGTAAATAAGCTTTGAGTCTGGGTGAGACGAAGGATCCGTTAACAGACAAGGTTATTATTAAAGGATTTCCGAACTTGCTTATCCAGTTGTATTTACCCTACTCCTGGCTCTTGCATTGTATGATGCAATGATTAAAAAATCTTATCTCTCAATAAACTGGATTCCCAAGTGACATTTGAGAAGCATAATCCTACGGGTCATCATCCAATGCAGAAAGATACAATAATATAACTGTTCCTATTTTCATACAATGTAGTATCCATCGTTCCCATCGATGGATCCTACAGCACAAATAACAGCTGGTACTTTTCAGAAGGGAACTTTATTAGTTTCTTCCAAGTCAAGAGGTAGCAACAGACTGACCAAGGAGCAATCTCCTTGTCCAAGAATAATATTCATAATAATTATAATTAATATTATAATTGCGATTCCAGTCGTTATACCATCCTCCCTCTTCTCGGCGCTGAGTGATGTGTATGGCGTTCATCTTCTTTGCCGTTTCCTGCATTCTTCTGATTGAAGCTCACATTCCTGAGACGACAACTCTCCTTCTTAGATATTTAATTTTCTCAGCATCTGGAACATGAATCTTCAAAATATCCTTTTATTCCTCGTTCTAGTAGTTAAGCTAGCCCTCCTAGAGCTCCGTCTTCATGACGTTTGGTGTAGCGTTTGTTCCATAATCTAGGAAGATACTGTCCAGAACGCTGGAAAGCCATAATCTTTGGCTATTTGTGTTTCCTATTGTATGAATGTCAACTTCACCAATGGCCCACTTTAAAATTAACACTAATTCCTATACCCCAAAAATCGTCGAAGTTTTTCATTGACCTACAGAAGTCATTTTCAATTTTATGACTTTGTCAGTGTTAATACTTTCTCAACTGTCAATCTAAAGCTTTTTCAAAACTTCTTTCGGCAGAATGGTCTACTTCCGTTTCTATAATTTTTAGATTGAATCTCAATCCATGACAAATTATAAATTGCATTTATCTTTGCAATTTTCTATCACTCTTTTTCACAAAGTCAGATTTTTTTACTTCTATGATAGTGGTCCATTATACAATGATATCATTGTATCACCTCAATTACCAATTTGTCCATTTTAGACTAGACTAAGTTCGTTGAATCTAAGACTAATTACCAAGTCTCTTTATATTTTCTAGTTTCTGTTAGGTAAGGACTCTCAAAGTCTTTCCTATTTACGCATATTATTACATTTTGAATGACTTCTTCTCATCAATTACATAAATTTTTCCTTGCTGATCCACCCAACTTTTCGCAGACTAAGTTGACCCTGCAGGATAACAAATTTAGCATTGTTAACCATAACCTATATAAGTATCTGTAGCTACTCAATATGTTAATCCAATTTTCCCTACTTTCATCAATTTCAAAAATCTATAAAAAAAATGTGGCTCTAGTAACCGTAGTGAATCTGCTTAACTCTTGTAAGATACAGTGGACCTCGCCTATAACAAGCTTTTAGGGACCAGAAAATTCGGTTCATAACACTCGATGTTTATTATAGCCGAATAATGAACAAATATAAAATTTAAATTTATGTTCATGACATCCGATGTTTTGACTTTTCTTAGTTCAATTATTTTCTTTTTCTAGATACTGCAGCCTCACAATCCAAATAAACCAAGAACTTACTTGAACAGAAAAAAATGTAGATAAAACTGTGTGGAATATCTTCAGAATTCTGCAATAATTTACTCACGATTTAGAGATGCTGTAACAGGGGATAAAGAATAGTAGGTAATTAAAATTTGACAAGTCTTTCCACTGCGCCACGGAATAATAGAAAAACGTTGGTGCAGTGATTCAAAACTTCAATTCTTCATTCATTCACAACGCATTTTATTAAATTGGCATAACTTTTTCAACATAATAGGGTCTGGTTCATCTCTCACGATGGTGAAATGAAGGGCTAGACCGCAAGATATGGTTCATTACACCCGAGTGTTCATTTTAACCGATTTCATTATGACCGAGGTTTTTAATATTAATTTCGCTATCTCTAGGCAGGGACCGGCGGTTCAGGTTCATTATAACCGTGGTTCCATTACACCCGAAGTCATCATAGGCAAGGTCCACTGTATACACAAAATCCAGAGTCTTCTCAATTCTTCTACTTCTCATCCTAAAAGTGGACGTTGCAATTGCATGTACGTGAAATGACCGCTTTCAATTTGGAATTCTCAAAAATTCTCACTTTACAATTTCTCAATTTCAACCAAAATTCTCTAATTCACTTATACGCATGACTTTTTCAAGCTCATTTGTATCTGCAGGTTTGTGCATATCAACTACTAGACTATTTCCATCAGCCTCTATAGCTCTATCAGGCACAATTCCCAATTATGTCTACTAAGCTACCGTTACGATAAGTCGGCAGAACTACATGTGTACATAAATAATTTCTCAGAAACTTTCATAAATCCTTTCAAACTTAATCTCCGTGATTTTAACTAATATCGCTATGATCATTACCAGTTTCAAACGCTGATACTAACAGTAGTTAAGGATAGGGGTTGAAGCTGAATGGCCCAGAGATAGGGGGGATGGAGGAAGCTGCATGGCCCAAAGATAAGGGGATGAAGCTGCATGACCCAGGGATAGGAGGATGAAGCTGCATAATCAGGGATGGTGAATGACCTCAACTTAAATAAGCTAAAAGACCTTGGTCTACTTCACGAAGGGTGAGTTAGGTCGACTTTCAATTAAGACCTTTTTTTTTGAGATGACAGATGTTTATAAATCTTTTTTGTTTATTTTAACCTTGTAGTCTCTCAAAATAGACCTAAAAAGGTTCAATGAGTCTAATTTTCAGGTTTACAACCCTAAAAAGTCAACGCAGTAGAAGGTTAGAGGTTCAGGTTGGGTACTACTACCCTAAAAATTTGACCCAAATAGGTTTAATGAGTTTAACCTTCAGTTTTATCACAAGTTCTTTTTTGTTTACAATAATAATGAATGAAAGTAAACCTTGGGATGTCAGATTTATGATCTTATTTTTTCTAAATAATGTAAAAAATAAACGCTTTGACTTTTAACTACTTGTATAAAAGGGTTTACGGTTCATAGCTTTAGCCACCAGTTTCGTTCTAACCATCAACCATGAAACTGAAGGCTTTAGAAGTGTCTCTATGTGAGTCGTGTAATAACTGTCATCGAAACGTTGAAGCATATATGGAAAACGGTAAACAGTTATTATTATTATTGAAATCAGTGACAAAATAAGTTATAATTTCAGAAGTACCCCTCCAAAGTAAGCGACAAAGTTTGATTGCAGAGTTAAATAATGAAAATGATGAACAAGGTATTTATCTTTTATTTAGCTAGTTAATTCTGTATAATTTAAAAATGAAATCAAGAATAAATTGACACTTACAGGACCGTCACCTACACCTAAATTAAGCAGACTTGTGGACTATTCGTCCAGCCATGACTCATCATATGACCAACCGCAAGATTATAATTTTGGTGAAATTAATCAGAATTTTGATGAGGAGGGTAAGAACCAAGAGGTACTAGTTTGTTATTATTTTAGTAATGTTCTCACACAATAACTGATTATAGCAGAACAGTCAAGTGAAGTGAATCAAGGACTAACAAAACAAACATTCCGAAATATTGATGCTGATGAAAATGACCAAGGTAAGAATAAAATTATAAGTAGTAACTTTTCTAACTCGTAGTTTTTTTCAGATGAGCTTACTGTTGCACATCTACGAGAAAGAAAATGTGCTATGTGTTCTGAAACTTTTGTGACCGTAGCTCAACTGCAAGCTCATTTGCGTGCTCACTGTTGATTATTCTGACACTTTTGCAAACGACAATCAGGTTGGCATGGGCGATCAAGATATTCTCAATCTCCGACTTGTTACGTTTGCAATCGGAGAGAATTATAAAGAATATGAATCAATTCTGGAAAATGATCCAATCATCACTGTCCCTTTGATATTTAAGCGATCTAGACGAGAACTCACAAAGTTGATGAAGGAAAAACTACATGAATGTAAAACACAACTACAAAATACAGTTTATATCAAAAGTCCAATTTGAGAAACAGCAACCAGATGGAAGTCGTTTAAGTTCTTACCCAGTTTTCATCTCTTTCTTATTGACAGTTAATAATCAGAGTGAGATTCAATTTGTAATAAGAAAATCCTTATTACATTTCAAAGAACGGGTAGAAAACTTTACAAACACTGCATCAAATTTTGTGTTCAAAACTGTACAAGATTTTCGTGTCACATTCGCTTATTTTAATCACGTTAGTGCAGGAGGATCCTTTGTACTACCTGCAGTGCTACAAGGAAGAAAGTGCTGCCTCATTAACGTCTCAGGAGATGGTAGTTTGTCTTTCAAACGATGTATCCATATGCACNCAGGAGATGGTAGTTTGTCTTTCAAACGATGTATCCATATGCACCCACAGATAAGACCTCCACTGCCTCATGAATGGAGGACAAGATCCAATCGGTTGGACAGTGTTTCGTAGTACACAAACTAACGTAAACATTAACTGGACAGGAATTTTATTTCCATTTAATGTAAAGCAAGTAAAACGTTTTGAAGAACAGAATACGTCTATTGGACTAACGATAATTATTTTTGACGAAAATAAACATTTGGAAGACTCTACTCCTAAAAGCACCGTCGACTACGTTATTGATGATGTAGTTCGTGAAAATTCAGATGATTCTGTGCCAGAAAATTCAGATTTGGACTTGAATTATAAGCTGCAGCAAAAATCCGTTGTGAATAAATTGAGATCTAAATGCTACACACTTCACACATGCAAAGAGCCAAGACCGATACAGATAGATTTATTGATGGTCCTAGAGGAAGTTTGACAACGCTTTATTTTCATCAAGAATTTACACACTCTGTTATAAAGAAGTCATGGAACTCAAACAAATCAAGTCTGCCGCTACAGTCTCCATCCCTTTCACAACAGCACATATGATGAACATGTAAAATATTGTGCCGAACTAGGACTCCAAAAATTAAATTTACCAACAAAGAAATGGCTAAAGTTTGATAAGTACAAACAAACTGTGAAGCTACTTTACATAATTGTGGCCGATTTCGAAGCACAGTTAAATCAAACTACTGATCCGAAAGTCAGAATTGTAACTGGAAATGGAACAAAGAAGCTGCATGTTCACAATCCAGAATCATATTCGTGGTTATGTTGATGTTGATAATGAGTTAAATAACTGAGTTTTATCATGCGCAGAATCAAAATGAGAATGTAGCTAAAAAAATGATCAAAGATATTGTTGCATATTCGGAGGAGTTCATGGAAGACATAAACGCCAAAAAGTTCCTCACAATAGATACGAGTGGGTTGGTGTTCAAGAGTTGACTAGAATGAGAGAAAATTGCAAAGATTTCTTTAATAGAATCTCTGACGAAGGGAGTGTAGGGTATTTTGCTGAAGTAGACATTGAAATTGATCCAGAATACATGATAAACTTAACGCTTATCTTCCCCTGCCATACAAGAGATTGGTAAAAGTTGATGAAATTTCCGGACATATGATGGATTTGGGAAATGATATACAAGTCAACATGTCAACTTTCAAAACTGAACGACTGATTGCAGATTTAAGATCAAGAAAAAATTATATTTGTGAATTTCGTGCTCTCAAAGTGTGGATGAGTCTCGGTTGCAGGGTAACAGAAGTCCATCAAGCAGTAAAGTATCGTCAATCAGCCTGGTTGAAACTATTTATTGATTTCAATACAAAGAAACGGCAAGAAGCAACGAGGNTAAAGTATCGTCAATCAGCCTGGTTGAAACTATTTATTGATTTCAATACAAAGAAACGGCAAGAAGCAACGAGGAAAATTGAAATTGAGTTTTGGAAACTTGCCAGCAACGGAACGTTTGGAAAACTTGTTGAGAGAAGGATGTCAACNAAAATTGAAATTGAGTTTTGGAAACTTGCCAGCAACGGAACGTTTGGAAAACTTGTTGAGAGAAGGATGTCAACATCCGTGTAATTATTGATAAACAAAGTGGTGCAAAATTCAACAAAAAGCCAGCAGTGCAAAGTGTTAATATAATTCACAAAAATTTAGTTTTGCTGTCAATGAAACGTTTAGAAGTGACACTGGATAGACCAGTATGATGTGGATCCCCATGTTTGAAAATGAGTAAAGTACTAATGTTTGATTGGTACTACAAAATGAAATTATTGTATACGGATGCCGACAGTTTGGCAATGTTCATCAAAACAGGTAACATTTACAAAGACTGCGGAGCTACTGGAGACAAAAAGTTTGACATGTCTGATTATGATCCAAATCATCCATACTTTACTATTGAATACTTTAATACTTTAACATTGAAAATAAAAAAAAGTTGGGTGTCATAAAAGACGAAATATCAAATTGTACAATCACAGAAATGACAATTTGTAAACCAAAACTGTATGCAGTACGTTATGTCAAGGATGATATTGACTCGGTGACAGGACTTTCCCTGGGTGTTCATTACAATAAGAAAGGAAAAGGAATTCCACGTTTTGCTTTGGAAGAACAGTGTCACAATGACAATTTTGTAAATGCAATATGTAACCAAATTCAAACCTTTGTAACTAGTAAAAGTCTATGTTCTCTTAAACAAAAAATATATACTGTTGAATCCACTAAGCGAGCAATCAATGGTTTTGATATTAAAAAATTTATTTTAACAGATAATATTAATACATTAGCATTCGGTCATAAGGATATAAATTTGTTCTAGTATGTATATATTGTACAACATTCATCAAATACTGAATCTCTAATTCGAAATCTGTCATCCTGTTTCAAANTCTAGTATGTATATATTGTACAACATTCATCAAATACTGAATCTCTAATTCGAAATCTGTCATCCTGTTTCAAATGATAATCAATAAATAAATCCCCATATGGCTTCAAATTTTGAAGTGCAGTTTCGAATATCAAATTTCTCTTTTCTCCATTCAGTTGGGTTCCAAGTATATGCATTTGACTTGTCTCTCATGGATTTTTCATTAGACAAACGTATTGGCAGTTGGTTGTTAGAGTCCTAAGCGTCTTTTCAAGAAAGCTNTTTTGATATTAAAAAATTTATTTTAACAGATAATATTAATACATTAGCATTCGGTCATAAGGATATAAATTTGTTCTAGTATGTATATATTGTACAACATTCATCAAATACTGAATCTCTAATTCGAAATCTGTCATCCTGTTTCAATTGATAATCAATAAATAAATCCCCATATGGCTTCAAATTTTGAAGTGCAGTTTCGAATATCAAATTTCTCTTTTCTCCATTCAGTTGGCGTCCAAGTATATGCATTTGACTTGTCTCTCATGGATTTTTCATTAGACAAACGTATTGGCAGTTGGTTGTTAGAGTCCTAAGCGTCTTTTCAAGAAAGCTTTGAGTAAGAAGTATTAGGCTAACGTTACGATGATGGAATGTCCTTGTAAAGGCAGAGGACATATTTTTAGATTGACAAATTTCTTGCATAAAATCGTCAAATACAATAATTCTATGACGCTCAGGTGGATCAGAAAATTCCGCAGGAAGACCTTGATTAAATTTAATGAAAGGGATTTTTTGCTTGAGTCTATCAAAAAAAGTTTTCTGAACCTTTGTATAGCAATATAGAATGTCGTCGATAGGAGTATCAATCAATTCATGACGCCTTTCTAGAATAGATGCAGTCACTGTAGACTTTCCTGACTGAGAGCAACCTCTAACAGTCATACAAAATGGTGTTTTGAGACGATAATCAAAATCGACACAACGTTCCATGTCAAGAGTCATTATAAAACTGATAATTTATTTCAAATAATTAGAATTTAAACAGTTTTTTCAAGAATACATACTTGAATATTCTAGTGGCAAAAATGTAAATAAAATAAATTTTGTTGTTTTCTTGCGTTATGGAAATTGAAGTTTGTTTACTCCATGGATCCATTTCAATGGAAATTGTAATTTTTTCTGTAGGAATTTGAAATTCTGAAACTCAACATGACAGAAGAGTACGAGATTTGAAA
The DNA here is from genome assembly GCA_002738285.1 of Holacanthella duospinosa. Taxonomy (NCBI): domain Eukaryota; kingdom Metazoa; phylum Arthropoda; class Collembola; order Poduromorpha; family Neanuridae; genus Holacanthella; species Holacanthella duospinosa. The sequence goes on from NIPM01000285.1 coordinate 209,518, forward strand.
ATTTTGATGGTTTCATCTTTTGTAATTGCAATTTCATATTCATTTTGTGTTAGCAGAATAGCATTGTTAAGGAGATGGATTTGAAAGTCTGCAGTGGCAGGAATTTCGTACCGTTTCTGAATCCATTCACTCAAGTGCCTCCCTAAAATATTCGTGAAACATGTGAGAGGAGAGACCGGCTTATGCGGCTTTATGAGCCGCACACTATGTCCGGTGGACATAATCTATGCGGCCTTGTTGGCCGCATAACTATGCAGGCGTAGCCTGCATATGGAAACTCTATGCGGTCTTATGGGCCGCATAAAAGGGACATGCTTACCTTTAGATTCGAGTGTCATTTTGAGGGTCAAAAACCCAACCAAAGTTTGACTCAATAGTCTCCAAGAGTTTCAATAATTTTTCGTCTTTAGTTGGTTTGTGGCTGAAAAACTGACAGATATAACTGAACCCAATAAGGAAACTAAATAGAATTGTCAGGACAATAGCAAGGATAGTCGATGGTATTGGTTTCACTTTACGCTCTCCGGCAGACGACACATGTCCACTAGTGTTCATAATGACAATGCTGGACATGAAAATATATCCTTGTTTATTTATTCGTTTTTCATACGATTAAACCATTACATCTCTTTGTCTTGCTCAAGTCGAATTTTGATTTTGCTCAACTTTTCAATCACCTAATGGAATCTCTAGCTCATTCCCAGAGTAGCTAATGACCACTATATTATCCAAATTTTTCCGCACACAGCAATTACAATTGGAATTACTGCATATTGACAAACAATTTAGTAAAGGTTGCAAAAAATTAAAGTAACTCATTCTTCAACCAACACAAACTAACTCTTGTCTGTAGAAACTTTGTATTAATATACTATTCGGTCCTTTCACCACATACGTAACCGGATTTGTCAATTTCACTTTTACAATTTCATGTACAGTCTCATTGAATGTCTTTGATTAACACTTTTCAAATATTTTTTTTGTGTAATCAAATACACCAGGGTACCAATTTTTAATATTCCCTTTGGTTTCCGTCTTGGTTTTTTGTAAAGATTTTCAAACACTTCCATTTCTGTTTGTTTGGAATCACTAATGGTGTACGTCGAATACTTCTGTGGTATGAATTTTGATAGGCTTTTTCAAAATCTGATATTTTTTGCACAAACCGGTTTGTATTTTTTCCGTCATATATCTAGAAATTCGCTGAAATAATGTTCTGATAAATTTTTCGACATATGCACACTTGTGTGTGGAATGGACAACAAATTGATGAATATTATTATCTTGGCAAAATTCTTTCATTTGTTTCTCCATAAACTCGGTATCCGTATCAGATTGAAAATGCAATGGTTTTACACCTGCACGATCAATAATCTTTTGAAAACCTACCAATACATGTGGACAACTTTTCCGTTTAATTGGTTGAATCCATGCCATTTTTGAANTTGATGAATATTATTATCTTGGCAAAATTCTTTCATTTGTTTCTCCATAAACTCGGTATCCGTATCAGATTGAAGATGCAATGGTTTTACACCTGCACGATCAATAATTTTTTGAAAACCTACCAATACATGTGGACAACTTTTCCGTTTAATTGGTTGAATCCATGCCATTTTTGAAAAAAAAAAATCAAAAACACAAATCAAATATCGAAAGTTGTAATTGGATTTACTCCGGCGCTGTAAATCTGCCAAATTTATTCCCCAATGATTATTTATATCTGGAACAAATATCTGACGTCTTTGGAACTTTCGACGTATGGGAATGTCAAGAGAGTAGCCTCTTGATTTCAGCAAAGCTTCCTTCACACGTTTTAAACCTGAAAATTTATTTACTGCGTAAAAGTTATATGCTCCGCTATATGCTCCTGGATTTTTAGTATCGGTACAGGCTTCCAACACTCTTGGTGCCATATGGTCGACTCTGACATTATATCATGGAATTTATTTATATATGTAGCGAGTCGATAACGTGAGTAGTCTGTTCCTGAAACTCGTAGTGTCAACAATGGAAAATTGTGTGTTGAACAATCAAGCATTTTTAAAAAGCTTAATAAAAACAACAGCGCAGAAACGTATAGCTCGCATTCATAAGGCGACGGCGGAACAGATCAAGTCAATACGAGATTCTATACTCAATATTGCAAATCAGAACGTACCAATAAGTCCACGGTTGCTCAAAAAGTTCAAACGATACCGACCAGTTTTGAGAAAATTGGCATTGTCAAAGCCGAACTCAAAAACTTCTAAACGTATCTTGGTTCAAAAAGGTGGATTTTTGCCAGCACTGAGACTGGCAGGTTTGAGTTTCTTGACAAGTAGTTTGATAGATGTCTAAACGCATGAAACTCATTCCAGAGATATTGCTTCATAAACTCATGGAACTTGCAAAACCACAATTGGAAACCTGCAAAATTTTAGACAAACAAATCCCGGATGATTTGAAAATTTTGTTGTATCAGCAAGCAAATCGAAATGTAATAAAACAGTATTGAAAAATTGAAAAGACGCCAATCCTTGTAAAGTCAGTATTAGACAAAACACCTCCCTTACCTGATGTTCCCATGGCACCTGCACAAGAAGTACAGGATACTCCACCACCAAAACCATTGGCTTCACTTTCGGAAATATTGGGAAATGTGACCATCTGTTTTGATTCATTTAAAACCTTTTGGGAATTTTTGCAAATGTGAACAATGAAGTCGTTATCGACGGCAGTCCTACTACTGGATCTGATTTCAAGGATATTTTGACTCAATTATGCGGTAACAAGATACCAATTGATCAACTAGGTCTTTCTGAAGTTTTACAACGACTCAAAACATTTTCAATACCGCCTCATTTATTTACGATACGCATAAAAAGGATGCTTCAACTGCTGGATCAAAATGAAACTTCCGTTTCCAGGCGAATTAAAAAACGATGGCAACAAGTTTAAATTTTTTTTAATAATTTTATTTTCTAATTTTACAACATTGTAATTTTAAATTTTTATTAATACAATTATTTAATACTTTTTTATGAGTAAATAAAATTTAACAAAAACTGAAACAATTTTCGCATTTTTCTTATAATTTTTTGTAAAGATAAAGTAAAAACTATTGTTAGGACAGTTTGAGAAATCGCTTGCATGAGAAGAAAATTACAAATCTACCGCAGGAATCCGAAATTGGTTTTTGTACATTTTTCTTACTTCTAAAATATTTACACCCAACCTCAAGGCAAATTCCACAAGTGATGAGTATATCTATTTATAGGATTTCCATAGCTGCCAAAAATTCTATTTCCGCACCAGGGCGTTTAATAAAAAGTCCAAGCCAATGTGATCCAGGATCAGCAGCGACATCATTATTTACACAGAGGGGTAATGGGTATTGTTTGATTTTGACATTGGATAGATAGTCGCAGGGAATTACTTCACACTGTCCCTTCTTCCGACCTATAATATACTTTAGACATCGGTATATCTCCAGAGTATTCATTGTTTTGTGTAGTCTTTGAATTGTATTTGCTTGTCTCGGTTGATATACATTATTGATTCATATTCCGTATAAACAATGACTGTAACAGTCTGTGGCAAACCTTTCTTGAACCGCAAATTAATTGCAATATTGCCAAATTTTGGAATACAAAATGTATCCCTTGCTTGTCGAACATTAAACACTTGCAAAACTTTCCCGTTTTTAAATTTGTCCAATTTGATGTGAATTCCAGTCACAGTTGCCGATACCCAAATTGTGAAATATTGACAAATATGTCAAAACTGAACGGTCCCCACTAACGTCAAGTTCGTTTGCATGTTCAGTTATCGACTCTCCATTCATCTTAATTGTGGCCAACGACAAGTCAGAATGTTCAAATGCCAAGGGATTTGTATAGTATGAGCCGTGGACAGCAGTTCCGTTGATCAATCCAATTACAATGCGATTTGGTAAATGACCGCTAATCAAATTTTCGTTGTTATTTTGTAGTGTTCCGGTTAATAAAACATGTTTTCATGACCACCGCACGATTAGGATAAATTGCTGGATTTTCCACTTTCATATTTTTTAAATGCGCCAACTGAATTGAAGGTAAGAGTGTATGCTTCTACACCAAAAGTTTGGCTTCCACAACTTGGAATTGTATTTTTGCAATTGGAGTCGTTCCTGTTGTTTTAATACAAAATTAATCTAGAGTTCGATACAGCTGAATGCGTACATCAATTGCAGGAATTAAAAATCTTGGTTGTGTAAACAGTTCCGTGTGCAATTTGCCTGCTAATTCAATGTTTTACTTTTGACGACCATCTCCTTTTTTTAGCCATTCCGCGTCCGTAGTACTTAGTTCCGAGTCCGCTTTGGTGAGCATGGCAGCTTCACCAATCGATTTTTTTGTAATTTCGTGAGCAACCAAGAAAATCTTCAATATAGCTTCTGTACGGACAGTAACTCGAGTTATCCGTAATTTTCATTTCGGTTAGATGAACCGAAATTCGATGAAACATAGAGTGGAGTAAATTGTTAATTGGAGCATACGTGAAAATTTCTGTCACATCGGGAAGGTCTGCCCCAGTTTTAGTTGTCAATTTCCCTCGAATATATAGTTTTGATTTTGCAAAATCCAAACATTGTACATCGTTTCCTTGAATGAAAAATGCTATTGGAGCACTTCGATCGGTTACATTGTGCAAAGGATGAAACTCGGTCAGACTACTGGATTGTATAGTAATGTCGTATCCAGGTTCAGTAAACAAGTCCNTGTGCAAAGGATGAAACTCGGTCAGACTACTGGATTGTATAGTAATGTCGTATCCAGGTTCAGTAAACAAGTCCGTTTCTGCTCTAACATAATCGATGTGTTGGCCATTTGCTTGCTTTCGATTGATTTTAAAAAATTGAATTGACGGGAGTTTTTATCCGAATTTTCTTCTGCCTCTTTTGATTATTGTTTCTCAATTTTCTTNGTGCAAAGGATGAAACTCGGTCAGACTACTGGATTGTATAGTAATGTCGTATCCAGGTTCAGTAAACAAGTCCATTTCTGCTGTAACATAATCGATGTGTTGGCCATTTGCTTGCTTTCGATTGATTTAAAAAAATTGAATTGACGGGAGTTTTTATCCGAATTTTCTTCTGCCTCTTTTGATTATTGTTTCTCAATTTTCTTNAAAAAATTGAATTGACGGGAGTTTTTATCCGAATTTTCTTCTGCCTCTTTTGATTATTGTTTCTCAATTTTCTTTTGATGCTTACACGACGTCGACCACTGCCAGACTGATCCAAACATTGCTTTATGATTGTTTTAAATGCTTCTTTAGACCGATCTTTTACAATTTCCAAAACGTTTCGCTCATTCTGAAGTACGTCCGTTGCAACATTCTTCAACGCTGTCGCTGCATGTGGTAGAACAAATTTTTTCACTAATGGAATTAATTTTCTACCCAGATTTAGCAGAAATTACCTCAATCCAGATCCACGTTGTCGTACTAGGTTAGGCTTATAGAATATTAAATGATCGTCTTGACCTTCTCCATGTTGAGGACTGTAGAGTTTAAACAACTCGTCAACACTGTATTTGTGCATTATTAATATTTTTGTTGTCTGAAGTGTAGCGTTGCACTCAGCGTTCCAGATTCAAATGGTAGGGCCGATCCACTTTCGCTTCTTATATACATATGAATACTGTCAATTCTTGTTTTTGTTAATGGTAGATACTGCAAGTGCTGAAAGTCAATAGTTGAAACCTTGTCATCAACACCAGTATATGTGACAATCCGGATTAGAGGCGCCAACTGATTGCCTACATATTGTGGCTCAACAATGTCTGTACACAACAACGTCCTAATTTTTCCATAATTGAAGTATAAAGGGTATCCACCCTTGATGGTGATGTTGAAATTACCATCTATAGGCTCACTTGTATCCATGAGTCCCAATATAGCTTTTAAGTGTGATTCCACTTCTAGTTCTTCAAAGTTTCGTTGACCATCTAAAGTTAACTTTATAATACTTTCAGTCTCAGTAAATTTGTAATGTTCTGCACTTGAGTTTATTGTTTGAATGAGGTTTGAAACTGACGTACACATTTGTCGTAAATGTATTGGTTCAAAGTCCATTTCGTAAATTTCCTTGTCTTCAGATGGTAAAACATTTTGTTTTACCAATTGCTGCTCACTTGTCTTTAAGAAAATTTTCTTATTGATAGCATTCCAGAATATGTTGGAGCTTATTTTTTTGCTGATAAACCCACTGTTTGTGATTTTTAGCAATCCGATATCAATTTCAGTTTCGTAAAGAATTAGGTCAAATATTTTCATTTTTGCCGGTATAAAACTAAATTTATTACTGCTGGTATCATCAAATTTTAGATCGTTGAAATAATAAATTATAAATAAAGACTTATAAACTATTCTTTGATTTATTAAGTGTGTATAGTTTGGAAAGTAAAAGAACTAATAAAGAGAACTAATTTACATCTCATGAGAAAACAATAAGTTTAAAGATAATTCATAGTTTATCAGTAATCACTTAAAACTAAATCTCCTTGATAAGTAAATTTGTTCTAGGCAAGATCTATATGTTGAACTTCTTAGTCACCATGGTCACTCAATGTACATAGAAACAAGAACGAGAGTTAAGGTGGGATTGTTTCTCTGACACTACCTCCCAATCTCGACAACTCCCTGTTCCCCAGTTTTGGAATAATGAACTGTCAATTTCTCCTCAGATTTCATGTCAGCCTGCTTGCTACACTAAAGAAGAAAAGTCAATGTTAGAATTGAATCAAATAATGATTCTTGTTAGCATCCCATTGTCGCTTAGTTGTTTTGATGATTTGTTGTCCTTGTGATAATCTTGTCGTAANCTGTCAATTTCTCCTCAGATTTCATGTCAGCCTGCTTGCTACACTAAAGAAGAAAAGTCAATGTTAGCAATTCAGTGAATAAAATAATTACAAAGACAATAATCATAATCAGCCAAGGTTTAGAAATAGTCATCTCCGTCATTTCAGTTTTGTTCAATTCTTGTTTTGATCCCAATACTGTTTCTTCGATCTGCATCTTCGGCTGTAGAAAAAGATTGGCTTTCAAAGTAAAGGATGGGTCATTCTATTCCTGATGATTGAGTTTGAACTCTTCACCGTGATAGTGTTGTCGTTTTATCTAAAAATCTGAATTCATAGGAAGCATAAAAGTTTGATTATGACAAACTTGACTTTTACTGCTGATGACGATATTGCTTCCCGAGCAATAAATGTAGATGCTCCCATGTTGTGGCTTGATTTGTACATAGTCGTTTTCATCATATAAATGCTCCGTTTGGCAAACACCAAAGTATTTCGTACTCTCTGACAACATCGAATTTTTTTGCATTCTTGTGACGGCGAAAGTATTAAATTTGTGTAACGTACATTCACTAAGTAGAAGCAATCCTCTTTGTTTGAAATAATGACATTCTTTGGACCAATATATTTCACAACGCATGTCTTCTCTGATGTTTGATAAATTAAATCAAATGGATCGGCTTCTAGAAGTTTAAGCGTCTTATTTTGTACGGGTGTATTAAACTCCATGTAGAGATTGGTTCTGTCATATGAAAGTCTGCATCGGTCCGCTGTTGCATATTCAAAAGAGCATTCATTTCCGCAAGGCAGTGTAAAATTGATGCAGTCAAAGAATGGGGAATGATTCTTGTTAGCATCCCATTGTCGCTTAGTTGTTTTGATGATTTGTTGTCCTTGTGATAATCTTGTCGTAATATAAAAAATGGCATACATCGCGCCTGATTGAGTACTTGAGTTTACGAAAATTTTTTTCAATATGATTAAGTCTGGAGGTGAGGACTTCTACTTCTCTCTCCAAAACTGCTAAACCTTCTTGAGTTAAATTCCATTGTCTTGAAGCTTCTTCCAATTTGATTACCTGTGCATCCGATTCAGTTTGTAAAGTATTGGCGTGAGATTTCGCCACTAAAATTCTGATACTAAATACTGGAATTTCATCACAGGTGACGGACCTGTGATGAAATTCCAAGCCCAATTGATGCAACAATAGAACAATGATACTACTGAGCAGAAGAGTAGTAACGATGAACCTCTTGTATCTCGCTTGGACTTCTGTAAAAGGACCACGAGGACACATCAATTCAATTTTTTTGATAAAATATTCTTGATAAAGTTCTTTGCATCTTTTTTTAGTTACTGCATGCAATTCTTCATGAATGTTTTCCTCTGACAAAATTTCGCATGGGCTTTTGAACTTGATAAGCAGATAATAATGATTAAATTCAGTTAGGTAATTGGGGTATTACTGGACCTCCATATGATTGCATGATGATTCACTGTTGTTACTCCTTCGCTGAAACAAACAAGACAGAATATAAATAGAAGAAATGTGTGCATTATTTGACCAACTGATTTTGTCTGCTTTTTTTTTTAATTTCCTGTATAGTAGAAGTGTCTCCATTCTCTTTTGGAATATCCAAGTTTAGGCGCTTGATCATTGATTGGTGATGAAGTTTCAGTAGAGGCTTGGTGAAAATATCAGTAAGTTGATCAGTCGTAGATACGAACGTTGTTTTAATTATTCCATTTGCCTGAAGTTCTCTAGTATAATGGAAGAGCACATCTATGTGCTTGGACCTTTTGTGAAATTCTGGGTTGTTTACCAACTTAATCGCACTCTGATTGTCGACCTTAATTCCCGTGGGTTGATCAATGACGACTTCAAGTTTTTTTAAATGGTGTTGAAGCCAAACCGCCTCCCTTGCTGCTGAAGCTAGAGCAATGTATTCCGTTTTCATTGACGACCAGGAAACAATTGGTTGCTTTTGACTTGACCACGTGACAAGATTTGACCCAATGAAAAACTCAAATCCACTGGTGGATTTTTGTTCAATTTTATCGCCTGCGTAGTCTGCATCTGAATATCCTTTTAAATCCAAATTTTTTAATCTAGAGTAATAAAGCCCAATCGGCTTAGTTCCCTTCAAGTATCTTAAAATTTTCTTTGCAGCAGTCCAATGTTCTTCACCATATCTACTCATAAACTGTGCAAGTTTTACAACTGAGTAAGATATATCACTTGTTGTTTCTTTGAAAATCAATTTTGATTTAGAAATTTAGTCAACAAGCTGAACCAACATCTCGGTGCTTGTTTTAAGCCTTATAAGCTTCTTTTTAAAAGACAAACAAGAATTTCACCTTCCTCGTATCCTTCAGGTTGTCTCATATATATCACTTTGTCTAAAGATCCATGAAGAAATGCTGTCTTAATATTACACTGTACTATTTGATATTTTTTGAAAATAGTAAAAGCAAGAATGAGTCGAATTGACCCATATCGACAAACCGAAGCAAAGGTTTCTTCGTAATCAATTCCATATTGCTGCTTGAAGCCTTTTACGACCAAACGTGCTTTGTATCTTTTAACCGATTGATCTAGCTCACGCTTTACTTTAAAAATCCATCAGCAGTCAAGAATTTTTGCATTCTTCGGACACAAAACCAAACTCCATGTCTGATTGATATTGTGGCTATTAATTTCTTCATCCATAGCCACCTTCCATTCTTTCCATTGAGATGCTGACATTGCTTCAGTATATGTCTGTGGTTTCAAAAGACTTTCTGCAAAATTCAAATGATACCAATCGAGAGATTTGATTTGTGCTCTGTCCCTCAATTTCATTTCGTGCTTCTGTTCTGGGAACTTAACCTCTTCTCTTAATTCGCTCTCATCCTCACTTTCGATTACTCTCTTCATTGAGTTCTGATTCTCTTTCCATTCATTCAAATTTCAATATTGAATTCGAAGCTGAATTTTCATAAAATGTTTCATTCCGAGCCACTATCACTGACTGTGAAATTTTGTTGACGATGCTTCATATCCTACCAAAATGTATTTCTTTCCTTTTTGATCCCAGACTTTCCGCTTCTGATCAGGCACATGCGCGAAAGCGTTGCATCCAAAAATTCTTAGATGTGCCATATGAGGTTTTCTGCAAAATATCTGTTCAAAGGCAGTTATTTCAGAACTTTGTTTGTCTAAAAGTCGAATATGTACATAAACTGTAGTACTACAGCTTCATCCCAGAAATTCTCTGGAATTTTTTCTTGCCTCATCATTGCCCTGGCTGTGTCCTTCACTGTACGAGTTTCTCGCTCTATTCTTCCGTTCGATTTGGGACAAAATGCTGCCGAAGTTTCGTGGACAATTCCTTTCTCCTTAAAGTACGAGAGTAAGTTATTTTAGACAAACTCTGTGCCGTTATCGCTGCGAAAAGTTTTCATTTTCCTTCCCGTTTGCTTTTCCATAAATGCTATATATTTTTTAACACAATCCGCTGTTTGACTCTTGTGTTTTAAGAAAAAAACTATCCGTTAACCATTTGGTCGTCTTTCATTAAGAGAAAGTAATTTATTCTACCAAGTGATGGAATTGGAAATTTCCCTGCAAGGTCAGCATGGGACATTTCAGCCTGTTGTCTTTCTTTTCGATTCAACCAGAGGAAATGATTTGCTTGCCTGCTTCCCTTCTTGACAAAAAAAAATCTCCATCCAACTCTGCTGTAAGAATTGCTGTCACCGCGTTCCTTTTTACTGTTTCTTTAATGTAGTTGAGGTTGATGTGAGCACATCGCTCATTCCACAACTTTGGTTTTGAAATTTTCTCTAAAGAAGAAAAAGCCTGAATTTCTCCTGATCTAAACTCCATGACATACAGATTTCCTATTAGATACTCGACAGGACCTGGATTACCATAACCGTCAAAGTACTTTGTTTGACCTGCTGTTCGAATAATTGTATAACCCTGATTAGCCATTAATGACTCGGAGAATAGATTTGCTGAATTAAAGATGTAAAGGACATTATGTACGATACATTGATGCCACTCTTGATTTATAAAAGCCTGAACTTTTACGTCTCCTATTCCAATTGCTTGAATGGCCTTATGATCTGTTAAAAAGACTGACTTTGACTTTGTAAATTCTTCATACCTGGTAAATCATTCTCGAATTCCACAAATATGAGTGGTAGCTCCTGAGTCACTATACCAATAAAAGTTTTTTTGATCAACTTCTCACATCATAAATGCGGTCCTTGTGTCAGATGAGCGATTTGGCAATTGTTTTCCAAATTTCGAAAGTCCTAACCACTACCTTGAGTTCTCAATCTGCTTCCGCATTCCCTTGCCCAATGTCCTTTCTTCCCACAAAAATTACAGTTGGAAGTTTTCTTAAGTTCTCAAATTTGCTTCTTTCGCTCTTCGGAAGACTCAGGTTACTTCTTTCGTTCTTCGAAAGGTTGTTTATAAGATGCTGATGTCCTTACTTGATATCCCTTTTGTGCACTAGATTCTTTATCAATACTTGATGCAGCAGTTTGTGCGGACTCTAAGTCTTTTTTTCTGAGTCTAGAAAGAAGAACAGCCATCGTCTGTTGATTTGGGTCAACGCTGTCCCTTGCCTTCTTAAAGGCATTATGCTTCTCTGGGAAACAGGATACTATTTTTGTGACAATAGTATCCTCATCAATCGCGACGTTCATTTCTCTAAGACTACTGGAAAGCCTTTCGATTGCAGTGTATGCTGACACTAAACTTTTTCCATGCTTCACTTGAAATTTTAGAAAAGCAGATAGCGTATTCTGCTTATTCAAAGCAGAGCTATCTGAATGAATTGTACTTAAACGGTCAAAAATTCCCTTCGCTGAAGTACAATCATAAATATGATTTGTTTATTGTGTCCAATGTAGGAACAACAATTGCTTGGGCATGGATATCTTTATCATCCCAAGGACCCGTCATGGTGGAAGGTTGTTCACTTGATCTATCAACAACATCCCACAATTTTGCGGATTTAAGAATAAGTGATACCTGAATTTTCCATTGTTGGTAATTTCCTTCAGTTAGCTTCACAACGTGAGTAGTGTCTACTTTTCTCACAGTACTACTCATCTTGGCTTTCTTTTCTCACTGTTTCAAACTTTCACTACTAGTTATTTAAATTCTTATTGCAACCGATAACCATGTTCTGCTAGCATATCATCAAATTTTAGATCGTTGTTGAAATAAAAAATTATAAATAAAGACAAATAAGCTATTCTTTGATTTATTAAGTCTGTATAGTTTGCAAAGTAAAAGAGAACTAACTTACATCTTATGAGAAAACATTAAGTTTAAAAGATAATTCATCGTTTATCAGTAATCACTTAAAACTAAAACTCCTTAATAAGTAAATAAGTTCAAGGCAAGATCTATATGTTGAACTTCTTACTGCAATATTAATAATAGTAAAAAAAGTTTACGGTAACGGTTACGGTTAGATGAACTGATCTTGATCTTAATCTCATGGTTACGATCATCTTCGAATTAATAACAAAAAATTAGAAAAAGTTTAGCTGCACCGGTTCTCAGTAATCTTGACTTGCTGGTTGCAGATGCTTAATAGTGGTTGCTATGGGTCCCTACTTTGATTGTCAATATATTATTAAAAATTAAAAAAAAAGGAAGTGAATTTAAAATAAAATTTTTACTTGTCATATTTTGAATCAAAAGTTATATCTTTGTTAGAAGTAGCTTATACAAAAAGTGACAGTGGATGGTTCCAACAGTGAAGTCCCACATATTTGAGTTGGTCTTCTTCCTGACTGTCCAAAAAATTTTTTTTTTGCATAATTACTGTTGTTGCGGCTTCAGTGGTAGTGATAATAATTATTATTGTCAAAATGGTCTAAATAACGACATTAACCTCAATTTTTTTAATAACTTTGGCAACATTTGAAGTTATTGTCGCTAGAAGAATAGGACCTGAGGCTATTCCAGACTCTCTAGCTTGAGAATCGGCAATGAAACCAATCAAAGTACATACCCAACCGTTGCCACAAAAATCTGCGCAAGTCCAGTCCATCCATTATGGTGATTCTCAAGTTTCTGAAAGTCATGACCAATCAGCGAAAAAACCAGAGGAAAAACAAAAGGGTAATTCCACACCAACTATTATTTTCAGAAATATCACATAATCGCAAATGTTAGAATAAAATGCTTAAAGAATGGTTTAACTTGTCCTCAGTCAGTATCCATTTTCAAAGTTGTAAAATTTTGATTCAAAGTATTTTAAAATTAATTCCAAAAAACACCAAAAACGTAGAATAATTGAAAACAAAATACTAATGTGTGGTAAAGAAATGGGGGGTGAAAATTTTTACAATCTTTTCGAATTCTCACCATTTGCAGTTGCGGTATGAAGGTGAACAATGTCATGATAACAAAAAAAAGCTTGTCTCAGTCACTACCACATGCAATTTAGACATTATTCACCATCTTCCTGCAACATATAGTAAATTAATTTAGGAAATGATCCTTAATTTCAAAATCATCATTTCAAATTACCCTAAAAGTTCGCACACAAACCCCTAACGAATATAATTGGAAATAAACCGAGTTTTAATTTTCTATGATTACCATGTCGCTTTGTCACTGATTTTTCGATTATGATTTTCGTTAATAAATAAACAACCCGTGGGTTCCCGCAGCCCTCCCAAGGGTTCTCGCAACCCTGCCTAGACTTCCCGCAGCCCCGTGGGATCCCACAGCCCTCTCGTGGGTTCCTACAGGCTTCCTGAGTCTTCCAGCAGCCATCCCGTGGATTCCCGCTGCCCTCCATAGTCTTCCCACAGCCCTTTCGAGTCTTCCCGTAGTCCTCCCGTGAGTTTCCCAAGTCCTACCTAGTCTTCCCGCAGCCCTCCCATGTGTACCCAAAGCCCACCCGTGAATTCCCACAGCCCTCCTGTGGGTTCACGCAGCCCTCCCATGAGTTCCCGCAGCCCTCCCTAGGGTTCCCGCAACCATTCCATGGGTTCACGTAGTTCTTTCGTGGGTTCCAGCAGCCTTTCCTAGTCTTCCCGCAGTCCTCCCGTGGGTTCCCACCGCCGTCTTGAGGCTTCCCGTAGCCCTCCCTTGCGTTCCCCCAACCCTCTCTAGTTTTCCCGCAGCCCTTCCATGTGTGCCCAGAGCTCTCCCGTGAGTTCCCACAGCCCTCCTGTGGGTTCACGCAGCCCTCCCATATGTTCCCGAAGCCCTCCCGTGGGTTCCCGCAGCCATTCCCTGGGTTCACGCAGCTCTCTCGTGAGTTCCCGCAGCCCTTCCTAGTCTTCTCGCAGTGAAAGAAAAGGACGAGCTGACAGCAAGAATTATACCACAGTTGAAAAGTTGATTGTAATAATTATTGAAATTACGGTAAAAAACAATGACAACAATGTAAAGGAAGATGCCAGTGATCATGAGACACCACGAACAGAAGTTAATCAATAACTAATAACTGCGTTTGGTGATTCTGTAAATCCATTGTTGTAAAAAATAATGCAACAAGGTCAAATAAGCCTAAGATATAGTTAATTAATTTTTATAGTTATACAATTTTCTAGGTCTTTCAAACTTGCAAATGAAAGGCTAGTAAGGCGTTAGTCTTTGTAACCTTTGATTGAGTCGATGTAACCGTTGAAATTTGGTTTCACTTGAGATGTTACCGTAATTCAGGTTACATGTATTATTAAAACCGATTTTTAGTCAAATAAATAATTGATTTTTGCTACTTAAATTAAAAATTTCAAAAAAAAAAAAATAATAAAAAGTGTGATCCTGAACCACCTACTGATGAGGTTCACAAAAAGAAACTAAATTTTTTAAAGTGATATTAATCTGAAGTTAGTCACCATGGTCATGGTCACTCAATGTACATAGAAACATGAACAAGAGTTAAGGTCGTGATTGTTTCTCTGACAACTGGCATTATAACTTTGACAGATGATTTGCTGTTTCGTTGAAATTCGTGATATCCATAGATATGTCCTACCATATCTTTGATTGACTTTTCAAAGTTAATTGATCGAGTTGCGTATGGTTTCTCATAAGTAAAACTCCACACAGGTCTCACATTATCTCCATTTGTCTGCAACTTAATTTGAAAATTTGCAACCAAAATTTTGATCAATTGTTCCAATTCTACAAGGCTATTTATTGGTTGCACACTGTAAAATTCGATGGATGTTTTTGTCAACCAAGTTTTTTCGTCGGTAGATCCTTTTTTTACATTTATTTCTGTCAATGCTGTTGCTATATCGATTCCTTCACGTTTTGCATGTTCCCAAACATCGGTTGGGGTAAATACAATTTCCCGCTTCACATTTTCATTTGTAATATTGAAAATTTTTACCACCATGTTAGGTACTATAGCTGAAGCTCGAGAGATTTTTCCAATTTTTAATACAGTATTGTCTTTTGGAATTGACGGTTTCTTAAATGTGTAGCTACACTCGACCAGTGCTACTTCATGTACGTTGTTTTCTAATTCCAGTGGTCTACTTAGCTGATTTTTAAAATTTGAAATTGTGTCGTCCTGAAAATACAATTGTGATTCATCACTTTGTAAATGTACATAAAAGTTGTCCATTTCTTACCAAGAACAAATTAATACTGGATTGAATATTGCTTTAGCATGTTTAATTTATAGCTTAAACTAAACTAATTTATGTGATAAAACTGAAGGTTAAACTCATTAAACCTACTTGGGTCAAAATTTTTAGGGTAGTAGTACCCAAGCTGAACCCCTAACCTTCTACTGCGTTGAGTTTTTAGGGTTGTAAACCTTAAAATTAGACTCATTGAACCTTTTTAAGTCTATTTTGAGAGACTACAAGGTTAAAATAAACAAAAAAGATTTATAGACATCTGTCATCTCAAAAAAAAGGGTCTTAATTGAAAGTCGACCTAACTCACCCTTGGTGAAGTAGACAAAGGTCTTTTAGCTTATTTAAGTTGAGGTCATTTACCATCCCTGATCATGCAGCTTCATCTCCCTATCCCTGGGTCATGCAGCTTCATCCCCCTATCCCTGGGCCATGCAGCTTCCCCCCCCCCCTCTATCCCTAACTACTACTAACTCTAAATTAGGGATGCCCCTTTATTCCCTATTCGGACACTTTTACAAATATTAATATTCGTAATATTTTAAAAATAATATTCGCAAACTATTCGAATACACTTTTGAATATTTTTTAAATCGAAAGTATTTTTCAAATCGGAAATAAGTAAGGAAATTTGGACTGTGCCTCATCTTTAATTGTATAAATAATCTAAAATTCAAATTCATTGGTTGTGTTATATAACTTCCAAAAGCCTAGAGAAGTCTAGATCTTTCACTTTTACTCAAAATGTAATACTTTTAAGTTACGATTGAGGAAGGTTAACAATTCGCCATGCTCAGGAAAAGTCTGAAACGATTATCTTCGTATATAAATCCATCAGAGAATAATCGTTCGCCGAAAACTGTTCGCAGGAACTGATAAATACTTCCGCACTAAAAAAGTAATGTGTGGAAAGGCTGAGTGGTTGTGTTTCCACCATGAAAATCGACTCTTACCTGTCTACATTTTGTATAACAGTATAAGACCTGATTTCACTTGTGAACATTACTTGTTGGAATGAAGTGACTTGTTCAATCGCCTTAATATTTTGCATTTAATTTTTTCTTCAAATTCCTGCAAAATTTTTTCAAAATGAATTATGAGTCTCGTTGGTGTCAAGAGGATTTTGGATATTACTTGTAGACGGATTTTCTGCAATCGGAATTTTGAGATGCTTCTTACAGTTTTCAGACATTTCTGCCACCAAATCTTTATGGACTTCTGCTTCGATAAAAGACAACTTGTAACGCGGAACAAAGAATGTAGTCATGTGTAGTTTAAATTTTTGAATAAATTTTTAAACCCATTACGCTAACTTTGAGAGTTTCTTTCAGATTCCATACTCCGAAATGCTTACGGTAATCCTTTTCCAAATAATTTGTGAGAGTCATAATACATGGAAGTACTTCTGAAATTATTGATTCTGACTCACTGATGATTTTTGTTATTTTTTCAAAAGGTTGAAGAAGAGAAAGTACTCCTTCCAGTAAATACCACTGATTTTGGGTCAAATTCACAATCCTTTGCCTCTTCCGCTGAGAAGTATATGATGGCAGCTTTTTTATTCAAAAAACAATTTAGCATATAATAGCACGAGTTCCAACGTGTAGGGATATCTTGCACAAGCTTCTGAACTTCCAAATTAAATTCTTTCTGTATAGCTCAAAGTATATTAGGTTTTGAGGGGACTAATGGAACAAGCTGTTTAAGACGAGTCGAAAAACACCCAACGCGCATGTGCTTTCGAATATTCGTCCGAACTATTCGTATTCGGTTTCATTTCAACTACGAATATAATATTCGAAATTTTTACGAATACCACTATTCGGTGCAACCCTATAAATCTAAACTATTTCCGTAATCGGTTCCAAATATAAACACTGTTCTCTACGATATCTTATGCTTAACGTAGCTAAGCTCATCGCTGAACGAAAATATTCGTCCTGTGGTATAAGACTATTTCGAAGGCTTATAAAATGTCTGCATAATCCTCTTTACTACTTAAACTAATCAATTTGCATCCTATACCTTTCCCGTTTTGACCAAACGAACTTTACGAAGATTAGTTGAACACTGCATATTCATATATTTAAGTTAATTGACCGTTACCATAACTCAATAACTTTCCAATTACATGAACCAAAACAAGTTCATTGACCGTTACCATAAGTCAATAACTTTTCAACTACTTAAACCAAAACAAATTCCCACGGACTAAGAGACTGTTTTCCTTAAAACTTAGTAACCACAGCTACTTTACTTATTATTACAAGTTCAATCCTTGACTTTTTTTTCAATTCCCAAATCCTAAATTATTCAACATACGACTATGCTAATTTGTACTTAAATCTATGACCACTGTCATTTTCTGTTTCCCGCATAAAACTAAATGGAAAATTTACTATTTATGCATATTGCAATGGAAATTACTATTCCTTCAGTATCATCTTCATTCTTTGACTAATTTGCCCTTTCGACCATATTAGCTTGAGGGTGCTAAAAACTGGTGAAAATATGTCTTATTTTACATTTCTTACACATTTGTTTTATTAATTTCGGTTAAAATTGACTACCGTTATCGGACAGCAGTCATTACAGTCCCATTACGACAACAAATCTCATCTTTGAAAACTCGAGCAACTCATCTTGTTGGTGATCTCATCGCAAATAATTCAACTCCATTTAGACAATTCGTCTTCTATTACTAATGAGAACCTATTTCAGAAATAATAGAAATGAATTTTTATTTTCGACAACTCTCCCAAATCTTCTCCCAAAAAAAACACTCGGAGTAACCGACACTATGAAAGCGAAGCGACAACGATCTAAAATGACGTACCTCATCATCAGAGGGCGGACATATCTAGATACTTCTTTTTAAATATTGCACCTACACCTCTGTAACTTCGTATGTTTCCAATTCATCTAATTTGAGGATGAATGGAATGGCCTTATAAAAAAGTATTTTTTGTTTTTAGGCATTGGGAAGTACTTTCAAAAGTATTTTCAAATATTAAGTAATTAAGTAATTTGATATATTAATCGCTTTTCGGCACAATTTCCTCCATATTCGCTCTAAATTTGCCCGATTAGTCAAAATGATAACATAGCGTAAAAGTTCAGTTATGTTCAAAGAAGTATATTTAGAATTAAATTATACATCCATTAAATTTTGGGTGAGGCGAATTTTGAAGGACCGAAATACCTAACAACCACATTGTCCAGTCGGGGCCCGAAGATTTAAGCCGAACCTTTAGTTACAACGAAAGCTTTTCTAGGTCCCAGTTACAATAGACATCATTTTACGTCGGTTAACACGAGCGCCAAATAATTGTATACTTTCTGCAGAAAGCTAAACTTTTTCAAGAAGAAATTTAACCTGGATGTTGTCACTTCTCTGTCCACCGACTCGTTTATGTGTGCCTTTCGACGATTTATTTCTCGAAGAGGGAAACCGAAAATTGTACTTAGCGACTGTGGCACAAATTTTGCGAACGTGCAAATCGTGACTTGAAAGAACTTCTGGAACTCCTGAAGTCAACTACAAACAATGAAGTTATCGCCACCACTCTCGCATCCGACGAGATTGAATGGCAGTTCAAGCCACCCAGTGCTGCCCCACTTTGGACTTAGGGAGGCCGGTGTGAAGTCCGTGAAAAATCATTTACACAGAATCATTGCAACCACTCCACTCACATTTGAAGAAATGAGTAGTCATGACTCAAATTGAGGCTTGCCTCAATTCCAGACGCGGTTACGATCAGCACCTTTTGCTTTTCATATTCACTCATTGTTAGTAGTTATCTGTGTAGAATACTTAACTCTGGTTTGGAGACAATAAATATCAATTAAATATGCAATATTTCATGCCGTCTACAAACCTTCACTAATTTATACTTATAAATTCATAAGTTATAAGTTTCAAATCGTAAGTTATACAGAGGGTTATTTTTGTTTTATTTGGCCAGACAAAAAAAAGTCCTACACGAACAATTTTCGTATGTAAATTTTTTTTGTGTGCTCAATGTGTTGTCCAGGCGATTCTTAACAATAAGCGCTGTTTCCATGAATCGTAAACATTTTGAACCATTTCATGGGAAACATTATTCCATTTCTGTTGTAGCATTTTCCAAACTCCAGCGATGGTTCTTGCTCTTCGCAAATGAAGCCTCCGTTTGAGGAATCCGAAACCAAAAAACTTCATGGAACTAGTGTCAGGCCTTTTTACAGGTATTTCTGATTTTGGAATGATGGTCATTCCAAGTCTCGTCTTCAAATCTACTGCGTAAGCCGTGGTTTTTTTTGAGAAGTATGATGAAGCTGTGTCGAGATGAACAAACACTTTCTCCAACTCACCAGGGTACAATGAAGCCACAGATTCTTCAAGTAAAGGTTTCAAAACATGTTCAATATAGTACTTAGAGTTTACCTTGAATTTTTTTTGGAACTTTGATCAAAAGCACAGTCCCCCGACCAGTCATAGCACCAACAACCGTGAATCTGTACCAAACTTTTCTTTTTTGTGACAATAATATTCGGGGTCTTGTTTCGATGAACTGGTGTAGTAATCCGTCTGATACCTTCGGAGTCTTGAAGAAAGAAGAGTGCTCGTCGATTGTTAATGCATATTCGGACATTTGACCCGCCAGATGACCCTCATATAGTTTTCGGCAGTTTCTCTTCCGATTTTCGATGTGGGATTGCTTCATAGCATGTACCAGGGGCTTCCTTTTAATTTTTTTGTTCAAATCTTCATGGATGGTCTTCCAAACGATGTGCTGTGAGACGTTCAATTTTTTTGCAATTTGATTTTGGCTCGGTAGATTTTCTCTATCAGTTAGAATGTAAATTATACGAATAAGATGTATTGAACGAATTTTACGGACGTTGTTTATGCTGAATTTTTAGGGAAGAAAGTCCAACTTGCTTGTGATTTCGCTTTTTTTCCCATTGAATTTAGTACGTAGTACACTGTAGACTTTGAAATGGACGTCCCCAACTTTTCCAACGTACGCACGGTGTCTCGCGCTGAAAATCTCCCTCTGGAAAACTCTCGAACCCTATTCTCAAATTCCAAGTCTATTTTTTCGGTATCTTGACCCGCTGGACAAACAGTGACAATTTTGCTGGATGTAAAATGTATTTAAAAGTGAGAGTTGAAAATTTCAGAATTTTTATGCGCGCGGGAGGGTAGATACAGTGAAGATTAGCTGGCCAAATAAAACAAAAATAACCCTCTGTAAGTCTTACTACCTACCCATTAGGCAAAACAAATTTGGTTTATTGTGATAAATATCCCAACTCAGTAAAATTAATCAAACAATTCAATAAATTTTTGTAGAAATAGATAATCATACTGTTATGCTCTGGTATGACGGTAGTTTCAGTTACTTTTCGATTTGAGGCAGAGAATAGCAAAATTTCTTGGAGATATCCGACCGTCGAATATTGGAACAATATTTGGACTTTGTCCTAAAAAAATAGATAAAATTAAGGTAGACTAAACGTCAAACTATCTAAAGTATATTCCCCAACCTTGCTCAAATAGGTAAAGAGTTCTATCCAATAAAATGGCTGTTTCAATTACATTAGCCAATAGAACTCGAAGTGAATAGAAGACAACAACTCGCCACCATTGACTTAGCATGCCCTCAACTTCATCGCTCTCCAGTTCCCAATCTTCGAAAGTCATGTCTGTCTTCCCAAGCGCTTCTCTAGCATATCTAAATAAAAATATTCACAACCAATCAAATTTGATTTAAATTATTAAAATTAGGGATGTAACGAATACCGGTATCCGGCCCATAAACGAATAACGAAGCTTCGCTTCGTTCTACAAACGAATAACGAATATCTCATACTGTGTTAGTGGGGTATCTTTATAAAGGTTTCAGTTCTAGGATTTGCATTCATTCGTCAGAATTACGTTTTGATGAATACCGCAGATTTTATTTTTAAGGACTTTCTTTAAAGCAAGTAAGTAAGTTTAATTTAATCTGGTACTCATAGTTGAGTCGAGGAATATTGTGATGTATGACTACTAGCTTGAGAATACAAGAACATACAGCACTTCTAAATAGCTATTTTGACATTTTAGCTGTTAGCGAAATTTCCGTGAAATTTTTTTTATCAGAAATTTGAGATTCTTTCTTTCTTCCATATCAGAGTCAAGATACCCGAATCCAAACCCCAGCCCTAGCCCCCAAAATATTTCCAATCGGAACCAGTCGGAAAATATACAGTACAGTTTGCTTCTATGGTAGTTAGTTTTTAAAGATTACAGTAAACCTCGGATAAGCCGGATTTCAAGGGACCGCAAAATATGGTTCGTGGTAACCGAGGTTCGGCTTAAGCGTAAGCCGAACATACAACTTGGGGAACAATTTGTTCGTCTTAGCCGAGGTAGTTTTAATTTACCATTACTTTATAATAGTAAGTTGTTG
>NIPM01000285.1:232010-253486 GCA_002738285.1 Holacanthella duospinosa
TTCTCCAAAATATCCAGACGATCTAAACTCATTTAATCTATTTTTTAACAAAGCACACTAGTCCAAATAATACTACTGAACCTTACTTGGAAAATCCTAAGTAAACTTTGTTTTTGAGTACAAAGTCATACCTAGGTTTTGATTCTTAATACAAATCTGAATCCAAGGTACGACTTCTCAAATACTTAAGTACGACTTGTTACTTCAGTATCAGCTTGAACTTGAACATTAATTTTTAATATGAATTTCTCTAATCCAATCACATACTCTTACTTAAGTACGGTTTATTAATTTGGCAGTTAAAATCTGGCATACCTTCAAACCTAGAAAATCTAAAAAAATAAACCAAGAACCAACAACAAACCTTAAAAAACAAACCTACAAAAAAAAACGAAAAACAAATAAAAAAATCTTAAAAAAACTGACTACCTTACAAGCAAACTGTACTGTATATTTTCCTACTGGTTCCGAGGAGTTGAATTTTGGTGGACGGTGCTGAGATATCGAAATGGGGTATCTGACTCTGGTTTCTTCCATTCTGAATTGCTGTTGTCACTGTGACGTTTTAGTTCATTTGGATTCATGTTCAAACTCGCTCATTTCATGTTTGAAATTTTCGTCCGAATATTCGTCCGAAGNAATTTTCGCCCGAATATTCGTCCGAAGCTTCGTCATGAGACCCCGAATACGAATATCTGTATTCGTCGGAAAAATAGGCCGAATNTGTTCATTTGGATTCATGTTCAAACTCGCTCATTTCATGTTTGAAATTTTCGTCCGAATATTCGTCCGAAGCTTCGTCATGAGACCCCGAATACGAATATCTGTATTCGTCGGAAAAATAGGCCGAATATTCGTTCGGACGAATATTCGTTACATCCCTAATTAAAATTTTATAATTTAAAACCGTACATTACAAACCCTTTCTCCTCAAAATCCTTAACACTACAGAGACCTGCTTTTCTTCGGTTTGGATACTTCTTGAAAATGAGGAACTCCAACGTGGCTCTGAAGCAATGGATCTAAGCAGTAACCACAAATTTCGATAAAATTTTGTTAAAAGATTTCAAATTTCCTCATCTACTTTCAGTTTTTTGTAGTCGGAAGTTTTGAGTTTATCAATATACTGCTCAATTGCATGACAGGCAACTTCCTTCGCTTCATAACTCAACTGTAAATGACAATCTTGTTTTAGAAATTCACACATTGGGAACCTATGGAGAATATAAATCAAAAAGTCTTAGCTAACTTGTAACCTAAGTAACTTGAGGTCGAGGTGATAGTTTTTACCCCTTATCAGTCAATTTCATGTAGCAACAACCAACGGATACTAGAAATTTTGACTCTTGGGAAGAGACGAAGGTGTCAATGAGTATAGGACCAAGGTCTCCACATGTATGGATACCAACGACTCCGAAAGTACCATAATCCATGGGTACTTCGACATTTATTCCCAAATCTAACTTAAGTGTCATATACTCAGGTTTTTTGGATTCCAATCCAATTTTTGAAAATTCTATTTTCATATTTTCATATAACTTTCTGAAAAACAGAGCAGAAAATGAAATAGTGAACAGTAGCATTCATTAATTATTATACTAAAAGGGAACTTACTCAGCAGAAGAGATGAATGTTGGAACAGAGTCGACGCAAATCACATCAAGGCCATATTGAAAAACAAGATACCTGGACAGATGACCTAATCCGGAGCCTATATCCATCACACGCTCAGTCTTGCTTAAATGAGCATACGAAACGATGATCTGGAGAAGATGTACACCCATATTAGTTTGGATGATACGGTATGCATTGCCCAATTGGCTAATCAACTTGAACAGCTTTAGTTTCTAACCAATCAAATTCTTCTAATGAAATCATAAACTTACTTTACCTAATCTGTCTAATTCATGTCGTTTCTTTGATTTCACATGACGTTTAAAAAGGTTGACCGCTTTGTCATTCACATGGAAGACAGGTTCAACATAATTTTGATGTAAGTCTTGTACAGGGTCGGTTATCTTTAGTGTCGCTATAGCCGAGGGAGAAATAAGGGCTACAATCATACTTTCACTTTTATGTTGTAGTCGCGAAAATCATAATGCAAATTCAAATTATTAAAAATTTGAATTTAGGTTATGATTTTAGCGCCACAGAATATCTCCCTCAAGGTAGTCTAGTCATCGAATATAATCTCAACCCCATTGAGTTTGAATAACATGTGAAGTGTATGGCTGAAATCATAGTCATAAGTGGACAGACGCCATGCGACCGTTTTTTTTCTAGGAATGAGATTGGAAGGAGAAGAGTGAGGGTCTGGCGTCAGGCGTACCCAAGTTAAAAAACTCTGAGACTTCACTCCATTTGACTAAAGCATATGAAAGTGGAAGAATGACTATAGCCCTTATCTCTTCCTCGGCGATAGGGACACTAAAGATAACCCACCCTGTATCAACTTTTCAATAGGTTTTGACTTTCGCTTTAGCGACAGCTGAGTTAGTTTAGTTTTGAATTTTAATAAATCTTCTGGCCAGGTTTGTAGTGAGATTTTGTTGACCATATCTCCATCCACTTCCATCCAATGAGCCAGTTCGCTAGGTGTCAAAGACTCAAACCTCATCTGCCACGATTCTGGAAGATATTTCCAGTGGTCTTCGACATAAAAATCCTTTAAAAATTAGTCAGTGTTTAACTTCAGCATTGTACTACAATTTTATATCATATTTAGTATTCGAAGACGATGGCACAACCATAATCGTTTTGGAATTCAGGGTCATACAAACCTTTTACACAGGTCATTAGTAGAATTCACCAAAACAAACATGGGAAAGTTTTAAGTTTAAGAATTGAAAGCGTATACTATGAATTATAACTTGAAAACTTGAGTTATTTAGTGGACAATTACCTAACAAAGCATGATGCCAAGTTATACAGATTAATGTCAATTACTAAAATTTATATTACTTACAAGGATGAATGAATCGGTAAGCCACTGATATTCTGAAAGAAAATGAGTAATTGAGTCCAACCACATTTGAATTTCCGATTGAGTGAGCATAATTAATGAATCCAGTGAACAATTTTTAGTAATAAAATAATTGCTAAAGCTAACGCAACAGCAACACCCCACACTCGTTATAATTCGACTCAAGACAACCACACCACAACAGTATTTGTTTATTTGTAACCATTTAAATTGAAACCCTTTCCATTTTGATGTTGGGCATTCAGAATGTCTATATCGTCAAATGCTACTAAAATGAAACACATTGTTAAAAAGATCTTTATCACAAAGAAAGAATTATGTGTTGCCAAAAAACTTATGCGTGTTATGCGTTTTTAATTGCATAAAATTGTGTACTACAGTGGTTTCAGTTACTGTCACTACCCTTTAATGTCACACTTCGCTTATGTCAACCGGTTGGCTTTCCCCCGGCTAAATCCCATGCTCTCCTGTAGTAAATACTCTGCCTAATGTCACACCGCATTTTGTCAACCTCCGCCTTTTGTCATCTAATTTGAACTGCCTCTATGGTAGATAAACACACTTAATTGGAAACTTTCGGTTCTCAAGGGCAGTATATCAACTAATGTTTGTTAGTATCCCAACCGAGAATATGCTAAACTTCGATGGGCATACTAAGATAACTTTCCCATCCCATTTTCGGAAACAGTGTAGCAAAGTTTCTCCTCGCGAAATTAAATGAAAGATATGCCAATCGATCGTGAATCTTCTCTACATTAAGGATATAAGATTTATTATTAGTGCGGAACACGAGTTTTTCAAAAAATTTGCAAATTTCATGGGATTTAAAAAAGTATTTAATAAATCTCGAAATACCCACTAATTTGACTACAAGTATTTCAATCGAACAGAAAGTTCACGTCTAATACTAATCTGGCAACCATTTGTGGCGGTCAAGCCAAATTCTCCAAAAATAATTCTATAGATTTGCCATTTTTTTTTTGCAAAATTTGACTTTAACGTCAATAATGCATGTCAGATTTGTAATTTGCCTGTAATTGCTGATTGAGTGACGTAGCACAGGAACTAATTCTATTGTGCCATTTTGACATTTGTTACAAGAACGACTAAACAGAAATTCAAGTGGAATTTGCAAATAAAAGAGTGATTACTTTGAGAAGTTATTTGCTTCTAAAGTATTCCAAATTCAGGTAATAACCTTTAAAACCTGTAAAATAAATTGAAAAATATATCGTATAATAAAATGTGACACTAAAACGAGGAACTTTGGTCATTGTCACCTAATCTTTAAATTATCACTCAGTTGACATAATCGGCTATTGTCAACTCCGTTTAGTGTCACCCTATTTTTCGGCTCCCTCGGAGGTTACATAAGCTAAAACCACTGTATATCGAGGTATATGATCTCAAATTGTTCCCGAATGGTTTAAATACTTCGCAATGATTATGCGTTTTATGCGTTTGAGCGTCCTTGTTTTTCATACTTATCTATTCTCCCTTAATTATGCGAAACAATATATTGAATTTTTTTAGTTTATATTAATATGAATTTATGTTTTTTTAATTAATTTTTCTAATCTCAGAATATCAAGTTTGTCGTTGAATGTCAAAAAAGTAGAATGTAGAGAGCGGTTGTTGATTGTAAAATCACAGCCAAAGTTCCAGTTGTAGCACCCCATTGTAAAATATCTTTGTAAGACGCTATGGTGATTTCAAAATCCCAGCAAATAATCCTATTGTAACATCCCAATGTAACATTTTTTGTAACCAAGCATTCTCTTATAAAGTTTTATTGTATTGTAACATCCCATTCTATTATACTTTCCCATTGAAACATCTATTGTAATCATCTCATTGCAACACCATATTGTGATATGCCGTTATAATATATTTTTTCACAATTACAAATTGACATTTACAAATCATAATTCCAACTTAAGCGACCCTTGCCCATAACGAGTTTAAATAAAACGTGTTGTGACTGAAGTGATGAAGACGAAATGTCTCTACTTCCAAAAATGAAAAAGTCAAAACTAACAACACAAGTTACTGAAAAATCGCTCTCCAATATAGTTGGAACCACCGTGGTGATAAGATACAGTATGTTAGGTAGCAAAGAAGAATTTTTTTTTCTCTCTCTCCTAATGTTCTTATCATTTCTTCAGCGAGTTGTGGTGATCAAAAATTCCTCAGCGTCACCACACTCAGGTGCAATTCAGAGTTGGTCTCCCATGAGGTTACATTTTTCATGCATATTTAATTTTCAATTTTTGAATTTGAAACTTATTTTCAAAGACCCGAACACCTGAGGTATGACTCTTACAGTGACTCTGATTATCATGACTCAGAGTCAGAGTTAGGAGTCGGGATTCATTTGGTGACTGACTCCTTGTGGTAGAACTCAGAGTCATGATTACCGACATTTGAAAATGAGCATAACGGACTAATTTTCCATATTTTTCCCATCTATTTTTGCCATTAAATATATTTTTTTTTTCTAATTTCGGATTGTCATACACGATTGTATGTTTAGAACTCCAAATGTTTAGAAATTCGGTGACTCTGACTCAGCTAAACTGTGAGTCATAGTGAAGACTGGTTGAAACTTTCAAATATGACACTAGTGGAAACTTCCTTCAAGTCGGAAAATTTTGCTTTTGAATTGGATGCAGAGGGTCATTTACACACTAGAGTCTGTTCGTTTAGAACAAGGATGGATTTATCTCAGTTAATTAAACAAGGAACAAATTAAACAAATAAATTTTTATTAAAATAAAAACAGCATTGCATGAATAAAAAATAGTTTCGAGGGAATAAAATCCTACCCAGGTCAAATATTATTTAGAAGAAAATTTGCGAAAATATATTATAAATATTTGCGATGAAAAAAGGATTTTTAATACTTGTATTTTACGCTGGCACACAAAATTGTGACCCAAAAATTTGGGTAACTCGAGTGACAGAATTAGACAATTTGAGATTGGACATCTAACATAATTGGAAATTTTGTATTAAATTTCCAATTATGATAAATGTCCAATCTCAAATTATGAATTAGATTACGCTTTGAATGTGCCCAGATATGTTGCATGGTTCATGGGATGCATCATGAGACACAACCCTTTATTTACGAATAGTTTAGGTTTCCCTCCGAAAAAAAAAGAAAAAGTAAAAAAAATTCTTCTTCGCTACCTAACATACGGTATGTAAACCAAGGTTGCTATTGAGGAATTTTCCATAACGTCAATGATAAGGTTAGTTCATAATTCGAGTAATTTTCAAATTCAGTTTTTTTAAGCTGGATGTCGAAAAAACATCTAACTCCGTTTTCAAGACTATATTTTAACATATTAGGAAATTGATAAATTGGAAAATTTTTATTTTTTGAAATAGGACTTTATAAAAGACGTTTTTTTTTAATTTCTCATAGCAACCTTGGTATTTACGCTGTCCGGCAAACGGTGTATATGGGTTCGAGTCCCAGAATCAGAGGTAAAAAAAATTTTAGTAAAAAAAGTTTTCAATTAAATTATGAAGCTCATTAAATACCCCTCCCTTTTTTTTTAAATTGAAAAATGAATTATACTGAATCAGAGTTGTCCATACTTCAAATACGGTGTAAAGGTAGACGAGCGGGAAAGTCTCGATACAATGATCGGTTCCGTCAACATATAGTGGATCCGGTTATAATAACTTGCTTGTAACAGATCTCCAGACCGATTCCAGACATATTGTACCAGACAGATCTTGTAACAGATAACAGAACAGCATTTGCAAACAGTAGAGTCAAAAGTAGCTAGAGGATCCGGACGTATTTAACATTTTAACGCATTTGTAGCCACAACTACTCAACCTAGATCAATGGGAATTACATTTTCTGANGCGGACGTATTTAACATTTTAACGCATTTGTAGCCACAACTACTCAACCTAGATCAATGGGAATTACATTTTCTGAACGGAAATCCAACGCACCCAACCAGAAGTTCGCAGCTGTGTAAATAAAAACTTTGTGACGTAAAACTTGCAGTGTCCCANTGTACCAGACAGATCTTGTAACAGATAACAGAACAGCATTTGCAAACAGTAGAGTCAAAAGTAGCTAGAGGATCCGGACGTATTTAACATTTTAACGCATTTGTAGCCACAACTACTCAACCTAGATCAATGGGAATTACATTTTCTGAACGGAAATTTGGCGCTGAATCCAACGCACCCAACCAGAAGTTCGCAGCTGTGTAAATAAAAACTTTGTGACGTAAAACTTGCAGTGTCCCACATTTGTTACATATTTTTCATCTTAACTGATGTGTATGCTAAACAACTAAAATAGACAAATGTGGATTACATTTTCTAAACCGAAATCTAGTGCTGGATCCAACGCAATCAACTAGAAGGTAGCAGTTCTTTAAATAAAATAGTTGTGACGTAAAATGTAGAGTGTCTCACATTTGTTCAATATATTTGTTCTTAAGTTAAAAATTTTTTTTTTAATTTTAAAAAACTTCAACAGTTGATCACAGAGAACAATGGAATATGGAATACTTTTGTATAATTTATTTTGAACATTACCTTGTCTGAATTCTGTCTTAAAATGCAGTGCAGGGTTCCAATACCCTTACACAGTATTTATATAAAGTCACACATTTGGGATGTAATTTCTCCTCTCATGTATAGAAATCAGAGTTCGAAGAAAATATCAAATCGATATATATCACGATATATATCACGATATATATCAAGATATATATCATGATATTTATTTCGGAAAATATCATGATATTTTTGATATTTTCATTAAACAATATTTTTTGAATTAGATACCAGCCATGAAGCCATAGGCGTAAGTGTAAAGATTGCACGACGTAAAAGTGCAGTATTATTCAAGCGAATGAATGAAAGAAATTCAACCTGTGATATCTTGTTTTATATTATTCCCAACCAGCATTAATTTGGTTGGTAGTTAGTTCTTAATCAGGTGATTAAAAATACTTGATTTGGGTTTGAATTGACCCTAACATGTGAACTGTGTTAAAAATATCAAATGCGTGAAAATAACGAAAATATCAAAAATATCGAAAATATCAAAAATATCTGATATATATCAAAATATCCGATATGTTTGATATTTTTGAAAATATCATGATATTTTCGAACTCTGATAGAAATAGTATGCCCTTCAGTGTATATTAATATCCGTTAATTGACATATTTCAAGTGAAAATATGTGTATTTATGCGCTTTTNTGAATTGACCCTAACATGTGAACTGTGTTAAAAATATCAAATGCGTGAAAATAACGAAAATATCAAAAATATCTGATATATATCAAAATATCCGATATGTTTGATATTTTTGAAAATATCATGATATTTTCGAACTCTGATAGAAATAATATGCCCTTCAGTGTATATTAATATCCGTTAATTGACATATTTCAAGTGAAAATATGTGTATTTATGCGCTTTTTAAGAATTTTGACCTGACCTAAATGAACTAAAATATTCGGTACTGGACATAGTTATAAAACATGATGGAAGTCACTCTTGGTCCGTGCGGTTTGCTGGAGAAAGTAACTGTTTTATAATTATGTCCAGCGTATCTCATTAAGTAAATTTTTCTCGGGTCAAATGATGTTATTTTATTAAAGAACATGGGAAAGTAGGGAAACATGTGTAAAAAATCAGGTCTCTAGGATTAAAGGGTCAACAGTTACGATTTATTGAAGATCAACTGTTTTCGAATGGAATTCTGATACGCTTATTCTTTACAAAATAATTGTTTTTTTTTTCAAAATTTATTTTTTGCTAACCGCTTAGTTCATCCAACAATTCTTTTACTTAAAAGCTTAGTACTCAGGTGGGGATTAAACCCGAGCAAAAAGTGTGACGAATTTTCAGGCTAGGATGAGAAGAAACGTAAGAAAAAAGT
The DNA here is from genome assembly GCA_002738285.1 of Holacanthella duospinosa. Taxonomy (NCBI): domain Eukaryota; kingdom Metazoa; phylum Arthropoda; class Collembola; order Poduromorpha; family Neanuridae; genus Holacanthella; species Holacanthella duospinosa. The sequence goes on from NIPM01000285.1 coordinate 240,925, forward strand.
TGAGCTGAAAATGTCATTTTTGCCCACTTTAAGCCAAGCGTAAAATAAAGGGTACTCACGTCAAAGCTGAGAAAAAAGTTTCACGTGGCTAATTTTTAAATTAATTGATTTCAAAGAAAGTTCGGATNAAGTTTCACGTGGCTAATTTTTAAATTAATTGATTTCAAAGAAAGTTCGGATTAATAAATTGTCATTGTTCATTAAAAATNCACGTGGCTAATTTTTAAATTAATTGATTTCAAAGAAAGTTCGGATTAATAAATTGTCATTGTTCATTAAAAATATTTTTTTGAAAATGAACAGTTCTGATTCGGAAGAGGATGATGATTTAGTAATTGTAGCTGCAACTACTTTATTGTCAGCACTGAAGAAAAAAAAGGATACGCAGACTTAACTAGAAATGATTCTCGTTTTTGAAATTTGTGAAAAACTCATAAAAGATGTTTCTAATTCCCCAAAATTTGATTTGAAATTATTTTTCTCACTTTTTGCTCGGCAGAAAAAAGGGGTCGTTCTTCCTGAGCAGAAAATGTTTTTTTTCTTCCCTGGAAGATTTTTTTTTACTTTTCTGCTCTGATTTTGCCTCGACCTGAGTACCAAAATTTTCTTCCATGTTCTAATTTAAAAAAAATCGATTCTTCTCACTTTTTTCCCCACCTGAGTACTATACTTAAGTAATTATTTATCAAAATAATTACTAATTCTTAAAGTTTTGNTCACTTTTTTCCCCACCTGAGTACTATACTTAAGTAATTATTTATCAAAATAATTACTAATTCTTAAAGTTTTGTAAAGATTTTACAAGAACAACTTTTCAACTGAAATGATTTCAAGTGGTACTTTTAGAAATTGAAGATGTAAAAAGATTATTTTTGTTTGAGATNCAACTGAAATGATTTCAAGTGGTACTTTTAGAAATTGAAGATGTAAAAAGATTATTTTTGTTTGAGATTTGAACTTTGCTCTTATATCCAACTCCCGCTTCAAAAATTACCCAGCAAAAGGCAGTTCATATAAGCTTTTTGCTCTTATAACGCGTTAATGTTCCATGCTAAATTCATTAGATCAAACCAAACTCGCAAAACTCTGCTCTTATAACCCTAACAACCTAACAACTTATATAGGATGCTCTAATAAACGTCGTGTACTGTATTTTGAATAAATTTTTTTGTTATTGAATATGAATTCAGTGAAGCATTTATGCTCTGATTCAAACAGTCATAGAATTACTAAACTGAGAGACACTTAGAAATTGAAAACTCATTAGTGATAGATTGAGACTCATTGAACAATGCTTGTGAACAAATGGGGAGTTATTCCCACTCGGATTCAAGTTATTACTACAGATAAATGAGTTTAACCTTTTGTCCATAAAGGTGGGTGAAGAGGAGTTATGTAGGATCCATCGTTCCNTACTACAGATAAATGAGTTTAACCTTTTGTCCATAAAGGTGGGTGAAGAGGAGTTATGTAGGATCCATCGTTCTTTTCTATGACCTATAAAGGTCAAAAAGGAATGATGGATCCTAATTCCTACAGTAAACAATTGACCAGAAAAAGGTAAGTTAAAAAGAGAGTGATCTTTATTGATCCTCTCGATGTCAAAGATAAATACNAACAATTGACCAGAAAAAGGTAAGTTAAAAAGAGAGTGATCTTTATTGATCCTCTCGATGTCAAAGATAAATACAGACTGACCATGGAGTAATCTCCATGGTCAAATATTCATAAAAATTATTAATTAAATTAATAACCGCGACTCCGGTCGCTACATAATCCTCCCTCTCCCTCCTGGTGAGTGATGTGGGGGGTTATCTCCAATCTTCATCTTCTTCGCCTTATTTTCTGAGTAGCGACAATTCCTCCTGTTCCTATTCCTTTTCTTTTCCTCTGGATGTTCTTCATAAAATTTTGCTCGATTGGAGTTCCTAATTTTCCGGTAGTATTCGTCCCTGGTGTCCTTGAAGAGAATTCGCAATCTACTGATAGATGATCTGGATCCCAACAGATATAGCAATAAGGGAACTTCTTCTGTTGGAATATTTTCTTCCCTTCATCTTGAGTTTTCAATTCCTCATCTTCTGGGGCATGAATTTCCAGGANTAGTATTCGTCCCTGGTGTCCTTTGAAGAGAATTCGCAATCTACTGATAGATGATCTGGATCCCAACAGATATAGCAATAAGGGAACTTCTTCTGCTGGAATATTTTCTTCCCTTCTTCTTGAGTTTTCAATTCCTCATCTTCTGGGGCATGAATTTCCAGGAATTCTTCTTCTTCACAAATTTCCATTTCCACTTCTACAACTTTTCTTTTGTGGGAAGCTTCTGGCGGGTTTGGAAGTGGGTCATTTAGGACTGCAGCTAACTCTGCATCCCAGTCTTCCACTTCTTCTTGGTTGAAAGCCACCAACTTTGGCTTTGATGGATTTGCAACTTCTTGTTGTAAAGCCATCGACTTTGGCTTTGGTGGGCTTTCAACTGTTTGAGAATCTGTAAAATCAAACTCCTCAATTACCCATTTCAAAATTAACTCTAAATTTTTGTAATTGATTTTAGACTAGGTCTTTCATGGTTTTTGGCATCTTTGTAACAACTTCAATTACTTTTGTTAATGGCAAAACATATTCTAATTGCCAATCCTTTGTTTTGGCAATTCTTTCTCTCAATTCCATAATACTTCCAACCGAACACAATTTCCCAAAACTGATTGTTTCTTTGAAAGTCTTAAATTCCAAAGACTTTTCTGGTTTTAGAACATAAACTTTTAGTAACAATTTGTTACAATTCTTTTGTGCTTGTAACCATACTTTTTCGCATAAATCAACATCATGTTCAATTTTTAATTTTTGCCATAATCTCATCAACATGTGTATCTTTTCGCGCATAATTCAACATTTCCTCAGGAATTTGACGAATTTGCCAATCCGCCAATCTTATTCCTTTTTCTAATGGTTTTTCATTGGGAAAATATTCAATTATAGCTTTACTCAACTCAATATTATCAACTCCTTGCATTTCTTTGTATACCAATTGAGTATCAACCATGTTTACTATAAACATATGATACTGTAACTGCAGTGCCATTAAGTCATTGGCTGATGCATGAAATATTNGGTTTTTCATTGGGAAAATATTCAATTATAGCTTTACTCAACTCAATATTATCAACTCCTTGCATTTCTTTGTACACCAATTGAGTATCAACCATGTTTACTATAAACATATGATACTGTAACTGCAGTGCCATTAAGTCATTGGCTGATGCATGAAATATTTTTAGTTGCGACTCGTTTTGAAAGATTTCTTTTAATTGTGGTATATGGTGAACCATAACAAAGGGATCTAAGACATAATCTTTGTCTTCAGTTGACATTTGAATAAAACAAATGTAACTGTCCCAATACCCTTTATAAGGACTCATCTCTAAATCTATTGCAATCTCTTTTTTCGTCTTAAGATGCGACATCATTTTACGAAAACTATCAGGTGTAGCAACTATAGTTATTGGAAATGATTCCAATTGCATTTCTGGTTCCTCATTGTCACAATTTATATATCAATTTCTTAAAGTCAGTTCTTTGACTTTATACTCAAATGGATGAGCTTTATATGGAAATTTCACCCAATTATTTCTCATTATGGCTTCATCTCTAAAGTTTTTATAGACCTCTAAATCTTGAGGTCTTTGCGCTTTTCCAAACTTCTCAATTTGTCCTTGTTTACCAATTTGATATTCTTTATTTCTTCTTATTTTCGCGCTTGAGCCTAATTTTTCCAGATAATTCATATTTTACCTGGAATTGCAATACATTTATCTTTTTTAGCATAATTATTTTTTATAACCCGCTAAAGTTCTATAATTGACTCTTTTCTTAGCAGCTCTACTAAGACCTACTTTATCAATAATTTCTGAACGTTTTTCTGTATCTTTTCGGATTACTGAACTGATTGTATCTGAATTTCTAAAAACAAATGGTTTTAATTCGGAAACGTGTCTTTTTCCACCCATTTTTTTATCAATTGTATTTATTAACTTNCTAAAAACAAATGGTTTTAATTCGGAAACGTGTCTTTTTCCACCCATTTTTTTATCAATTGTATTTATTAACTTAAAAGTAACAGGTGTGACTTTTTCAATTATTTGAAAAAGGACATATGTATCTTTTAGCTAACTTTTGCATAACCCCATCATCTCTATCTGAATGGCTGTGGTTTTTCATTAGAACAAATTCCCCGACTTGAAATTTCGGTTCTATATGACTTTTATCGTAATTAATCTTATTACGAGCCTGCGACACTCCAATATTGTCTCTAACCCATTCAATTATCTCTTTCAATCGATCTAGTAAAAGTTTTAACTCTTCTAAAACTTTCTCAGAATCTTCCAATTCAATTCCCTGAATTTGCCTATCGATTGGAAGCGGTATGTCTCCCTAGGTTCAACAACGCTGGTGAAACTTTTGTACTTTTGTGAATATTCGTTCTCAATGCTAGAGCGAACTTCTGTAAATGGACATCCCAATTTCTATGGTTGTCTTCAACGAATGCCTGAAGCATTACTTTCAAATTTCTATTAACCCTTTCAACCATATTGGCTTGAGGGTGGTAAGGACTGGTGAAAATGTGACAAATTTTCCATTCCTTGCACATTTGTTTCATTAACTTTGCCAAAAATTGGCTTCCATTATCGGACAGTATAGTCTTTACCGTCCCATAACGACAAAAAATCTCATCCTCTAAAACTCTAACAACTCGTCTTGTTGTTGATGATCTCATTGGAAACAATTCAACCCATTTAGACAATTCGTCTTCTATTACTAACAAAAATCTATTTCCTAACTTGCTACGTGGAAATAAACCCATGAAATCTATGTTAATTCTCTCAAATACAGTGCTAGGTGGTTTGACACTTTGTAAAAAACCATAAGGCATATGATTCTCTGCCTTAACTTCTTGGCATATTCTACAAGAGTGAACATAGGTTCCAATGTCTTTATTCATATTGTTCCAGTAGAATCTAGACTTGATTCTTACTTTCGTCGACTTAACCCCTGGGTGTCCAGCTTCGGGTACATCGTGAAAAATCCTAATAATTTCCGTGACCAAGTTTATTGGTACAACGGGAACCAAAATTGTTTCCTCAGGTTTATGAACTAAAACCTGTTCTCCTTCATTCTGTTTAGGACTGAGTCTTAGTCCTATTTGACTGACTTTCCTATACAGAATTTCTTCTATTATTTCATATCTTTCTTTATTCTTTAAATTTTCTCGAATTTTAAGAATCTCTTCATCTTTTAATTGCTCTACTCTAATAATCTCTAGAGTTGGAACATTGTATGCTAAAAGTGACAAAATTCTAGGTGTGTAATGATACTCNTTTATTCTTTAAATTTTCTCGAATTTTAAGAATCTCTTCATCTTTTAATTCCTCTACTCTAATAATCTCTAGAGTTGGAACATTGTATGCTAAAAGTGACAAAATTCTAGGTGTGTAATGATACTCAGGATTGTCATCTTCCATATCTGGGTCATTCAATTTAACCTGGATTGGAGCACGTGAAAGCGCGTCCGCCTCTACATTTCCCCTTCCTGCTCTATGAATAAATTTAGCCTTCCAAGACTTTATTTCTAAAGCCCATGTCTTTGACTTTCCTTCGGATTTACCATTCAACAAAGACAATGCGCTGTTGTCTGTTTGAATGGTAAATTCCTGTTCTTCTAGAAATTCTCTGAGCTTATGGTAAGCCCAAATTACAGTATACAATTCTCTTTCATATATATGACGCTTTCTCTCTGATTCCTTTAGCATTTTGCTTATAAATACTATCGGTCTCTCTTTTCCATCAAAATTTTGAACGAGTGCTGCTCCTAACCCAATATCTGAAGCATCAAACTTTAAAAGTATAGGCTTTGTGTAATCAAGTGAATGTAATAATACATCATTGCAAATACTTTCCTTCAAAACCTGAAATGACTTTTCCTGATCGGTTCCCCATTCAAATACTACATTTTTTCTTAACAATCTGTAAAGTGGCTCAGCCTTAGCCGCAAAATGTTCTATAAAAGATGAATACCAATTGGCAAGTCCATGAAATCTTTGGACTTCTTTTACACTCTTTGGTCTAGGAAATTCCGTAATTGCTTTTACTTTCCTTTCATCTTTCATTAGTCCATATCTAGTCGCTATATGACCTAAATACGTGACTTCTCTTTTGCAAAATTGTGATTTCTTTNGTTTCTTTCTATTGATTGTTCACTTGGCTAGTGCTAACCTCTCAAAAACTTTCTTTAAATGAACCCAATGTAATTCTAAGGTCTTAGAAAACACAATGATATCGTCCATAAAAACTTTCGTGAAATCGTCTATGTAATCTTTTAAAACTTTCCTCATTAACTGTTGGAAGGTTTTAGGTGCATTTTTTAAACCAAATGGCATCACTAAAAATTCATAATGAGCATCCTGCGTTACAAATGCAGATTTCTCGATGCTATTATCTGAAAGCTTAATTTGCCAAAACCCTGAGTCAAAATCTATGACTGAGTACCAATATCCTGTTGGTATTAATCTAAGAATTGAATGCGCATTCTCCATTGGAGTTGCATTATTTTTAGTATTAGCATTTAATTTTGTATAATCTATACACATTCTCCATTTTCCATTTTTCTTTAAATCTAATACTACAGGTGCGCCATACGGTGAACGAGAGTATCTAATCATCCCTAAATCTAATAAATCCTGACATTGCCTTTGAATTTCTAAATTCATGGCTGGTGATTTCCTATATGGTTTCTGTTTTGTTGGCTCTCCTTCTGAGTCTATAATATGGTATGTCCAATCTGTACTACCATATTTTCCATCCTCTCTCACGACGGTGGGATATTTTTACAGGAATTCATCTACCTTAGGGATTATTTCTATTTCTGAAACCTATTCCTTTTCTGGTAGAATTATTGTAAAAAATGCCGAACCTCTATTCCCTGTGATATCAGTAAGTTTAAATTTCTTATCTGGATCATCACTAAACCAAAATTCCTCTTTGTGTAAATATAAGACAATTTTCTTTGTCTTAAGGAAATCCCTACCTAATACACGTTGCACTGGTAATTTTTCAACAATATAGAATTTATAATAAAATGCCCTTCCTCCTATTTCTAGGTGAACATAAGTAAATCCTAACAATTCTAACTTCTCATTATTCATGGTCATTGAATATACTTCGTGTAGTGGCACAAATAACTTACTCAATAACTTAGCCAACTTTTTCTCTATTAAAAAATAAGTACAACCTGAATCGAAAATACTTATAAAGTTTCCACCTTTGCCTTTCAAATTAACACAAGAAACTCCATCAATATTAAGTTGTCGTAAAGTTGGGTAAATGACTGACGGTTCGTCATTTCCCTTTCCTAGTTTAAATTTTTGTCCTGATTTTGAGATTTCTGATCGCTATATACTTTAACGCTCTTTACTTCTAAAGACTCGTCCTTAGTTTTTCCAATTGCTGCCATCGCTACTCCTATAGCTGATGAGCAATCGTAAGACTTGTGACCAAATCCTTGACATTTGAAGCATTGAATGCTACTCTTATCCTTACTTTGACCTTGGTAAGTTTTTCCTCTATGAAACTCTAAACTTCCCCTACCGCTTTGGCCACCTTGGTTAACCTTACTTGAAGTACTTGGGGTTGGTTGTTTATCTTTAAGATTATGACCTTGATCAAAATTTTGATCTGGTCTTTTCCCTGAGTATTGACCTCTATTTCCTCTAAATTGAAAACCTCTGCCTCTACTATACCAATTTGTGGTATTACTTTGTTTTACTAAATTATCTTTCCCTTCGTTATGACCTTCCTCTTTCTTTCCTGGCTTTTCACCATAACTAATGGAGGTAAGGTTGACTGAACCTTATTATACTGATCCTCTGACACTAGATTTGCATGAGCTAACCTGCAAGCTTTAAACAACTCCTCTGGCGTTTTAAAGTCAACAGAGCCTAATGCTGTCCGTAATCTCGGATGCAAAGCTGATTTAGCTCTATGAGTCGACTCTTCTGTCGTCTCATTAGGAAAAACAATCTTTGAAAGCCTAATTATATCATAAATGTGGAATTCCACTGACTCATGACCTAACTGTCTCCTATTTTGCAAAATTTTCATGCGCTCATTAGCATCTATCCAACTGTCATACCTGGCTATAAATTCTGCTTTAAATTGAATCCAATTCATATTGGGTATGATCACGTGATCAGCCCATGCTTTGGACTCTTTAGGTAGAATACCCTTAATTAAGAAGAGAAAACTTTCTTCTTTATGATTACCTGCTTTAAAATATCCCTCGACTTCTCCTAAATATGAATCTGCTGAAGTTTTCTTAGAGTTAAAAATTGGTACTGGAATTGGAGTTGAACTAACTCCAAATTGTACTTTTTGCAATGCTTTCGCAATTGCTTCTGCTTGCGTGTCTATATCTATGGCTGCAGCTTCGTCTATTTTTTGTTGCATGCCTGCTACTACCTGAGCTATCATGGAATCAACCTCTGCCTTAGTGTATGAAGCCATATCCTGACCTGCGTTCTCAAAAACTGGGTAATCTAAAGAATCAGATAAATTTCCTACCNTTGGAATCAACCTCCGCCTTAGTGTATGAAGCCATATCCTGACCTGCGTTCTCAAAAACTGGGTAATCTAAAGAATCAGATAAATTTCTTACCTGATTCTTTAAAAATTTGAATTCCTAAGTCTGTATAACCTAAACTTCCAGTCTCAGAATCTGGAGACTTAGAATTACTTCTTAGGGTTACCCTATTTGATCNTTACCTGATTCTTTAAAAATTTGAATTCCTAAGTCTGTATAACCTAAACTTCCAGTCTCAGAATCTGGAGACTTAGAATTACTTCTTAGGGTTACCCTATTTGATCCTTCTCCTGAGCTAACCCTTAATTTGATGACCTGATCTCCGAACTGACTGTTCGGAAGGGCTAATTTTTTCAATTCTCTAGTTTGCCATAAATTATCACTCATGAAATTCTTGACAACAGACTCTGAGTCTGTGTCACTTTAATTTAGACCTTTGTCTCTTTAATTATTTTAAGTCCTATTTTGGACTTATAAAGTCAGACTTTGACTTTTATGTTCTTGCGGTAGCAAAGTCAAAATCTTGACTTTCTTGCTACAAGAACAATCTCTAAAATCTCCCTATATAAAAGCCAGTAACTTTGGCTTAGGAATTGACGACTCCTGTTCTAGGAATGTCTATTCCCTAAAGCCAGCACCTTTGGCTTTAATTGTGTTTATAAGTAAAAGGTCAAATCTGGAACTTAATATACTTATAAAAAGAAAGAAAAAAATCCTGTCAAAAACTTTCCGATTTTTCCAATATATATTTTTTCCGGTTTTCGTAATTTAATCCTATTGATTAAATTTCGAAATATAATCGCACTGTACTGAGGTCTTACGTGACCCAGGTGACCTTTGGTTGACCTAGGTTTACCTTTTCCCGTGATGGTCGGTGGNTTGGCTTAGGAATTGACTACTCCTGTTCTAGGAATGTCTATTCCCTAAAGCCAGCACCTTTGGCTTTAATTGTGTTTATAAGTAAAAGGTCAAATCTGGACCTTTATATACTAATAAAAAGAAAGAAAAAAATCCTGTCAAAAACTTTCCGATTTTTCCAATATATATTTTTTCCGGTTTTCGCAATTTAATCCTATTGATTAAATTTCGAAATATAATCGCGCTGTACTGAGGTCTTACGTGACCCAGGTGACCTTTGGTTGACCTAGGTTTACCTTTTCCCGTGATGGTCGGTGGTCAGAGCTATCCGACGGTAGACTCGACTGGTATTGAGTCTTGATCCGGGTGTTGGATGAGTTATGTCCAGTGAGTCTAATCTTAGACTCACGTTGACCAAATACTGAACTTAGTCTTCTTACCTAAAACTAATAGAAACAAACAAACAATGAACTATTTGTTTCATTTAAAATTATATCAATAATAATTANAAAACAAACAAGCAATGAACTATTTGGTTCATTTAAAATTATATCAATAATAATTATTTAAATTAAAATATATATATATAAAACCAATTTCCCCGATCGCTGCTGTTGTCAGCAGCAGTAGCTGCTCCCTCCTTCTTCTCTGGATCCCGTTGGACGGTGGATTCAAATCCACAACACTACCACAACACTTGTTTTAAATTATTTTTAATTAAACAAAAAGAAAATTGAAAAACAAAAATAAAATTTCCAAAAAAAAAACTTTTATTTTGGAGATCCTTTCTCCTTGCTGGTCTGTGAGAGACTGGCGGCCTGGAGACACAGACTTTGTCTCTAGTCTGTCTCTCATACAACAGAAAAAAGACGCCGTTTCGTCTTTCTCTTTTCTGGTTGGTTGGGTTTGGCCTTGAACTAGACCAAACCCAACCATGCGGTTCGGATAGGNACTTGTTTTAAATTATTTTTAATTAAACAAAAAGAAAATTGAAAAACAAAAATAAAATTTCCAAAAAAAAAAACTTTTATTTTGGAGATCCTTTCTCCTTGCTGGTTTGTGAGAGACTGGCGGCCTGGAGACACAGACTTTGTCTCTAGTCTGTCTCTCATACAACAGAAAAAAGACGCCGCTTCGTCTTTCTCTTTTCTGGTTGGTTGGGTTTGGCCTTGAACTAGACCAAACCCAACCATGCGGTTCGGATAGGCGCCTCAGCGCCTCTGCATTATCACCGCAGCCAGAAAATAAAAAAAATGTTTCCAAATTTACAGGACCCCACCGATTGCTCGGTGGCTGGTCCTGACATGATCGCCATGTAGGATCCATCGTTCCTTTCTATGACCTATAAAGGTCAAAACGGAACGATAGATCCTAATTCCTACAATAAACAATTGACCAGAAAGAGGTAAGTTAAAGAGAGAGAGAGAGAGATCTTTATTGATCCTCTCGATGTCAAAGATAAATACAGACTGACCATGGAGTAATCTCCATGGTCAAATATTCATAAAAATTATTAATTAAATTAATAACCGCGACTCCGGTCGCTACAGTTAATAATTCAATTCTAGCTCATAGACAGTCCAAGATTTGAAAATGAGGAACTCTCACTATCANTCCGGTCGCTACAGTTAATAATTCAATTCTAGCTCATAGACAGTCCAAGATTTGAAAATGAGGAACTCTCACTATCAGATTCGGAAAAGAGGTTTTACTAATAACAAACCTTGTGAAATATCAATATGGTTAACTAAGGACTAAGGAAAATGTAAAAAAATGACTACTAAAGGTGAATTTGAAGGGCAATGATGCAAAATCTTCGAAAATTGTGCACCAATTTATTAGGGGATTTATGTGGCATAACAACAGAAACATAATNAGATTCGGAAAAGAGGTTTTACTAATAACAAACCTTGTGAAATATCAATATGGTTAACTAAGGACTAAGGAAAGTGTAAAAAAATGACTACTAAAGGTGAATTTCAAGGGAAATGATGCAAAATCTTCGAAAATTGTGCACCAATTTATTAGGGGATTTATGTGGCATAACAACAGAAACATAATGCAACAGGAAAATGAAAACACAACAGGACTTCTGTTGCCAGCATCTAAATTTCTGTTGTGTACACGACAGATTTCCTGTTGTATTTGCATCAGGATTTCTGTTGCGTACAGGACAGAATTTCTGTTGTGTACACGACAGAATTCCTGTTTGTTGAGCGGAAAGTGCCGCTGAATGAAACAATATAAAAAATGTACCTGAGGATACGATGTTGATGATTATGATGATGATGATGGAAGACTGTTCCTTTAGCCCGGTGGGGCAAAACACTAAACAATTTATCGCTTGAAGGGATAAACACAAGAAATCCAAAAAATAAAGAAGTCCCACCTGGGACAAACAACACAAACAGTCCTCCAATATAGAATTTTACTTAGTGATTGGTTTGTAACCAATCACCTCACACAACCAACAAAAGAAAAGAAAAAAACAAAATAACTTTNCCCAACAAAATAAAAGAAAAAAAACAAAATAACTTTTTCAAAATATAAATATTTTTGTAAAGTGAGGAGCTCCGACCAGATCCAGATCCAAAAAGTGTCTGGCGTTGAAACGCCCCTCCGCCACATGGCGAACTCCTTCCCCTGCCCATCAGGCATCGGCACTTCCTTTCCCACAAATCCCTCTCTCCCAGGGAACTTCGTGACCTCACGAATGAAAAATTTAATGGATATAATTTAAAGAATTTTGGGAAAAAGATAGAGAGAAAAAAAATGAAAAGAAGAAAATTTTACAAATTGGATCGAATTTTAATTTTTAATTTTAATCTTAACGGGGACTTGTAATTTTTACCACGACGATCTTTGTTACCAGGATGATGATCTGGATGAAAGTTCTTATCGCCGTGCATATGCCCCACTTGCTGACAGCGAAAACAAACGGGCTGTCCCTCGAACGAGTAAATTTGGGATTTCGGGATCCACCCGGGTCCCCTTCGGCCGGATCTCTTGACGGCCCAGCCGTCTCAACCCGTGGCACTGGTGGTGGAGTGGAGCGACGTTGCCGCTCCC
>NIPM01000286.1:0-11364 GCA_002738285.1 Holacanthella duospinosa
GCTCCAATGTGATGTTCAGTAGAAAGGAGTAGTACATTCTTTGTTGGTTTAGGTTTATAGCTGAGGAGTGTGAGATTGCCGCAATACAAGTATTTGGAGTCGTTGGCTGGTCGATGTTTCGTGTGTTTGGTCTTGAACTGGATTGAAACTTCGCGACGGGTTTCACGTATAGTACCGATGAATGTGGTATCCCTTTCGAGCAAAGTTGTAGCCAGAAGTTTTATTGAAAAGAAATTGTCCGCTGTTATGGCTCTACCTTCTTCCAAGAATGGTACACTCAAATTCAAAGTAACAATCCTCCTTTGATTTTGTTCAGGTGGCTCGCCTGGCTTCTTTCCTTCATACACCTGTAACAAAAATGCAGTTAGAATTTATGTAGTACAATGCATAAAATAGTTTTTCTGCAAAGCTTGATGAAATATACTAGATAATTCTCTATTTACATTCACTTCACATCGATAGTGTTGACGATTGCATCAACAATACTTGATTTTGTAATGTATGTGCGTACTTCTGACTCTATTACGCGTGTGAGTAGGCTGACGATACCATCCTAGTCATATCATTCATTACTGCCAGTGGTGTGTATTTACGTACCTGCATATTTAGCACGTAGTTGGTCCTGGCATCAAAAATGCTCCACATCTTTATGCCATAACGCGCAGGCTTGCTCTTCATATTAACTCGGAACTTGCATTTCCCTCGGAATGGTACCAACAATTCGTCCACTGTCATGGAGTCTGACGCGATATAGTGATTTCTGTACAGAATTCGAATACATAAACAGGTTGCTGTTTTGCAGGAATTTGAAAGTACCAAATAATATGTAAATTTTTGTTACCTGTAGTTTTGGTTTATGCCGTTGAATAATTCAGCAATTGGTACCAGTCGTGGTAGTTGTGCCGGGTTTGGAGAAGCTTTTCTGGAGATTATGTCGTCAAATCTTAAGTATTTTGAGATTTGCATATACCTGTCCTGCGCCTATGCTGCTTTGTGGAATGCACACCCAATCTCTTCATCGTTAGATCAAACATCTTTNCAGTCGTCACACATAATACTGACGTTGTGATGCGCATCGCAAATAGGTCGCTGACAATTACTGCAACCAGTACTAGAATTTCTGCGAACTGTTGGTTTAGACGCTGCGCATGAGACACATTTCGTCGCCTTTGGCATTGGGTAGCGCTTACCACGAGCTTCCGGGTTCACCTGTACTTGCTGAATTATTCCCATTGCTGGTAGAGCTTGTTTTGCTGATTTTAGCAAGTGTGGCTGTTGGGATCTCACTTGCATGTTTGCTCTGCAGAGCTGTTTTGACAAGGCAAATAAAAATGAGCGTCTCGCAGTGTTCTTGATTGCGTTTCCCTTTGCCTCAATTTCCTTTCCAAATGACAAAAGTATTGATGGAAGAAACGTCCAGAAGAAAATAAAACATTTTCAAGCTCCAACGTTTTGTTCCACGTTGGCAAGTGTATTTCTGGACCATCCAGTCGACCGTGTCCACACCACCTGAATTATGACAAGAGGTTTGGTAAAATACAAATTGCATAGAAATGATATAATATGTAAGAAATTCGCCTGTTGCTGTCGTTTATATTTCACACCTTTGAAGTTATTGTAATCAAGAATCATTTCAGGCTTTGGCGTTCCCTTGCGAGATACTCCATCTGCTCCAATGTGATGTTCAGTAGAAAGGAGTAGTACATTCTTTGTTGGTTTAGGTTTATAGCTGAGGAGTGTGATATTGCCGCAATACAAGTATTTTGAGTCGTTGGCTGGTCGATGTTTCGTGTGTTTGGTCTTGAACTGGATTGAAACTTCGCGACGGGTTGCACGTATAGTACCGATGAATGTGGTATCCCTTTCGAGCAAAGTTGTAGCCAGGAGTTTTGTTGAAAAGAAATTGTCCGCTGTTATGGCTCTACCTTCTTCCAAGAATGGTACACTCAAATCCAAAGTAACAATCCTCCTTTCATTTTGTTCACGTGGCTCGCTTGGCTTCTTTCCTTCATACACCTGTAACAAAAATCCAGTTAGAATTTATGTAGTACAATGCATAAAATAGTTTTTCGGCAAAGCTTGATGAAATATACTAGATAATTCTCTATTTACATTCACTTCACATCGATAGTGTTGACGATTGCATCAACAATACTTGATTTTGTAATGTATGTGCGTACTTCTGACTCTATTACGCGTGTGAGTAGGCTGACGATACCATCCTAGTCATATCATTCATTACTGCCAGTGGTGTGTATTTACGTACCTGCATATTTAGCACGTAGTTGGTCCTGGCATCAAAAATGCTCCACATCTTTATGCCATAACGCGCAGGCTTGCTCTTCATATTAACTCGGAACTTGCATTTCCCTCGGAATGGTACCAACAATTCGTCCACTGTCATGGAGTCTGACGCGATATAGTGATTTCTGTACAGAATTCGAATACATAAACAGGTTGCTGTTTTGCAGGAATTTGAAAGTACCAAATAATATGTAAATTTTTGTTACCTGTAGTTTTGGTTTATGCCGTTGAATAATTCAGCAATTGGTACCAGTCGTGGTAGTTGTGCCGGGTTTGGAGAAGCTTTTCTGGAGATTATGTCGTCAAATCTTAAGTATTTTGAGATTTGCATATACCTGTCCTGCGCCTATGCTGCTTTGTGGAATGCACACCCAATCTCTTCATCGTTAGATCAAACATCTTTGATGGGTTGATCGAAGCCACGTGTCACACCAGACCGAATCAAAATACTTATAAAGCAATCAATTTCGTCCTGATTAACCATACTCCAAACTTTTTCTGGTCTTTCGGGATGAAAGTCGTTGTATTCATCAACTTTTGCTAGTGCGTAGATGTTGGTCCAATTGCAGATGAGTTGAACAATATCAGGTGTGACAAAAAGTTTAAAGATTTCGAGATGATCTTCTAACTCTCGAATTGTAAGTGTAGGGCCACGGTGCAAGTGGTAGATATTATGTCTCGGAATTCTGTACATGTAAGGTGGATTTTCATCCCAAAGAGTTAGATCAGCTGATCTGCAAGTGCCAGGCGGTAAATTCAAAACTGATGGCTGATCTTCGTCTTCTTCACATACTTCGTTTGAACTACTGGACAATAAGTCGCCAGTGTGAGGTACCACATCATCATTGGATTCGTCGGAACTGCTTCCCCTTTCTTCACTTTCCAAATGATCCGGCATGTACCTGGCACGCTTTCTAGTACCCATTTTCTGAAAGGCAGAGAAAAGCCTTACTCTCATTATCACATTTTATTAAACATGCTTGTTTTACTTTGGATTGAGCTTAAAGTTTTATAGAAACTAAAAATATTCAATACCGCCTTAGTTGAACTTCGGTTCTAGAGAACATCACAATAATCGCCCATATCTTACATACAAAACGCATATGCTCAGGGTTCCAAATAGTTCCTACTTTCTGCAGAGTCACATTCAGGTGAATCAGAGTCATGACTCACTGACTCCCATTTTCATACTGAGTCATAGTCATGAATTTAAATGACTGACTCTTATAGAATCACTCCTGAAGCTTGAGTCAGAGTCAGGTGACTCAGAGTCACGACTCAGTGACTCCCATCTCTATTGAGTCAGAGTCACCCAAAACCAGTGACTCCGAGAAATCGATGAGTCAGGGTCAGAGTCAGAGTCACTGAGTAAGAGTCAATCGAACGCTACATATGCTATACATCAGGTGCCCATTCGCTCCTCACGATATCCCCATATGCTCCTTGCGAAATGCCCATATGACTGTGCTAGACTCTGCTGGATTCAATTTTAAAACTTATCAGCAAGAACGACCAAATGCATAATATGCATAAAATTGCATAATCGTAATTAACCTTGGTCTTCTACTTCATATTACTAGTGTCGCTGGACCAAAAAAAAATGACGATTGACACCAACTTGGCCCGCATACAAATANTCTACTTCATATTACTAGTGTCGCTGGACCAAAAAAAAATGACGATTGACACCAACTTGGCCCGCATACAAATAATTTCAAAGTAGCGCATAATTTTGCATTATATTGCATAATTTTGCACAATATGGCATGATTTTGCNATACAAATAATTTCAAAGTAGCGCATAATTTTGCATTATATTGCATAATTTTGCACAATATGGCATGATTTTGCACAATATTGTATGCTTTTTCCAAAACCAGCTTTTTCAGAAAAATTTTCCTGAAAAAGTTTGGAAAATCAATCCATACTTTTGCATATCGTTGTCATTGCGTTTTTCACCCGTTGTTTGAAAAAAGTTTTTGCTGAAAAAACAATACATACTTTTTCTTTTCATTGCGAACTCCGATCGTCGTGTGAAATTGAATCGTCTCTCCTTTTTTGGAAAAAGGTACGAAAAAAGATTTAAAAAGTATGTATTGCCATCGAATTTAGAATACGTCTTGACAACTTTATGAAAAAAGAAAACACGACGATTCAAAAAAGCATGAAACGGGAGTAAGACAAAATAAAAAAAAAGATTGGTGGAGTANATTTGTAGAATCTCACCCGGTTTATTTAAATCCGGTTGGGTGAGTTGGGTTTGAATACAATCTATTTGTGATGGATTTTGCCCTGTTACAGGAGATGTAAACTGTTGGGCTCTTATTGGAACTTTTAGGGTAAGTATAGGATCTGTTATTCTGACATCAGCGAAAGAACTCGGTTCAACTTCGAACAAATGTCGAGTACTAGGATGATTTTGTGGATTACAATCCTCATCACCAGAGTTAGCACTAGGATCCATTGTGTCTGAAATCACTGAAGACGCAGATGAAAAACTATGACCACTTCTAGTTCTGGTTTGGAATGGAATAGGGTTGGTTTTATTCAACTTCTTATCCTTACATTTACCAGAACCGGTGGGTTTAAGTAACTTGGTCGAATTCTTTTCGACTGATTTGGACATAAATGTTCACTTATTAGTTCACAATTCTAAATTATTTGAAAAGTTTCACTTTTACAATAAATTAATAATTTCCACGTAGTATCTGAGGATTCACGGTACTTGACCAATTTTGTAAAATGAAATTTTTCCAGAATTTGAACTTTATTAACAATTTTCCCCCTTCATATGTAAGGTTTTATGGTATTTGGAATTAAATTTAAGTACTTGTGAATATAATTAGTAAGATGTGACTCTAGGCCGTACTATTCTTACAATTATTTCACATTAACTAAAATTACACCCATGAAATGAAAGGTTTTAGGGTACTTCAAGTTAATTTAAGCACTTTTAATCCTTATTCGTAAGAACTGACACTAGGCCGTACTATTCTTACAAACAAGTCACTTTATGTTACTTCCTGCTCATTATTGAGTATTTAGAGTATTGAATTAATTTTAAATATTTGTGAACATAATTAGTAAGATGTGACACTAGGCCGTACTATTCTTACAATTATGTCACTTTAAGTCAAATAGCACCTAATTTGTGAGGTTTTAGGGTACTATTAGTGTTCAATATTATGCATTTAAACCTTGTACCCTTAAAAATAAGTTTGCCAAAAACTCAATTCTAATTGGCTAAACTACGATAAAGTGGGCGTGGCTTATGTATACATGATTATGTATGAAATTAACATGTATGCTGGACCTATTCTAGTAAAAACGGACCAAAGGCCATGCTATTTTTACCGTAGGTCCAGAATATAACTTGAAACCTACACTTTATTAATACTTGTGTCTTTTTGGTCAATTTAACCGATTAATTTTTCGGCAATCTTACCAAATCTTATATTAGATATAATTTAGTATGACCTACGCGCATGAAAAACCGATCGCCCAAAAGTCGGCATTTGATTGGTTAAATTTTAAGTAAAGTGGGCGTGGCTTCAGGTTTGCGCCTTTGGTTATAATTTGGAAGTTAAGTTACTAACACTTAAGCCATCTGATTGCAAGCAATCGGGCCATCATGTTAGCAACTTATTTACGCGCTTTTGAGGTACTTGACCTCTAATGACCTGAGCCTTTTAAAAATTTTGGCAGCACTGCCTTACGCGCGTAGGCTATTAAAAAATTTCCCTAGCTAAGCCATTACGGCTACTTATGCCCTACTAAAGGCTTTAAATTAATAATTNGCCATTACGGCTACTTATGCCCTACTAAAGGCTCTAAATTAATAATTATTTAATGAAACAACATCTCACCACTTGTATATTGGTGAATGTTTAAAAGTTGAGTTCAAATTGTTGATGAAATTCACGGTGATGGTGGCCTGAGCTCCAATAGTCGCCACGTGTCGTATTAGGAGTCCTCTAAGGGTCCTAGTTCCTAGTCCTGTGGAGTTAGGGTCACCGAATCACCGAAAATCAACAAAACAATAATTAATAATTATTATATAATAATTAAATAATAATTACTAATAATAAAATAATTCCAAAATGGATGAGAGAGAGAAAAACATCCGTTTTATTTAACGGTCAAATGTTATCTGAGTCTATCCACAGGGATAGATTCTACAACAGGTAAGTATATAGATATACCAAATGGTATAATCATAATAACAATAATAATAATATATAGGGAGGGCAATTATATGGAAAAGGAAGAAGAAGAAGAAGAAGAAGAAGAACACAGCAGCAGCTGTGTTGTTGTTGTTGTGTGTGGTGAGCGGGAGGTCCAGTCCCGTTCATCACAAGAAGGTGAAGGTCTTCACCACAGGCTTTCGCCAATCACCCAATAAAACTGTATTGTTTATTTGTTTTGTTTTGATTGTGTTCGTGGAAGTCCCAGGAGGGACTTCATTGATTGGACATTCTTTCGAGTTGTCCCAAGAAGGGACTAGTGTTCATTGTGTTTGCCCCACCGGGCTATAGGAGGAACCAGGGCCACCACCATCCTCATCATCATACCCTAAGGTACCATCAACTTTATTTTTATTCAATCAGTAGCACTTTCCGCTCAACAACCGCCAACAATGGATGTCAAATTCGTAATCTACGATAAATTTCCAGTCGATTAACGTATCACTTACTGGAATTCCATAGAAGAACTACACTACAAATGTTTCATGAAAAGTCATGAAAATGCACGAGGAGAAATGTTAGGGAATTCAAAGTGCATAACAGTGACGTCATTCCCAGACAATTTTAGTCTCAAAACCATCTTTATGTTGTACCGCCACCCCCTGCCTTGCATCAACTTATACATGCGATAACTAAAAGGATAGAAACTTTTTTGGTCATTCTCAAATTCCTGCACTTTCTTATGCCAAAACTTATTCTAACGGATTGACGAGTGTAATTTTTTTCAATAAATGGACATGTGGCATAATATCGCATAACTCTGAACTCAAGAGTCGNTAATATCGCTTAACTCTGAACTCAAGAGTTGCTTGACTCATAAGTCAGCTGGCTCAAAATTTAACACTCACACTGCGTGCACCCTCGAAGCCTGATTCTGGATCACCTACATTATACCGGTTAAATTTTGACTCCGGCTGACTAACAAGACAAAATTGTCAAAGGCTACTCAATGAGTCTATGGGCTTAACTCTTGTGCAAAATGAGCCAGTCGGAACACTAAACACAACTTCCCCGTTGCACGCAGCCTTTTATCTTTCTGACCAGTCATCAATGCTATAGACTTCCCCGCTGCCCACAGCCATTCCAGTACCCAGATCCCCGCTGCCGACATACCTTCCACGCTGGATTCAGCTTTCCTCTCTTACCACAACCGTCGCAACTGCCCAAAGCCCTTCTAGCTGCCCACATCGCTCCCAATTGCGTAGAGTTGTGGGAATTTGAGCATAAGACTCAATCCCNCAAAGCCCTTCTAGCTGCCCACATCGCTCCCAATTGCGTAGAGTTGTGGGAATTTGAGCATAAGACTCAATCCCCACTACTGTACTCATAAATGAGACAGTAGACTCCTTACCTGGCAATGAAAGACCAGGAAGCAGAGTTTCGGAGTTGTGTTGAGATTGANATTTGAGCATAAGACTCAATCCCCACTACTGTACTCATAAATGAGACAGTAGACTCCTTACCTGGCAATGAAAGACCAGGAAGCAGAGTTTCGGAGTTGTGTTGAGATTGAGAACAGGATTCCACAAATCGGCTCTGTAGCACAAATAGTAGTGCGTTGGGTCCGGAATCCCCAAGACGTGGGATCATACTCCACCAGAGACAAAATTTTTGTGGCAATCCCTGTCTCAATCTCAAAGTGGCGGGTCAGCCCCGCCACAGAGTCATTAAAATTNCCCCGCCACAGAGTCCTTTCCACTGCCCAAACAGCTTTCCCCACCGCCCACCGTGCACAACGATGCTCATAGCCCTCCCCACCGCTCACAAAACTCCTCATCGCTCACAGAACTCCCCATCGCCCACAGCCCTTCCCACCGCCCACAACCATTCACGCTGCCTACACAGCCATTCATAGATCAATGGATACTGATGAGCACACTTTTACAACAGTGCCGTCAAAGATGAGAACCAATTGTCGTTTCGTTATCGTTTCAAAGATGTGCACCAATTGTCCTATTACGAACCCACATATAATTTTTGTCAATTTTTAAAATTTGGCATTGCCTAATTCCGTCAATTATAGCCGGATTGTGAAAATCTTCTTATCAAAAATTTGTGAATTAGTTAATTTGCGACAAGCTAATCGTCCAAGTCAGTTGGCCTCACACATGGGCGTTTGTGGTTCGCCGAAACTTCCGAACCCGAACCTAGTCCAAAAAATTTCTGCCGTACCGTACCCGAACCGAACCTCGACTCTATCGAACCTAGCCGAACCCGAACCAACTTCAAATTTTACTTTAACGCACCGAACCTGCACAGAACCTCGACTTTGTCGAACCGAACCCGATTCTACTTTAATATTTTACTCGCTCGAACCGAACCCGCACCGAACCTTGACCCAATCGAATCGAACCGAACCGAACCGAACCACGTACCTGTCGAACCCAATCGACCCCAAGCTAACTTATAATTTCACATTTGCCTTGATAAAGGGGCGTAGTAATTATAATTCACTTTGCGAGCCAGTTTCACTTCGCACTGCTCAGAAATTTCCATACATTTATAAATTCTACCGAAGTGTATTTGAGGTCGGGCAATGTTATCCATGGACTTTTGATATTATTCAGTTATCAAATTACTTTCATATTCAATTTAAACTATATTTCAAATTGAATTAAAATTTCTCAACTTTCCACCCTTTCTAAGAAAGCAGCATGAAATTAGTGGAAAAAATGAACATGATTGCTTAGAATAAAATTTACGTCAGTAATTGGTTTAAATTGTAATAATTGATTTAATTTGAACAATTTGAATAAGTTAGGTTGTTAGGTTGTAAACTTCTATTTCATTATTTTGATTTCGATTTTGAAATTTGTAAGTCAATATCCACGATTTTAAGGTGCTCAGCATTACAACCTATAATCCCTGGTGGATCTAACTAAATCGAATCCAATTTTTCATTCAAAATCGAAACCGAAATTTAATTTCAATACAAATCGAAATCGAAATCCAACACTAGACATTCGAACTCGAAATTGAAATTGAATTTAATAACTTTCCGGCTCCGCCAAATGAAAATTGAAATTGAAATTTTGCCAAGTAATCCAAATTGTACTCAAAATTTTGATTTCGATTTCGAATAATCGAAATTTGAGATTTCTATTTTTAACTTTTAATTACAAAGTGTGTCTTTTTCTTGGTCTTTGATATAGTAGATCGAAGGAAAACCAAAATAACAAGTACAAGTCTAGTATAAGTACGTAATAATCAATTCAATGCCCTGCCCTTGTCCCTACACGACAATCCGCAACACACGCTACACATACTAAGTACAAAAACAAAGCAATACAGCAAAAAATACTTTGTAAAGATAAAGAATGGGTGTTCTGGCAAGTTAGTGCGCTGCTCAGTGTCAGTGATAAACTATAGTCTGGAACAATTAAAAGCCGAGTCTTTGTAAAATTACCTTGCCCCATCTAATATCCAAACATTCGGGTTCGCCTAACTTCCCGAACCGAACCAGGTTCAGCTACGAACCGAACCGAACCGATTCCTAAGTACAAAAATTTAAGGCCGCACCGAACCCGAACCGAACCCGAACCGAACATATACCGTGTCGAACCGAACCGCACCCGTAACTAATTAAAAAATATAGAGCCCGAACCGAACCCGTATCGAACAATGTTCGGTTCGGTTTGGGGTTCGATGAAATTTTTCCGAACCTCAAGGTTCGACGAACCTCAAACGCCCATGTGTGGTTGGCCTTAAGATGGCTATTTGCTGGACATTCAAAATTGGCAGGTTCACAATTTTGACCCAAGCGCCATATACGGGTTGATCCATCGAGGATAAACCATTCGTACACAGATGCGATATGTCAAATTTTCCATCCATTTAATACCGCTCGTTCCCCGATGTCACAAAGCAGTTGTCAAATGTACAATACGTTCAAAAATGAAAAATAAGAGTCGAAGTTAGTAAATGAAACAGTTTTATTTACATACAGCGAATATTACATTTATATCATATTGCTTTGCCTAAGGAGACTACAAGTTACCGGCAGCAATAGTATGATAAGTGGGATTCAAAATTATAAAGGAGAACCAAAAATTTTGTAAACATACCATCTGGAAATGTAACACTAGGCTTAGAGAGAAGGACCCACTAGAAAATAAATTACAAAATGGTCAAGTTAGGCACATTTCTTCAGGCATTGGAACCGGATCCCTCACCCCCTGTACCAAAACACACATCACATGTGATGGACACGTTTTGATGATCCTCGCAGATTGGTCGAAGGCAATTGTTACAACCTGTTCGCGTGTTGCGAAAAACTGCAGGTGTGGCTTGACTACAGGAGACACACCACCTCACCTTTGGAAGTGTATGTCGTTTGCGACGAGCAACTGCCTGCACTTCCTCAGCGTTGCCCGATGGAAGAATCCTCATCACCAGGGCTAGGAATTNTTGCGACGAGCAACTGCCTGCACTTCCTCAGCGTTGCCCGATGGAAGAATCCTCATCACCAGGGCTAGGAATTGTATATAAACACATATTGTTTATGTGTAACCCAAACGGTCTGAAACTTGGGATCTTTACGTTTCATAGTTTCACGACCCGGATATCAAAAGTTTTTAGCACATATTTTCACATATTTTGGTTGTTAGCACATATAAAATATGTGTCACATATTTTCAATTTTTAGAAAATATTTTTACATATTTCCCGACATTCTTATATAAGTCAACAAAATAGTTTTTATTTTGGCTAGTTTTATGAATTCATGAAGAATATACTTATGTCTAATACATTTTTGTAAACTCAATGCCGGTTTGAGGAAAGCAGAAAAGGTGTAAGAGTAGATAAATACACTCAA
>NIPM01000286.1:11876-92371 GCA_002738285.1 Holacanthella duospinosa
ATGGAAATGGAACTTATTAGCCATTTCGAGTTAACAATTTAAGCTTTCTTTCTGAATTAAATAAAGCATTACATTTTCAGTAAAAACCTTCAATTTGAAAGCACATATTTTTTCATTTTAATCACATATTTCCGACTTTTTAGCACATATTTTATTACATATTTTGACATTCTATGGCACATATAATTCCTAGCCCTGCTCATCACGTTCATGGCTAACTTTGTTGACTTGATCAGATGCGGTTGCTGGGCTCTTCTGATCATATTAGCTCTTGTTAGTTNATTTCCGACTTTTTAGCACATATTTTATTACATATTTTGACATTCTATGGCACATATAATTCCTAGCCCTGCTCATCACGTTCATGGCTAACTTTGTTGACTTGATCAGATGCGGTTGCTGGGCTCTTCTGATCATATTAGCTCTTGTTAGTTTTCTTGAAAGAACAAATAGATATTCTCTTCGAGCTCGATTGGAGATTGCATCCCCGCCTTTTCTTTGTTCGAAGGATATATAACAAAGGTATTAACCGATGCAACATCGAGGTAGAAAACAGAAGCCTTGTAGCTCCAGCAATAAGTTGTTGATGTTTGACAAGTGTACTTCTGTAGTAGCCAGTCTGCGCTGTCCACTCCTCCTAAACATAAATAAGTTTGAACGAAATTAGTTTGGATGCCCCAATATGTTGCTTTTTGAAAATTTGACCGCCGAAAGGTTTTGCTTGTTTTCGTACAGTTTCGGCCTGATAGCAAATAACTGTGCTACGTTTCGGCCCGTGTCCGCTTATCTAGCCGAAACAAATTCTACGGAAAAAAAAATGGAACAAAACTTGTCGAAAAGGAGAACCAGTCGCACATAAAGGTAACCGAAACTATAATTCGGTTAGTTATTTTTGTTTTGGCGAGATATACTTAGGCTAGTGTTCCCTTTCGGCGAGTTTGACCGGTACCGTTTCGGCCAAATCATGAAACTTTATTTTTACTAATTCGCGGCATTGCTGGAAATTTTTATTAAAAAAAATTATATATCATACCTTTAAACTCGTTATAATCGAGTATAATGTCCGGCTTTTTCACTCCTTTGCGTGACTCACCGTCAGACTCCCAATGATCCTCGGAGGATACCATTAGTATATTTTTTCTTGGCTTTGGCTTAAAACTCAAGAGTGTAAGAGTATCGCTGAAGATATACTTGGAGTCATTCACCGGGCTACCTTTAGTGTTATTTGTTTTCACTATACTTGGTACTTCACGTCGGTTAGAACGGATAGTGCCTACATGTGTGGTGTTCCGCTCTAGGAATGACTCAGCCAGATTTTTTGAAAAGAAGTTATCATGGGTCACACCTTTTCCTTGGTCCAAAATAGGTTCCATCAAATCCATGGTCACTCGACTTCCTTGATTCTGCTCCGGAGGTTTACCAAATCTTTTTCCTTGGTATACTTTACAAAACCGAATAATTTGTGGATGAATGATTCAAAAACTTCGAATTAGTGTAGTCCGGTTATAGTGTCAAGGGTGTAGCGAAAATCCGGCTATAGCAAAACATACCTTGCGGTCCATGCAGATGTAATATAAACTAAACTACCCGGGCATTATGAACTCCGGCTATATTGAACCAATGTTGCCTGTCCGTTCAGGTTCACTATAACCGGACTTTACTGTATCGGTAAAATATTCGGAAAGTACAAAATTTTTCAATGTTATACCTGAGGGTTTAGAACATAGTTGGATCTTGGATCCATAATTGTCCAAACGTTGATTCCATACCGAGCAGATTTACTTTTTATAAACTCTACAATTTGCAATTGCCTCGGTATGGTGTTAGGAGTAAAATCCTAATCGATGATAATTATTATATGATGCTCTAATAATTGATGATTATCCGATGAGTATTATATTGCTGAAGAGGTTTTATTAGAGAAGATGCTGTTNGTAGCGAAAATCCGGCTATAGCAAAACATACCTTGCGGTCCATGCAGATGTAATATAAACTAAACTACCCGGGTATTATGAACTCCGGCTATATTGAACCAATGTTGCCTGTCCGTTCGGGTTCACTATAACCGGACTTTACTGTATCGGTAAAATATTCGGAAAGTACAAAATTTTTCAATTTTATACCTGAGGGTTTAGTTGGATCTTGGATCCATAATTGTCTAAACTTTGATTCCATACCGAGCAGATTTACTTTTTATAAACTCTACAATTTGCAATTGCCTCGGTATGGTGTTAGGAGTAAAATCCTAATCGATGATAATTATTATTGATGCTCTAATAATTGATGATTATCCGATGAGTATTATATTGCTGAAGAGGTTTTATTAGAGAAGATGCTGTTCTTGTGTTGTTATGAAATTTGATCTCGAAGTGAGATCCCAATAGCCTGAAAGGCTCTACTATTTATACTTTCTAGAATGAATCAAAACCCACTCAAAGCTACTGCCATCGACCTTAACATGCTGTGCATGCAAATGTCGATGTCAATATTTCTTTGATTGAGTTACGTCATCCTAATAATGGGATCAACATCTCATCTACTGTAATCCAATCCTAAGACTCGTACCACTTCCTATAATGAAAAGGAGATCTAACTCAAATATAAGTTTCAATGCAGCATTCACATATTTACCTAAATCTTTCGTTTATTTTATCAAAAACTTATTTGATAGGCCCAAGCCTTGACAACTGAGCTTGATTAAGAGCAGCTCGCCTAGTTAAGTGAGATTTGNAAACTTATTTGATAGGCCCAAGCCTTGACAACTGAGCTTGATTAAGAGCAGCTCGCCTAGTTAAGTGAGATTTGTTTATTTATGCAATTCTATTTCAGATTTTTGATAAAATAAATTACCGGGGTCAAATTAATTCGCAACTAAGTTTGGTAATTTCTTGGAGCCAAACATGTATTTAAACATTGTGTAAATGATATGTCTATTTATGTAATTTTATTTGAGATTTACGAAAAATTAAATTACCGGGCCCAAATAAATCCGCGATTAGTTAGAAAAAAACCAAAGTTCTTTTTTTGTATCTGTATCTGTTTAATTAAACATTGCCTAAGTCTTATGTGTCTATTTATGCAATGTCTATTTGAGATATTCAAAAAAAATTTCGACCAAATTAATCCGTGACTAAATTTGCAATTTCCCTGGAACCAAATATGTGTTTGAATACTGAGTAATTGATAGAAGGTAAATTTGAAAAGATTTGTGCAATTTTCAAAATAAAAATTTCCTGGGCCAATTAATCCTCGACTAAATTTAGTGTTTCCCTGGAACTACATTCACGTATGGAAGCTGGAACCTACATACTATTGTACTCTAACAATATTCTTCAAAATTTTAAGAAATTATATACCGGAACAAAATTAATCTGCGATCGATTAAGGTAGTAAAATATTGGGTATCCTNAAACTTATTTGATAGGCCCAAGCCTTGACAACTGAGCTTGATTAAGAGCAGCTCGCCTAGTTAAGTGAGATTTATTTATTTATGCAATTCTATTTCAGATTTTTGATAAAATAAAGTACCGGTGTCAAATTAATTCGCAACTAAGTTTCGTAATTTCTTGGAGCCAAACATGTGTTTAAACATTGTGTAAATGATATGTCTATTTATGTAATTTTATTTGAGATTTACGAAAAATTAAATTACCGGGCCCAAATAAATCCGCGATTAGTTAGAAAAAAACCAAAGTTTTTTTTTTGTATCTGTATCTGTTTAATTAAACATTGCCTAAGTCTTCTGTGTCTATTTATGCAATATCTATTTGAGATATTCAAAAAAAATTCCGGCCAAATTAATCCGTGACTAAATTTGCAATTTCTTTGGAACCAAATATGTGTTTGAATACTGAGTAATTGATAGAAGGTAAATTTGAAAAGATTTGTGCAATTTTCAAAATAAAAATTTCCTGGGCCAATTAATCCTCGACTAAATTTAGTGGTTCCCTGGAACTACATTCACGTATGCAAGCTGGAAAGAACATACTATTGTACAATATTCTTGAAAATTTTAAGAAATTATATACCGGAACAAAATTAATCTGCGATCGATTAAGGTAGTAAAATATTGGGTATCCTCTCTTCAGCGCCCTCTTACTTACCACAATGGAAGGTCGTTTTATTTTCACAAAGTTTTTATTATCACAAAGCTTTATACCCACTGACAGTTGTCTGAAAATAAAAAATTTGTGACAATACATTCATCAATGACATCAATGTGACAAAACACTTCAATAACAAAACAAAAAATTTTTAATATAAAATTTTTTTATTGTAAAAAATTAATATTATTAAATTTTTTATTGTAAAAATTTTTTATTATTAAACTTTTTATCAAAATTTTATTATAAAAAAAATTTTTTTTTATTAAAAATTTTTTATTGTTAAATTTTTTTTAAATTTTTTATTGTTAAATTTTTTTTAAATTTTTTATTATAAAACTTTTTGTTAAATTAAAAAAAAAATTTTTTATTATAAAAATTTTTTTTTATTTTTTTTATTCTAAACATTTTTTTTTATAAAATATTGTGTATTATTAAAAATTTTTTATTAATTTTTTTTTATAAAAAATAATTTATTATTAAAATTTTTTTATTAAAAAATTTTTATTATTAAATCTTTTTTATTATAAAAAATTATTTATTATTATTAAAAAATTTTTTTAAATTATATTTTGTGTTATCTTAATTCTAAAAAAATTTTTTTTTCTTTTATAATTCTGATACATATATCCCTCCATAAGGCTGTTCAAATTGGATGACAATAGTCGGAGGTTGACTATAGTGGTGTGACGGGCAGAGTATTTACTACAGAGAGCATTGAGTTTAATCAGGATAATGCCAACTGATTGATAGCAAGCGAAGTGTGACAATATAATGTAGTGGCAAGAAAATAAAACCACTGTATTGGTAGATGAATACCGGCAGCAACGGATTTAACCCTTAGTTAAATGCAACCTGCATCACAAATCGTGCTGTGTTAGCTTTCTTACTCAAACCGAAAATGTGCAAACTAATTTTAAGTAAAGCGCTTTAGTAACTGCTTGATTTCCATTACAGTGCAGGCTGGTCTAAAATTTCTTTGAAGCAAAATATTAGAAACTAAAAACAACATGACGTTCGATCGATACAGTGAAAATTTATTAAAATAACGTTTTAATACTTCTACTTGATACAGTAAAAGAAAGAACAAGGCTAACGAATCAGGTTTAAATTGTACTCAGTAGTAATATCTGAAAAAATGTTAAACTAATTAAATAAAACTATGTAAACTTATAAGTGGTTCCTCATTATAATATAATAATTCGAACCAAAAAATAAATGTTTAGGATCATATTATAACTTCATACATAGAATTGATTGATTAGTCAATTAATCGGTTTATTGGTATGGCAATTTCCCAATCCCAACCCTTAAGTCTTCACACCTATCTTGGTTTGTTGCAGCTTTGTGACAGTCTCTCTAGTATACGAGTCGTCTAACTTCACTTCCGTAACTGTATTCTTTAACTGTAAGCACCAACTGCAATTTAGGTTATTGTTTATTTCTGATGTCCTTCTTAGTTCCCTGTATTCAGATTTGATTATTGAATTTTCTTTGCTCTTCAGTATTCTGATCCACAGGTTTAGTAATATTTGAAAGATTTGTGGTCGTTGGTGGGATCTCCCAGTTTCCAGCTTGACAGAGTCTAGGGGGTGAGTATGGTATTTGTAAAGTTTGTTACAAGAATATTTGTTCCACTTTTTCAAGCTGCTCAGCGTGTGTAAGACACCATATTCCAGCTGCATACGTGGTTGTTGAGTTTACAATTGTGGCTAGGAGTCTTTTCGTTGAATTTAAAAAGAATATTCTTGTTTGTCGGTGGATCATGAGAGTTGTGGCTACCGCCGCTTTTCCTTTATAGCAGAAATCTATTGCCGCTAAATTAAAGAGCGCTGATGTAGTGAAATTGATTCCTAGATATTGGTATGGTTTGACAACTTCTATTTGCATCTTGTTCCAGTGGAATTTGTCTTGTATCGTGGTCCTTCCACTTGCTCTACATAATGCTACATTGGTTTTCCTTGATGCTTCTGACATGGCTTGCCTTTGTAAGCAACAGAGTGGCTGAGAATCATGAGCTCATACCTTCTGAATCCAGGCGTTATATCCCCAGTGAGGACAACCGCTTCCGACAGTGCCTCACGTAGGATGCCTGCCTATTTTGACAAAATTAGATGTGGTGGAAGGGTGCACCATGGTTGTCCCAATTAACTCTTCCTANTCTTCACACCTATCTTGGTTTGTTGCAGCTTTGTGACAGTCTCTCTAGTATACGAGTCGTCTAACTTCACTTCATTAACTGTATTCTTTAACTGTAAGCACCAACTGCAATTTAGGTTATTGTTTATTTCTGATGTCCTTCTTAGTTCCCTGTATTCAGATTTCCAGCTGCATACGTGGTTGTTGAGTTTACAATTGTGGCTAGGAGTCTTTTCGTTGAATTTAAAAAGAATATTCTTGTTTGTCGGTGGATCATGAGAGTTGTGGCTACCGCCGCTTTTCCTTTATAGCAGAAATCTATTGCCGCTAAATTAAAGAGCGCTGATGTAGTGAAATTGATTCCAAGATATTGGTATGGTTTGACAACTTCTATTTGCATCTTGTTCCAGTGGAATTTGTCTTGTATCGTGGTCCTTCCACTTGCTCTACATAATGCTACATTGGTTTTCCTTGATGCTTCTGACATGGCTTGCCTTTGTAAGCAACAGAGTGGCTGAGAGTCATGAGCTCATACCTTCTGAATCCAGGCGTTATATCCCCAGTGAGGACAACCGCTTCCGACAGTGCCTCACGTAGGATGCCTGCCTATTTTGACAAAATTAGATGTGGTGGAAGGGTGCACCATGGTTGTCCCAATTAACTCTTCCTATTTTTTTGAAGACATTTAAAACTACCACCGGAACTTTTGGAAGAAAAGAGTACTTACTTCTTAGTGAGAAACTTAAATTTCTCTTGGTAACAATTGTAAGTGCTGTCATTCGACAAATTTTCAAATTTGTCTATATTGTTTTGTGTAGTGGCATAATGTTTTAAAAAATTCTGGAAGTCTTAAACATTCTCAATTTCGTCAATCGCCTGCCTGACAATTCTGGAAAAATTTAGTGATTTGGGTAAGTTTGTTTTCACATTCTAACGTACAATCATCGAACTCAATCACAATCTTTTTACCCGGCAACTGCAAAAGGACAAATGTAAACTAATTTTCGTCATCCGTGATTGATGAGATCTTTCTCTCGCGCAAATTTGAAACTTTTTCTAAGGTTTTTCTTCACCCGCTTCTTCTTACCCTTGAACCTTGACATTTAAGAGAATTTTTCATGGTCCTAACCGTAATTCCTAACCTGTATACTTTGGCATCCGACATGATACATCTCACAATTTGACTCGTTTTCCTTTGGCTGCAATGCGTACAGGTGTTTAGGGATGACGATTAAACACTTTCCTCTATTTTCAATTAGTCTGGTGATAATTTCGACGACGACCAGGTAGAAGCTTATAATTAGACTAATAGAAGCCTAAATGTCTTCTAAATTATCTTCATTAATTAAATTTAGTTAATTTACTAATTATCTTCCTTTCATGTTTACAGAATCTTGTGTACTATAATGTGCAAAATATTGTAACCTAAAAGATACAATCTTGTACACTGTCACGAATGGTTCCCCTTTGGTGTGAGAGGAGGGCTTGTACGAACAAATGGAACAAATGGACAAACAAATGGTGCAAAATTAGAAAGTGTACACGATCCTGTACACTACGTCGGAAGTATACAAGACAATGTATGTTAGGGTACACCCTCTACACTATAGTATGCATGAGTTAGCACATTTTCTTCCGACTGAAAGTAGCCCGATTCAGCAGAGATGCCTAAAATAAAGATTCTAGAAGGCCTGGAATAAACAAAGATAGATTAACAAGTGTTGAGTTACAATAAGTTACCTATGTACCTAGTAGTTTNCTTCCGACTGAAAGTAGCCCGATTCAGCAGAGATGCCTAAAATAAAGATTCTAGAAGGCCTGGAATAAACAAAGGTAGATTAACAAGTGTTGAGTTACAATAAGTTACCTATGTACCTAGTAGTTTTGTGTTTATGCGAATAGCATGTTAAGTTTGGAACTTTTGCCTAGGCTCTAGTTTGACTCAGGTTACTTGAATGTGGATAAGCCAGTATATTTCAGTAATTAATTTACCTGAAATCGTCTAAAGTTCCAAACTGCTTCACGTCACTTGCTAAATGTATCAATCCATGTATATTATAACTCACATTCTCCTTCCCGTAAAGAATTTTAAACTTTTCAACAAAGTAAACAAGTAGTGACTGTGCGTACTTCATGCATGATAATTTACTAACAAGCAAAGATGTGGCTACATGTAGCACCAAAAAAAGTTCATAGTGGGTAGTAGGAAGCACTGATTTCAAAACAACCGGTCCACTATACTTCAAAAACTTTCGTAACTCTGTCGCTTTCCACCTGTCGATTTCAGCAAGAGGACGTGGTTTGCGCGAAAAATCGGATGGAATAAATTTGCGACATTTTTTCAAATGCGTAGAAATTGTTAATAGATGAACTAAATAGTTTAAAAACTCTGTGGTCTTCTCGCAACCAAAGACGAACTAACTTTCGCACAACACCTAAGCAGATGAGANTACATGTAGCACCAAAAAAAGTTCATAGTGGGTAGTAGGAAGCACTGATTTCAAAACAACCGGTCCACTATACAACAAAAACTGTCGTAACTCTGTCGCTTTCAGCAAGAGGACGTGGTTTGCGCGAAAAATCGGATGGAATAAATTTGCGACATTTTTTCAAATGCGGAGAAATTGCTAATAGATGAACTAGATAGTTTAAAAACTCTGTGGTCTTCTCGCAACCAAAGACGAACTAACTTTCGCACAACACCTAAGCAGATGAGATGCATATAATCGTAGGAAAACTTGGTAACTAGTCCTATTTTTAAATTGACCAGAATTGACTGTGAAGTATGATGTTTTTGTTNATAGTTTAAAAACTCTGTGGTCTTCTCGCAACCAAAGACGAACTAACTTTCGCACAACACCTAAGCAGATGAGATGCATATAATCGTAGGAAAACTTGGTAACTAGTCCTATTTTTAAATTGACCAGAATTGACTGTGAAGTATGATGTTTTTGTTGAGAAAGAAGACGGAAGTCTTCATCTGTTCGCAACGGCGCATCTGTTTATGCAAATGTCATTCGTCGATTGATATACTTTCCTTTCAATTTGCACTTTCCACAGCTAAAATATCCATTGTGACCTTTAATGCACGTAACAAATGCTCTTGCCGGAGCATCACAGATAAAGGCTTCCAATTCAACGTTGAATGTTTTTCCATTTACATGCACCCCATCTTTTTGAATTANAGCATCACAGATAAAGGCTTCCAATTCAACGTTGAATGTTTTTCCATTTACATGCACCCCATCTTTTTGAATTAATAAAAGTTCAGTTACAAAATCCTGTAACAACGTATTGGAAGATTCTGGTTTACTGTCACCACAGTACAAACCAATTATGAATGGCGGATGGTTTGTGTCAGACAAGTGCCCCCGAATNTCTGGTT
This sequence comes from Holacanthella duospinosa, assembly GCA_002738285.1. Classification (NCBI taxonomy): domain Eukaryota; kingdom Metazoa; phylum Arthropoda; class Collembola; order Poduromorpha; family Neanuridae; genus Holacanthella; species Holacanthella duospinosa. The sequence goes on from NIPM01000286.1 coordinate 21,504, forward strand.
TACTGTCACCACAGTACAAACCAATTATGAATGGCGGATGGTTTGTGTCAGACAAGTGCCCCCGAATCGGCCAGAATTGTTTATTTCTACTGTTACTTATTGGAACCCCATCTATATCAACTTGCAATTTAACTGTATCAGCATTTAGCGAATTTTAACTGAGAATATTGACGATACATTCTGATAGACCAAGGTGTGTATACTCGCCAGGAAATACAGATCTAACATCTGTCTTGTAAGGTGTTTTTAGCAGCGTGCGAGCGTCTCTAGGAAGTTTACTAAAACAATCATGAATTTTTAGAATTTGAAGTAAACTTGTAATAGCTTGCAAAGATATGTTGTTCACTAATGACCACTGTCTTATTTCGCATGAGATGTCGAAATCGTGTGTATGAAAATTCTTATCACTGTCACTACTCGAAGTAAGTTCGACTGTATGAGATAATTGTGAATTTTGCTCTAATAGACTTACACAATTTGCTAGACTTACACACCATCCGCGCCTAAGTGACGAAATTGGCAAAACATTTAACAGATACTTTTTAACAGTGTTCACCTTAACTAGTGGTATAAAATTATTCAATTTAATATATTCATCTAAAATTTGTTTGTTTTCTTTCTNAGTGTTCACCTTAACTAGTGGTATAAAATTATTCAATTTAATATATTCATCTAAAATTTGTTTGTTTTCTTTCTTATATAGCTACTTACCAGAAAGCAAAACAGCATTTTGGGGATGCTCAATGTCATTCCGAACTTAGCGATGGAGATATACTCATCGAAAGGAAATGCAAAAGGAAGAAAAAAGTTTACCTTAACGAATCTTCTTCTCAATCGGAGTCTGATGAAAATGAACACCTTACAACTGAAACTCAACGTTCAGAAGTGCTTTTACCGCGACTTCCATTTTTTCAGTCAACAGGCAAAATATATGATACAAATCTTGGCGTTGATGGTGAACTAGTATGTGCGGAAATATTACCTCATACTTTGGAGAAAATAGTGGAGAAAGGAATGGATCTACACCTTGGAGAAAATATAGCAACATATGTGCTTTCTCCGACTGTTGAGTCTTCTCAAGTGTGTAATTCCGAAGATACGAAAAGCGTAATTGCGAAGATACGAAAGGCTAGGTTTCTTCAAAATTTCATCACATTGTGTGAATTTTGTTGCGGTGAAATTTCTTAATTTTTTATTTAATAATTCTCCTAGGTTTTAGAAGTCAATTTATGCGATTGCTCACGAACATCGACAAATGAGTGAGGCGAATTGAAAAAAACCAAATTGGGATTATCGTAACTGATACAAGTGATGACGAACTAGAGATACTTCCAGAAACATTTCTCTAGCCTAATGAAGAGGACATCTTGCCGAATGAAAATGAATGGCCGCTCACAACTGCGAATGATGTTGCGAATTTTGAAACAAACTTGTAAAGGGTAAAATTATGTTCACTAAATTGGTAATAATAACATAACTCTAACTTAAATTTTACACCCATAATTACTGAGATGAATAATGCTTCAGAACTGCTACCAAACCTTTTTCCTCAATATGGTCACGTGTTATGTTTATGTGGCATATGTTCTAACTAATATAAAGGTTCGTTATTAACTTTCAAATTAAAATGCTGAGCAAGTGTGGTGGTGATAACTACGAAAAGCATGTAAAAAGAATGTTGGACAAAGTCATTTCCGTGGAAGTTGCTTGTACTTATAGTTCCAAAAATCAAAAGCAGAAAGAAAGTTTTACAAATCTTATTATCTACAAAGCTATGTTAGGTATGTAATGTCATTTAACAGTGACTTCGGCTAGCTAAGCATAAGTCTAATACATTTTTCTATGGCAGCGGCTGTAGGAAATCGCAAATTTGTGGATGTTGACAAACAGAAAATACAGGCATATCTTTTACAACGACTCAAGCAAGCTCCTAAGCGCCTTCAGAGAAAAGTGTAAGTTATACACAATCTACTCATTCTATATCAAGACCAATCAATTGAAATTATTGTTTCTATTTCAGGGTCAAGGTGACAGCTATTTCGCCAGATTATTCCAACTGAAGCAAGTCAGCCAACGGAGTTTATTTTTGGTTGAAAATAGTAATGAATTTTGTTATGGCACAACTTCCTCAAAACACAATTCAGTTAGACTTTAGTGCTATAATATAGTTAAACTTTATCACTTAAACTTATTTTTTAGTAATAATTAACTGAACTTATTCCAATTTGAAAATCTAATATAAGCTATATATTTTCTTATAGTTTTATTAAGCAATCATTGGTTAAAGGAAAAAAGTTCCAGGTTCATGGTAGGCAACGTTTAGAAAAGGGTTGAAAACGTATAATGGGACGTTCTAAAACGGATGGTAATGGTTTTGGAAACGTTATGAAATGGTTCCAATCTCTGTTCTTACCACGTTTCTTAACAGTTAGGAAACGTTCCCGAGCTCGGCCATTAAGCCATTTGTAAACATTCCCTNTTTGGAAACGTTATGAAATGGTTCCAATCTCTGTTCTTACCACGTTTCTTAACAGTTAGGAAACGTTCCCAAGCTCGGCCATTAAGCCATTTGTAAACATTCCCTTCGACGTTCCATTGACTATTTTAAACCCATTTTGATTTCAGTTAGAAACGTTCCGAAACGGTATTTTGCTGCACGGGGAAAAAACAGCTGAAAGCCAGATCACAAAGTTTTTCGAATTTGAGTGCAATATCTCAAGATCCAATAGTAAATAGTACAGCTACAGGAAAAAGTATTTTAANTCCGAAACGGTATTTTGCTGCACGGGGAAAAAACAGCTGAAAGCCAGATCACAAAGTTTTTCGAATTTGAGTGCTCCTTTACTCAAGATCCAATAGTAAATAGTACAGCTACAGGAAAAAGTATTTTAAAATGGCTTATTAACCCTACTTTAACAACTAAATTTTTAGCACAAATCTGGGAAAAGTCACCTCTCATATCCCTGAGAAGACTAGTAATGAGAGGTCGGCCATGGCCTAAGCCTGATGAGAATATTCACAGCACCCTTTGTGAGTTAACAGAAAAGCCCCCGAGAAGAGGGTGAGGAATGAGAGAGTGAAATGTTGTCATTTCACTTTATGACTTCATTGACACCAGGTGTTTTGAGTTTACTCTAAAAGAAAAGTTTCTAGTTTTTTTTTCGGAAAAAAATCATTGTAGTTTACGTTCAAATAATTTTTATAACAATATTCCTTTTGAATGAATCGTCGGAGGTCTCCTTCACCGGACATCACAGCCGGTCCACCCAGAGCCAGTGCAGATGCTACGGTTGATGATGACTCGGATTTAGACTCATTGGACCTGATCGATGACGAGAGCGACGCGGCTTCTATCGCCAAAGACTCCGAGGAGTCAGAGGGAGAACTGCTACTTCTGGACGAACCTGGTAAGACCAACAATTTTATTCTAAATCGACGCGGCCGCACGAGTAGACAAGTCAGCGCATCGCCGGCACAAATACAAAGTCAAATGACTGGGAGGTGAAAAGTTTTTGATCATTGATCGAAAATTTTTTGATCAAATAACATTGTAAAAATGATGACCTTTCCAATCTGAGGTTATACCAGTTGGCCCTAAAGAGGAAGCTGCAAATCCTNAGGTGAAAAGTTTTTGATCATTGATCGAAAATTTTTTGATCAAATAACATTGTAAAAATGATGACCTTTCCAATTTGAGGTTATACCAGTTAGGCCTAAAGAGGAAGCTGCAAATCTTGAACTCACAAGTGACGAAGTTTTTAAGCTCTTCTTTAGCCAAGAACTGGTAGGTGGAATTATTCATCACACCAACGCTTATGCGGCTCATCGCATCCAAACAACAACCAAACCTCCATCACTTCGCTGGAAACCAATTGACGAAATTGATTTGTTTGGATTCGTCGGGATCCTGTTTTTTGCCGGAGTTGAAAGAGACAAGTGTGTCCCTCGTCGTTGACAAAATGAGCAGACTCCCAAATAATATTAACATATTTTGTTTGTTCTTAGCTTGCACCCAATGAGTGAGTTGTGGTCGTCCGACCAAAAGTATATGAATCCTCCCATCATCGCCACAATGGGACGAGACAGGTTTAAACAAATCCTGAAATATCTTCGATTCGATGATCCACAGTATCGTCGAGATGCAAAAACTGCTGGAGAAGAGCTTCCTCGACTCACTCCAGTCAACGCGATGCTAGAGACTTTTTTGCAGAACCTGGCAAGAGTCTACACTCCATCTAAATATCTGACGGTGGACGAGATGCTTGTTAAGTTCCGCGGAAAGTCCATATTCCGCGTTTATATGAAGTCAAAGCCAGGCCGGTATGGACTTAAAATATTGGTTGTCGTCGACGCGAAAACTGGCTACGTACTAAAAACGACGCTGTTTGCGGGGAAAAAGGGGGACAAGGCAAAGAAGAAGCAAGGGGAAAACGTGGTTCTCTATCTGGTAACGGCCTACTTGGGAGTTGGCCGCAGAATCACGGCTGTCTTTTTTATTTCGAGGTCATTGGCTGCGGAGCTCCTTCAGCACAAGACAACTCTACTGGCGGCAATTCGTAAGCATCGATTGGGGGTGCCTAAGGAGCTCGTGGATGCTAAAAACAAGGAAGAACACTCCTCAACCTTCGTCTTCCAGAAGGACACAACGTTGGTGTCTTATGTACCAAAAAAGAATAGGATTGTAATCCATCTCTCCACCGCTCATCACACTCCAGAAATCAATGAAGCATCTGTGGATAAAAAGCCTCAGATGATTATGCACTACAATGAAACGAAGGGTGGTGTCGACACTGCCGACCAAATGGTGGGCAAATTCTCTTGCCAACGTCCTAGTCGCCGGTAAGTAAATTTTACAATAACTGGTGGCCGCAAAAATTGACAGAGGAGAAAATTATTATGAATACTTTTTTCTGTAGATGGCCGTTGAAGATTTTTTTTTGTTATGGTGGACATAGCGGCTCTCAATGGATACATAATCAGAAAAGCTCACAAATTGGGACCAGGTGATGAAAGTGGCCACCTTTGACGGGGTTTCTTGAGAGAATTGGCCGAAGGATTGATGGGACCTCTGATTCATCGCAGGGCTGCTTCAGCTACCTATAATCAACTGCCAACTCATGTCAAGAATGCGATCAAGATTATGGGAGCGATTTCACCGGCTGCTCCTCCAACTCCAGCCTGTATCCAGAGGAAAAGATGCCACTTCCGCCCAGGACTTTCCACAAAGCAGAAAACATCTCAAAGATGCTTAGGCTGCAATCGGGTTGTTTGCAGCGATCATGGAGTAACGATTCATCGCTGCNGAAAACATCTCAAAGATGCTTAGGCTGCAATCGGGTTGTTTGCAGCGATCATGGAGTTACGATTCATCGCTGCGCAAACTGCGAAGTGGTCGTTGTCGTCAAAGGTGACGACGCCAGTAGACGGCGTGGAACTTCAGGTTTTGGTTGACGATCTTTGAGGATTTGGCCGTCTCACAATCGCTCCACTATTCAAAGCAACTATTAATTAATATTTGGGCATATTGTACTTTTTCAGTTTTATTGTATTTCCTTTTTTTCGTATAGAGAATTTTTTGAAGCAGAATAAACCCTGTTTCATTCTAATCTTACCAACCTGGGGAAGCAATTATTTAATAATTTATTGGAAGTTTTTTGTTGTTTTTCAGAATTTTTTTCAAAAAATTTAATTTTTATTTGTAGGTGACCAGTTTTTTGTTTCTATATACAATTAGAATGACTTTAATGGCAACAACACAAACGTTGAGGAATTTTCACAGACTTAGCAGCAGCCGTTGAGGAATATCATTAGACTTAGTACAAGGGTGACAACTCCGATTTCCCATCTTATAAAATTTTTGTTCGTACTAAATGTGCAATCACGACCCGTACGGGCCTGCCTGGGTTCAGGATTCAGCATGGTGATACAAGGATGGATTCTGATCAGATACCGATTTTTAAGTTTTTATTTTATTTTTGCCGATCAATGGTCTCAAAGATACGTTGAGGATTCTCAACGGACTTAGATTTCTCAGGGATATCCAGCGAAAATGTGCTGTTTCTCATGAATTATGTCTCCGTCAATCATTGACAGAATCTTGAAAAAGAATAATATAATATTTGGACAAAGTATCGAGCTCATTTCCTTCACAAATGGACTTCAAAAATTCCATGGACTAGAAGGAAGAGCATTTTCTGCCACAGTTTGGCAACANCTTAGCAGCAGCCGTTGAGGAATATCATTAGACTTAGTACAAGGGTGACAACTCCGATTTCCCATCTTATAAAGTTTTTGTTCGTACTAAATGTGCAATCACGACCCGTACGGGACCTGCCTGGATTCAGGATTCAGCATGGTGATACAATGATGGATTCTGATCAGAAGCCGATTTTTAAGTTTTTATTTTTTTTTGCCGATCAATGGTCTCAAAGATACGTTGAGGATTCTCAACGGACTAAGATTTCTCAGGGATATCCAGCGAAAATGTGCTGTTTCTCATGAATTATGTCTTCGTCAATCATTGACAGAATCTTGAAAAAGAATAATATAATATTTGGACAAAGTATCGAGCTTATTTCCTTCACAAATGGACTTCAAAAATTCCATGGACTAGAAGGAAGAGCATTTTCTGCCACAGTTTGGCAACANATTTCCTTCACAAATGGACTTCAAAAATTCCATGGACTAGAAGGAAGAGCATTTTCTGCCACAGTTTGGCAACATTATTCCAAAGGTTGTACAATTAATAATCTTAATCCAGAAATATTTATCAAGTCACTTTGGAAGCTAAATACAAGTCTTCAGGACTACAAATGAACAGCAGTTCATGGGTATGTAAATTTATCACCAACCAAATATGCAGGGTTAGGATTAGCATATGAGAAATCTGAATGCTTCGTACGTCAATTGGAAGGAAAGTGCTATTGAAAGTTGAACAAAGCAGCAGTACCCTGGTATGGACAGTCAAAAATGTCTCAAACATATTTCAAGGTGAACGTTCAGCAGAAAACTTGATGAAAGTTGAGATGTAANGGACAGTCAAAAATGTCTCAAACATATTTCAAGGTGAACGTTCAGCAGAAAACTTGATGAAAGTTGAGATGTAAACCGGAGATATGCTGTATATACTTACGGGAGTGATCTATCAAGCACACACAGATGAACCCGAGTATTCGTTCAACATAAGGACATTTCAACATTAGGACAATCACAAAATANATCAAGCACACACAGATGAACCCGAGTATTCGTTCAACATAAGGACATTTCAACATTAGGACAATCACAAAATATCAGGACAACACATACGGCAACTACATGTCGAATTATATTCAACGATCACTAACAACAGCCTTGAAGATAAATACAACATTGAATCATGATCTACCTTCAAATTTCCTGGAATATTTTGGAGTGGCTTTTTCAAACCATAAGGAAAAAGATTTTGTGCAGAAGAAAAGAATTTTTAAGCAACAATTCAGTGATTTACTTAATTAAATAATCTCTGACTCTTGTGACAAGGCAGCACATGCCATGGCGAAGAAGCAAATGAAGAATTTCTTACCACCCTGTCTCAATAANGACTCTTGTGACAAGGCAGCACATGCCATGGCGAAGAAGCAAATGAAGAATTTCTTACCACCCTGTCTCAATAAAGAAGAAAAATCTATGTCAGTTGATGGAACACAACAGACATCTGAAGATGGAAGGGCCACTAACGAAACTATTTTTCATATAAACATGGAAGTCAAAATCATCAGAAAGAACGCAATTCGATTCATCAACGAGGAAGATTGTCTCAAACTATACTACATTTCGACCAAACCGTTTGATATGTTTAAGAAAGGATTACAATACATATATATAGCAGAAAGGACCAGGAGTGATACATCTGGTAGAAACCTATCCAAAATTTATAAAAATTAAAGATCTTCACATAAAAGATAAAATACTGAAGAAGGAATTACTGGAATATATATGGAAAATGGGTCTCCTATTGATCAAGGACTCATCGCGCAATCTCGCCATCGTTGACGACACTAATGGAACTGTTACGAATGAGATGACGTTAGAAGAATCTGCTAGTATGAAAGACTTAGTATCNGATGACGTTAGAAGAATCTGCTAGTATGAAAGACTTAGTATCTGATAATCAGGAAGTCGAAGCCAGTATGGAGTCACAAAATGAAACAACAATTGGATGACACTAATCAAAACTGAGGTTATTCTTATTGATGACACCGAATCCCAAAAATCAACGGTCAATGAAGGACTAGTATGGGGAGAACCAAAACCTTAAAGTTAAGAGGTCGAGTTTGTCTCTGGCTCACACCTAAACCTGAGCTAGTGTTCGCATGGCTCAGGTTTAGGTGTGAGCNAAGAGGTCGAGTTTGTCTCTGGCTCACACCTAAACCTGAGCTAGTGTTCGCATGGCTCAGGTTTAGGTGTGAGCCAGAGCCAGAGCCAATGGCTCAAGCTGACAACAGTGAGCCAGCTCATGAGTCATGGCTCTGGCTCCTGACATTTGTTGAACTGGGTCATGAGCCAGAGCCATGACCCATGGCTCAATACAAATTAAAATTTTGAAGAAAAAAATTTCAACATAAAAATCTTTAGTACAAGATTACATGACCGATCAAGCATCGAATGCAACAATACTTAGTAAAAAATAATTAATGGTATAATTTACCGACATTTTATTGAATAACTCAAACCTTCCACGATGAAATTTTTTTCGGCACGGTGAAAAGTTGCTAAATTTGATTTACTATGGATTAAAAATAGTAGACAAATTAATCAAGACCAGAAAAGTTCGAGCTTTTGAATATAAATTTGGTGCTGCTAGATATAGGAGCTCTAAGACGCTTAGACATAGGAGCAGATACTAGATTTAGCAGCTTAGCTTCTAAATGAAGGAGGTCAGCACCGCCCCTACCCCGATATCTAGTGGCTGAGGTGCTAAATCTAGCAGCCCGACCCCAGATCCAGCAACAGAGCTCCTACTTATAGTGTAATCATCTTGACTGGTGTTGTGAAAGAAAACACGACTTTCTTCTGCAAAAGCTAATGAGCCATTGGGCCATGGCTCAGCCATGCGGATGAGCTGGCTCATGAGCCATGGCTCTGGTTCAAAAATTTTTGTGAGCCAGCTCGAGCCAGAGCCATTGAGCCAGAGCCATGAGGAACACTAGACGACACGACGACAGATTAGCAATCCCATCCTTGACAACGCCCATCTCTATTTACGCGAGACAATACGGTAACATGTGTAGTCTTTAGTACGACTATATTAATTGACCTTTTTCACAAAGACAGCCATCTGGTAGATTTTAACTTGAACCTATATAAAAATTTCAAAACCGAGCACAAACTCCCATGCTAATAACGTTAAGTAATAGCGGTCGTTAACAAACTAAGTAATTTCTTATATATGAAATATAGGTAAAATCGATTAACAATAAATCATAGATGTTAACGACCTACAAAAACTTGCCATTAATTAGAAGTTTTTAGTAGAAATTCTGGTTTAAAGTTTTGACAAAAGTCAATAATGAGGGGAGAAAACTCTCTTAACGTAGAACTTCCACCACGTTTACATTTATCAACTTAAAATAAACAATACAAGTAAAAATTATTATCAAAAACTTTAAATTGATGAAGACTGTTTACTAAGTACTAAAAATAAAGATAATTTAATGAATAGAAAATGATGATATATATTATTTATAGATTGCTATATACAGAATAAAATAAAATAATCAAGAAAATTCGTAATAAAAAATTAATTTTTTGCGAAAATTATATTCAAACTTTTTCATGTGTATAATTAATTTTACACTCTTCAATACAAAACAGCTTTAGCAGGCTAACCAAACACTTATGATTTGCAAATAGTAAAGATATAGCTACTCACACAACGTGTTCACAAAATGGGGTAGCAAATTCTTAAACCAAATGGCAGCCAAACGAGAGAGTAACGCAATCCAAAAATTTTCATTCCTCTTCAAAAGACAATACTGTAAATCTGAACACTACTATGTATGCTGATCCAACATTACAAAGAGCCATCTGACCCTGCATTTGATAGAATACGGAAAATAGTGTATTAACTACTTAAGTTGTTCCTTTCAAAGGTCAAATAGAAGCCTTGAATAATAGATCTTTCTATAATTGGATTTCTCAGCTAAATTAAAGTTGTTTCACTTATGTGTCTTAAATTAATTTAGGAATTCGTTTTATTTATAGACTGATATAATATTTAATGTCTTTTTGAAAACGACCAGCCAATGTTGCTAACAGAATAATATTCAACTTCGGTAAATTTAATTGGAACCATTCAATTTTTCTTGTAGACATTTCAAAATACACTATCACAAAACGCGTTAGTTTCCCCCTCATGGTAAAGTGTAGTTCAAGCCCGGGAAACCAGGGCGGCAGTAATTGTGAAAAAGGTTCGAATTTTTGAATTCGAAAAAAGATTCAAAATTTTAAAAAGTTGAGTTGAATTGATAATTGATTAGTGACAGGGACATCACAGACAGGCAATAATAATCAAATCAACAACAAAATTATGAATTGCTGGTCGAGTTTGGATTATTGGAAAGTTTCTCTCATTTGCTAGGAACTTTAAGAAAGAGTTAGAATGCGTAAAAGTCTGCGCCAAATCATTCGTAAACAACCAAAATGTGCAAATTGTTATGTAAACTGCCTGGAAGATGGAAAACGTGCATTTTCTGACGCTTTGCTCCAGTTCCTACCTGTACGGTCAAGCGAAACGGTTTATAGTTTCAATGAGATCGACGTGAAGAGTTTGGATCAATCCGGTCATCAGGTGATAAATTATTCTAATAATCATTAACTTTACCTTTCCCCCACTATGGATGATTCAACCGATAAGTCTTGATTGATGTTAAGGCAAATGAAGCTGGGAATGCGCAGGAAGATCCTATTGATGTAGGTGGTGAGGAACTTTTTGGTGATGGAGGGAGATTACGGCGTACTAAGGCGACGACCACGGTCATGGACGCTCTTTTCAAACTTTTTGCCAAGGCATGGGGGTCAGAAAAAGAGCTCCTGGGATCTACCTTAAAAGACAAGGAGAAGCTGGTTCTCTGTGATGAGTGCGCCTGGTGTCTGTCCCAGTTGTATAACTGGTACTCCCGCTTTGTCAAACTCGCTCTTGACTCGAGAAAGTCATACTTATACACTGTTGTCCGTCACACGCGTCATGACTCGGTTCTCACCCGCCACAAAGGAACCACGGAAGCAGAAGATAAAGAAAAAGAAACGGACATATCACTGCATATTGATACTCTTTCCATCCCAGCAACAATTCAAGAGAAACTTTCAAAACTTAGGAAGGCAAAAATAATATTAGAACGAACAACAATAGGTGACCTTGCCAAGTCGAACTTATGTGAAAACTAGAATTTTTCTAACAGAAGTGACGTCTGTAACATTTTATGTCTCTTTTGTTCAGATTCTCTTGTTGAAAAGAAAAGGCAGGAAGGTGACGCCTCCAAGTCAAAGGGGATAAAGCCAAAGAGAAAAATTCTAGAACATGTAGAACCATCTGATGCTATCTCATTCAAAGTGAAGGAAGAAGTGAATGAGAATCCTGACTCGAGTTTTGACCTTCTTGACACGGAGCAGGACTTTGACGCAGAACAGCAAGGAGGCTCTTGTGCCATTTGTCAAAAGGATTTTCCCGATAGGATGCGTCTTCATAAACACCTTCAATCAAAAAAACACAAAGATAAAATTTCATCCAAACCAGAACCAGGTGAGTCTTTTGTAACTTAATCTTCAAAAACTAAAATTGAAATTTTTTTTAGCAAATGTACAAAAAATAAATTCAATTTTATACTGTGCAATTGCTGAAAAGCATGAGTTATAATTTAGCGTTTCTTCATTGATGAAAGTAGAAATGGCGATGGATTCCGACCTTGATTTTTATCCTGATGAAGACAAACGCATCACAACGCCCACCAATAAAACCAAATCTCCAAGTGCACTTATTCGAAAGCATCAGAAAAAAAAGAAGCAAATCAAAGCAAAAGTTACTGCAACAGGAATTCACACCGGCCATAGTCGAAAACAACCGAATGGAAATAGAAAACGCCGGAAACCTGAAATTCGTTACCTTTGTTCTGAAGAAGGTTGTAGATGTGAATTCCACCTGAAGGAGGATTATTTGGACCACCTTGCCTCTCTACATGGGAAAATAGATGTGGAATTAATTGAGATACAAGGACCAGAGAACCTGAACCGTTGTCCCATCTGCAGAGCAAGGTTAGTAAAACGTTGGGCAATGTACCAAGAACAAAAATTTATGAAATACGGCGAGCGATAGAGTTGTGAAAGAATTGAATTCTACAATAAAAAGAGGGGAAAAAAATACTGTTCTTTCTGTGTATTTTTGTTGCGAATAGATTCCTGTCACCGGAGGCCCTAGAGACTCATCTGGAGAAGAAGCATGTACCGAGGGTCCTCACACGTGACCATCCTTGTGAAGACTGTGGGAAAAATTTCTTGAGCAGACATGACTTGAAGACTCATATGGCCAATCACTCTCTTCCTATGAGTTACGTCTGTGAGAAGTGTCCATTTCGCACGCGGCGACCGCAGGAACTTGAGAGACATGGCAAACTAGTCCATTTACAAGAGAAAAACTTTTTTTGTGACATCTGCAACAAAGGATACGCTCTCAAGTGGCAGGTTTGGGAGAATTATGACAAATTATTTATTTACATAAAAAAAAGTGCTTCTCTTACTTACTTTCTGCAAAACCAATTTTACAGAATGTAAAAGACGAGTTATAGCTTATCCGTGCTCTCGTTTGTCAAAGTATTAATTCCTGTTTCCATCGGGAGAGAGAGAGTTATTTAAAATATTTTGTATAGCTTATACTTTTACCGAAGTTAAAGTTGGAAAAATTAAGTCTAATTGTTGTAGTTGACGAGTCACTCTCGGATTCACAAAGAAGAACGACTGTTTCTGTGTACGGCTGAAGGATGTGGGAAAACATTCAGAACACCAAGCAACCTCCGCCAGCACCAAGAGTTACACAAGGGATCAAAATACGTCTGTCACATCTGTGGACAGTCTTACAGGTAAATAAACAATCATATGTCGTCCATCACAAAAGAATCAGAATCTTTTTTTTTTGCATAAAATTTTTCATTCTTTGTGGAGTGTTCAAGAATCTCTGAGTTGGTACTTATGCTTTCTTATGGACTCATCGCATCGATTATTCCAAGAAAAAACAATAATAAAGAATTATTATTCGTTTTGAAATGAATGACATTCGAAATTTTCCAAAAGCCCCCCAATCATGTCAAAATTTAATTCAAAAGATTTACCCTAAATAATGCCTATTTTTATGAAAATGGTTCATGAAATGTGAAGTTTTTTGGCAAAAAATTGATTTTAAATCCAAAATAGACTAATACATATCCATTTTGTTTTTTTTTAGTCGGAAAGCCTACCTTCGTCTACATTTGAATGGAACGCATTTGAATTTACCGCTTCCACCATCTACTAAAAGAGATCGTGCTCCAAGTATGCCGAAGCGACCGAGACTCAAATTAAATAAGGCGCGAAAAGTAAAAAGTCGAAGTGATAGTTGTTCGAAGGAACCAGACAAAACTACGGCACACTACCAATATCTACCTGGTTCAAAAGATACAAAACATGAAGAATTGGTTATGCTCAACTCAGAAGGAGCTACTGAAGATGAGGATGGAGTTTTAATTCTGGAAGAGTACGATGATGAAGTAGTGTCGGATTTTGTGGTAAACGAAGAGGAAGAGGATGAAGACGAAGAAGGAACGATTCATGTGCGATTGGATTTGGATAGACCGGAAGTTGTCATGACTGAGGAACCAGTGGGACAGGGTGTGGAAACAGGACATTTTGCTTTGTCAGATGGACAACAAATCCTCTGTTATCCTGTCGCAAGTCTAGGAATGGTTCAGAGATTTCCTGTCGCTATTGCCACCGGCGGTGGGAATACTTATTACATTGCCACTGCGCCTGTGCAACAAAGCGAAGAAGATGATCCTCAGGCTCTCAGTGTATTCAATCCTTTCACAGAATTTATGGGTATCCAGCAGTAGCGATTATAAATGTCATAGTCATAGTTATCGAAGGTTAATTCAACGTATGTTCGCCAATAATTATTATTGTTGAAAATTTTTTCACTAATTGTATTATACAGAGAGTAATTAAGAAAGACAAAAAAAAATATTTTGAACAATGATGAAAGTATGGCTACTTCATCCCCATATAGTATTTTCGCCATGCAATAATATTTATTTGAAGTCAAACCTTTTTTGATTTCCAGGAAATTTTGCATTTTTATAAATATTTTTTTTTGAAAATTAAAAACCAAGAATTTATGGTTTTTAGTAGGAACGTCGCTAAGCTTTGACGCGAATTTCTTTTAAATTCTGAGCACCCTAACAACCCAATTCCAGTGTTGAGTGAATTTGTGGTGAATAATTATGAATCGAGAATTTTCGTATTCGCAAATATCAAAAAAACCAGATTCGCGACATCATCTCTACTGTTCATGAAAATAACTGGTCAGCCAAAATTTTGTCAGGATTCTATTGTTTACGCTTTTTTGGGTCATATCCATTAGCAACTTTTTTTTAGCAATAATTTTTAGTGAACCGTGGACATTTGCGCACTTAAGCAAAATTTATTCGCTTCATAATAACTATGAGAAACTGCACAATTCAACTCAAAAGAAAGTAGAAATATTTGAATTTCTATATAACAAGTTTTGATGCAAAATGCTGAAGGCAGGGATGGGTTGGCATCTTGCCTTTCGGCAATAAAATTGTTATGGCTAAAACCAAATTATTCGACAAAATATTACTTCTGTCACTTGTACTATTAAGTTGGAAGTTCCAACTTGGAACTACTGTGCGGTTAGACTCTCCAGAGCACATGGAGACTGTTTATTTGTGCAGTTTTGGTATTTGGCATGGGAAATTTTTGGAAGCGTTGCCTCCTAATCTTTTGTTAAAGTACATTTCTGTTACCTATTAGCAGAGGGCGGATACTTACTTATCTACTTCTTTTTGGGTATTGCACCTGTACCTCTGTAACTTCGTATCTTTCCGATTCATGTAATTTGAGGATGAATGGAATGCCCTTATAAAAAAGTATTTTAAGTACTTTTGGTTTTTAGGCATTAGGAAGTACTTTCGAAAGTAATTTTGAATATTAAGTAATTAAAAAGTACTTTGTCAAGTAATTTGGTGTATTAATCGTTTTTCGAGGATAATTTCCCTCACCCTCATATTCGCTCTAAATTTGAGTCAAAATGATAAACTGCAGAGCGTAAAAGTTCACAGTTTTGTTCAAAGAAGTATATTTAAAATTAAATTATGCGTCCATTCAATTTTCGGCAAGGCGAATTCCGAGGGACCGAAATAAATTGGACTAAAGTGTGCAGTTGGGACCCAAAGATTTAAGCCGAACCTTCAGTTGCAACAAACGCTTTTTTGCGGTCCCAGTTATAATAAAGACATGCTTTTACGTCGGTTAACACCAGCGCCAAATAATTGTATACTTTCTGGAGAAACCAACTTTTTTTTTCAGAAAAAATGTAATGAAAATTTCCTTTAAATTATATAAAAATCATGACTTATGTATTGGAGTTGTGATAGTGTTTAAATTAAACATTCCTTAAACAATAAATCAAACAGTTCGATTTTTATGATCCAAATTAGTATACAACCGGGTTTTTAGGCTTCAATTAAGTGAATTAATTAAAAAAATTGTAAATACTTACCAAAAATAACAAAGTATTGTTAATTATTTTATACTTTTTTATCAGTATTTCGTCGCTTTTTGGCAAGTATTTAAGTAAGTAAAACGCTGTTTTTTAGAAAGTATATATCCGCCCTCTGCCTATTAGCAACAACCAATTAGATTCTCTAACCGGTCCGACGAAGAATAAACCACCTCGGAATTGAAGATTGTTTACAATGATATTTCTAAATCATTAAACAACACCATTCATATGACGGCATAATTGTTAGTAAAATTATTTTATGCGCTCATACCCGGAGTTCAAATGTTCAATTCTCTTACTACTCCTTTTCACCTCATTATCTTAAATCGAAACCAAAATAATTCATTGATTCAGTCTGATGTTATTATTTGAACAGCCAGAAATTAAAATTAATTTAATGTGGATTTGACTGAAGAGCACAGTGCAAGGTCTCAATTTGGGGTCTCGGAATGAAATCAACTACACCCTCTAGGAGCTGGCATTATAATCTGTAATGTTAATTTTTGAATTGACATTTGGCTCCGGGTGGAGGGTAAAATCGAAAAAGAAATTTATAATTTTCGATGAGCTAAACTTAAGCCTGTTGGATCGGGTTCGATTGCACTATTATTTTGTATTTTCTATTTTGTCTGTTGGTTCGAATCCGGGATAAAATTTTTTTCCAAGTTTTATCTGTATGTCAAAGTACTTCTACAATTTGCTAGTCGTTTTCGAAAAACTTATAATTTTTGAAGTAGATTATTAGGGACCTTAAATCATTAGTTTATTATTGATATCCTAAATATAATTAATAACTGTTATACGTTTTGACTCTGGGAATCAATTCATTAACTTACCTAGAGGTATCTATATTCACCCCGGGTCCAAACATACCGAGCACACCCAAGCAAAACCCAAAAATTATTCCTTATTCAGTAAGGGGGTTGAGAAAATACTGCTTACCTAAACCTTAAGGTAAGCTAGGTTACCTCTTGGTTGTGTAGTCGGTGAGAAAAGTGGTATGGAAGGAGTTCACGTCATACAAGAAGTAATATGTGTATGGGTTGTGAGTGGAAGATGTGGGGTGGTGGGATTTGGAGGTATTTTTTTCGATCTCTTTATTCCAAAAAATAATTATTTAAATTCCTTAACTTTTAAAATATACTAATCAGTTTGAAAGTTTTAGTGACAATTGATCAATGGTTTTGTGGAGTGGATTTAATCGTTAGAGGTAAGAATCTATTCGGTTAATATTTTATACAATTAATTTAACTAAAAATTTTGAAGATCAAACCTACAGGAATCACTTCGGTAAACCAAGAAAGGTTGAGTAGATCAAGTCACTTGTTCTACTCAAAGTTATGTTGACCTGAGTGATTCCTTTCTACTAAAATGTCACAATTTACTTTTTCGCAAAACATTAAATACTAATTGTATTCAACATTCGCAAATTGATTTGGANATTCTCTAACCGGTCCGACGAAGAATAAACCACCTCGGAATTGAAGATTGTTTACAATGATATTTCTAAATCAGTAAACAACACCATTCATATGACGGCAAAATTGTTAGTAAAATTATTTTATGCGCTCATACCCGGAGTTCAAATGTTCAATTCTCTTACTACTCCTTTTCACCTCATTATCTTAAATCGAAACCAAAATAATTCATTGATTTGAACAGCCAGAAATTAAAATTAATTTAATGTGGATTTGACTGAAGAGCACAGTGCAAGGTCTCCATTTGGGGTCTCGGAATGAAATCAACTACACCCTCTTGGAGCTGGCATTATAATCTGTAATGGGTTGAATCACCCATACCGGGGGCAAGGTATAAAATTTCTAAGTTTTTTTCGAAAAAATTTTTTTTTCCGTTTTTTCGCATAGAAATCCGTTTCATGACTTTCTGAAGCGATTCTGAAAATTTTTTGAAAAAAATTTTTTTTCCGAAATTTTCTAAGTACAAAATTTAAAAAAATTTTTTCTAAGTCCAAAATTTTGATTTTGGGTTCCATTATAACCCAACAAAATTCTTATACAAAAGTTGCTCAGAATGAAAATCCGAGCAACTTATCCATTTAAGAATTTTCTCTGTGGTGACCCCTTCAGGTCAAAAGTCAGGTCAAAAGTCAAATCAACTTCCAATGCATTTAGCATGGACGGGGGCAAGGTAAAAATTTCTAAGTTTTTTTTCAAAAATTTATTTTTAGTTTTTCCGCATAGAAATTCGTTTGAGGTCCTTCTGAAGCGATTCTGAACAATTTTTTGAAAAAAAAATTTTTCAAAAATTTTCTAAGTACAAAATTTTTTCAAAGTCCAAAATTTTTTAAAATTAAAAAAATTTGGCTTTGGTTGCTTTTTTTGACAAAATATGTTTATATAAAAGTTACTCAGAATGAAAAGCTTAACAACTTTTCCATGTAACATTTTTCTCTGAGGTGATCCCTTCAATTCAAAAGTAATGTAAACGTCCAAAGTACGCATACCGGGGGCAAGGTAATTTTTTTTCGAAAAAAATTTTTTCCTGTTTTTTTCGCATAGAAATCCGTTTCAGGNAGAATCGCTTCAGAAAGTCATGAAACGGATTTCTATGCGAAAAAACGAAAAAAAAATTTTTTCGAAAAAAACAGAAATTTTATACCTTGCCCCCGGTATGGGTGATTCAACCCTTACAGATCAACCGTTTACAATTGCAGAAGATGAAACGTTTAAGAGCATAATCCAATTAATCAAACCAGACGCCCAGATAATGGGAGCGGATACTTTACGAAACCGAATCGTTGAAATGTACGAGAAGGAGCGTCTCTGGCTTAAACGAACACTTCATGTGGGTGAGATAGAGCACTAGTTTCCAATCGAATTTATAAGTATGTTTCCATGTACATGGTGAATTTTTTTCAANGTGGGTGAGATAGAGCACTAGTTTCCAATCGAATTTATAAGTATGTTTCCATGTACATGGTGAATTTTTTTCAACACCACGTGAATACACCACATCTACACTTCACCTTTCATTCAAATCTCACTTGTTATATGCAATTAGAAAATTGTGCTGTTAAGGAANCACCACATCTACACTTCACCTTTCATTCAAATCTCACTTGTTATATGCAATTAGAAAATTGTGCTGTTAAGGAAGCGTGTTTATGGTTCGAAGAGTAAGGTTTGGGTATAAATGGAAAAATATCGCCTCATTCGTATTTTAGGAAATAGACAGCAAAATTTCGTTTGTACTCGATTGCTGGACTTCAGCTNAATATCGCCTCATTCGTATTTTAGGAAATAGACAGCAAAATTTCGTTTGTACTCGATTGCTGGACTTCAGCTACGCAAGTTCCGTTTCATGGCATAATGGCGAGTTGGATTTCTAAAGATTGGACCATGAAACAATGTACTAGACATGGACTTGTTAATAGGAAGTCACACTGGTGCAAATCTTGCAACTTCATTTATAACAGTTTTGGAAGAATTTCAATTAGTGAATAAAGTCTTGGGTATAACCACGGACAATGCAAGTAACTGTGACGCGATGTTTCTGAAGTTGTCAAAAATTTTCGTGGAAAAGGTAAATTCTAATATTCTAAATTTTATTATTCTAATTTCCATTGCTTTTTAGAATATTACATTCTTGATGTTCAATCAGCGTGTCCGATGTCTTGCGCATATTGTTAATCTTGCCTGTCAAGATGCCTTGTCAGTTCTCAAGAGAGTATCAGTAATAATGGAAGACGAGAGTGATATCTACAGTGACGACGATGGATCTGAACTCGACGAGTCAACTGAGAAGGCGAATGAAGAACATANGATGTCTTGCGCATATTGTTAATCTTGCCTGTCAAGATGCCTTGTCAGTTCTCAAGAGAGTATCAGTAATAATGGAAGACGAGAGTGATATCTACAGTGACGACGATGGATCTGAACTCGACGAGTCAACTGAGAAGGCGAATGAAGAACATACTTCAATCTTTGATAGGATAAGTCACTTTTTAGTTACAACCTTTATTGATATATTTATTTTACACGTGCAAATTAAACCTCTACTCTTTTACATCAGGAAAGGTGTGATCAAAATTAGTAAGTCAAGTACTTTCAGGGAGAATTTTCAAAAGCAGTGCTCTGCATCCGGAATCAAGTGTAAGGAATTAATCGTTGATGTTCGAACAAGATGGAACTCTACATATTTTATGTTGAAACGAGTGTTGGATNAGTGTAAGGAATTAATCGTTGATGTTCGAACAAGATGGAACTCTACATATTTTATGTTGAAACGAGTGTTGGATATGCGTTGTGTAATGGAATATTGGAAATATCAGAATAAGTTTTTGAATCACAGACCTAATTCATTATTTTTGTTTAAGCAGCCATTCGAAAATGTACTGAGGCAGATCAAAACTTTGAAGAATTGCTTGTTGATAGATGAGGAATGGGAAGANCAGCCATTCGAAAATGTACTGAGGCAGATCAAAACTTTGAAGAATTGCTTGTTGATAGATGAGGAATGGGAAGAAAATGTTAGATGGAAAAGTTGTTAAGCTTTTCATTCTGAGTAACTTTTATATAAACATATTTTATCAAAAAAAGCAACCAAAACCAAATTTTTTTAATTTAAAAAAATTTTGGACTTTCAAAAAATTTTGTACCTAGAAAATTTTTGCAAAAAANTTTATATAAACATATTTTGTCAAAAAAAGCAACCAAAGCCAAATTTTTTTAATTTTAAAAAATTTTGGACTTTTAAAAAATTTTGTACTTAGAACATTTTTGAAATTTTTTTTTTTCAAAAAATTGTTCAGAATCGCTTCAGAAGGACCTCAAACGAATTTCTATGCGGAAAAACTAAAAATAAATTTTTGAAAAAAAACTTAGAAATTTTTACCTTGCCCCCGTCCATGCTAAATGCATTGGAAGTTGATTTGACTTTTGACCTGACTTTTGACCTGAAGGGGTCACCACAGAGAAAATTGTTAAATGGAAAAGTTGTTCGGATTTTCATTCTGAGCAACTTTTGTATAAGAATTTTTTTGGGTTATAATGGAACCCAAAATCAAAATTTTGGACTTAGAAAAAATTTTTTTAAATTTTGTACTTAGAAAATTTCCGAAAAAAAATTTTTTTCAAAAAATTTTCAGAATCGCTTCAGAAAGTCATGAAACGGATTTCTATGCGAAAAAACGGAAAAAAAATTTTTTCGAAAAAAACTTAGAAATTTTATACCTTGCCCCCGGTGGTATGGGTGATTCAACCCTTAAATCATTAGTTTATTATTGATATCCTAAATATAATTACTATAACTGTTATACTTTTTGACTCACCTGGATGTGGACTTGAAGGAGTTGTCAAGTCACTAGTGTCTGACATTTGAAAGACGATTGAATCAAAGAAATTGTCGTGGTGTTGTTTGCGAACAATTCGCTTACCTTTGTATGTTAATTATTCTAAAGTCTAAGCTAAAGCATCGTAAAAAATGTCCGGCCGGAAGTAATACCAGAACTTTACCAGATATGTAGGATCAGGTTCCGGAAGTGAAAGGAATTTCTGGTGATTAATATTATTCAGTGGATCTATTGAATGGATGGCGCGTATAATTTTATTTTACGGTGACATTCTCTGCCGAATTTTAGCATTATTTTCGAATATTCGCGAATAATGCAGATTTGGCCAAATGAATATTCGTATTCGGTAATATCCAAAAACACCATTCGCAACATCCTTTTAGTAGTTATTTTAAAGATATTTTTAACAAGGTTAGGCGTTTTGTAAGATTTTTCATTTTTGTTTTGATTTTGAGCCTTCAAAGCCTTGTAATTTCAACATCATCAATATCTCGAATATTTTCTTCGTCGAAACCAAATGAGCGGATCACTGTGGGTCCCGGAGTTATTGGTTCTGAAAAAATTCACAAGAGTTTACATAAATTCTCAATGACTAAGCATGCAGTCTACCTATTCTTTTTTTTCGCATTTCTTCTTGATCGTTCTCATCAGNGTAAGCATGCAGTCTACCTATTCTTTTTTTTCGCATTTCTTCTTGATCGTTCTCATCAGCGCTAATTGTTACTGTTCTTCGCTTTCGAAATGGGCTCGCCTCCTCTGGACTGAGCCTGGCTGCAGGTATTCCACTTTCATNGAGCGGATCACTGTGGGTCCCGGAGTTATTGGTTCTGAAAAAATTCACAAGAGTTTACATAAATTCTCAATGACTAAGCATGCAGTCTACCTATTCTTTTTTTTCGCATTTCTTCTTGATCGTTCTCATCAGCGATAAATGTTACTGTTCTTCGCTTTCGAAATGGGCTCGCCTCCTCTGGACTGAGCCTGGCTGCAGGTATTCCACTTTCATNTGTTACTGTTCTTCGCTTTCGAAATGGGCTCGCCTCCTCTGGACTGAGCCTGGCTGCAGGTATTCCACTTTCATCTTCTAAATTCTCAAAACTATAATCTAGAACACTTACGCTGATTAGCAAGGACGCCAAAAGCAGGAAAAGCATATTCGCAACGGCGCAACCTCTTTAGCTGAAAGGTCTGACACATGATTTGTGAAAAACGGCATCGATTAATGCAATAAAAATGCAGGAAAAGCATATTTTTCCGGTGAAAGCAGAATTCTTTCTGAAAAGCATATTTGCTTTGAATTTGCTGCTTTTGCTTTAATTTCAACTCATGAGACAAAGATCGCCCCTAAAAAAAGAGAAAAAGAATTTGCAGCACGAATCTGANTTGCTTTAATTTCAACTCATGAGACAAAGATCGCCCCTAAAAAAAGAGAAAAAGAATTTGCAGCACGAATCTGACAAAAAAATTAATTCTTATTACAATTTCATTGGAAAGTTGTTAATTAAATCCAAAGATTAACTATTCTATTGTTCTTGACGGATGAAAATTATGAAATTCATTTGAAAATACTCTAACAATACGCAGTGCAAAACGTCACAAGATCAGAAAATTGACTCAGAAAGTGAATAAATGCGTCCGCCGGTATAATAAATAGCTCTAAGGTATAATTTTACACTTGAGGTCAGAATTTACTACGCATGGCGAAAGTCTTAACTAGAAAAGCCATGCAGAAAAAATGAGAGGGAAAAGAACCCTCGATCTCATTCCACTGCTCAATTTTCCTCCAGAGCAGAGACTTGCGAGCCTAAACTTATCTAACAGGTGTAACTGCAACAGAGTAAAAATACCCGATTCTGAACCCCAGCACTACCACAAAAATACACGACAAAGCTAGCCGTCGAAAACAATTGTGGCAAGGACCAGAGCAGTTCGATTATAAAGTTTGGAGTACTTACGATATCATCCATACCAGAATCAAAACGATAAACAATACATAAATGTGCTTGCTCACTCATCCCATGGCTCAAGGATTGTTGGATGCCCTCTTGGCCCCATGCTTAACTATGAATAAGTCAAGCGTTTTGAATAGCAATGACTACCGTTCGACAAATGTTTCTGTCTACCGCCCATGCGAAGCTTAGTGAATAAAAAAAATCCAAACCGTGATAATTAAACATACAACGTGACTGATTGGTACTGGTGCTGCCGTAGCACACATTGCCCGCCTTGTTATGATTGTGTTACTATTCTCGACCGTATAGTTACCGAGCTGTTTCCAGTTTGGTTTAGGGCCCGGAGAGCCCCAAACCATCCTTGAGCCATGGGGNTGAGCTGTGTTTCCAGTTTGGTTTAGGGCCCGGAGAGCCCCAAACCATCCTTGAGCCATGGGGCGAGCACATACGCACCAACTTCCCGCGTTGTTAATATTATTTTGATTGGCATGGGGGGTAGACATGGATTTCATCGTCACTAACAAACATTCTAAGCGAACTGGTTTTTTCCTCTCCACAATGGTTTCCGAGGGCTAGCTTATTTCATTGTTACCGATATGGACCCATATCGGTAACAATGAAATTGGCGTAACAACAGGATTTTAAAATTTGAAAAAGTCAAACAAACTTTCCTACAATTGTCAAATCCCACTTTCTTAACTTCCATTACTCAATTATCAATTTTCAATTTTCAGATTTCAATCTTTAATTATCTTAGCCACTGAAGAAGACAACAAGCCGAAACGTTTGGCATTAAAATTCAATTTTTTCTTTAANCAATCTTTAATTATCTTAGCCACTGAAGAAGACAACAAGCCGAAACGTTTGGCATTAAAATTCAATTTTTTCTTTAAATTCTCCAACGTGCAGTTTGACCCTCAAATTTTTACAATTATTACCAGCCACGTGTACGCATCTTTCTCAAACATTGTCAACTACGAAAGGCTTCATTGTATCTTTTCATCAAGTTTGGAGGAAAATCGCACTGGTGAAAAATTTATTCAATAACAAAATTATTGGCAAAGCTTAATTGCGCAATACCTGTTTTTTGGAATTATTTATAGCAACGTCTAACCTAAAGACTGAATTATCTAAATTCAATCTCAAATTGGGATTGGATTTAGATAATTGGATTAATGATGTAAATCATAACCCAAAAAAAATTCTTATACCGATCCATGCAGAAGTAGTTAGTGTTTTTTGAATTTTTTTTCACACTGCCGCCTCATCTGCCTCAAATATTTTTTTTTATTGAATAAGGTTTATATTTTTATGGAGTTATTCTGAATTCTCCCTCCCCTGCCTACCCGCTCAATCCACACATATGGTCTCCTGCCTGAATCTATTCCCCTTCACAACGGATTCCACTTCAATAACTGAAATCTCATTATAACTTCAATCAATGAAGAGGTAAGGTGTTTTTATTTGTATTTGTTTCTATTTTGTTAATTTAGAAAGTTTTTGAATTAAATTTGAGTAGGAACAACAGGTTTTACTTTTAATCATCATCGATCCAAGGTAACAATTTTTAATAATTTCCGATTAAAATCTCTAAATTATTGTTTAGAAGTATTAATATATAGTTGGATAGGTGATTGGTGACTTAATTATTAAAAAAATTTAATTATAATTTTTTTCAAAAATGTAAATAAAAATTTTATCAAAATTTGCTCAAGAGTACGGAAAAGGTATTATTTTATTTCTGAAAATTTCAAATAAGAGGATGGGAAAGTCAAAACCTTCTGTAAGAACCTTCAAATAGATAAAATAGTATAAATAACAAATTAGTTCAAATAAATAAAATAGTTGTAGTATCATATTGCAACTAAATCTACATAATTTCGTAAACTGTAGTGTTCTCCATGACTCCCAGTTTGGCCGGAGTCAGAGTCATTGACTCTGGGAGTTATGACTCTGACTCTCTAAATGTTAGGAGTCGACTCTGCGAGTCATGACTCTGACTCCTTGAATTTTGGGAGTCGACTCAGAGTCAGAGTGAGAGTCATGACTCTCGACTCCTAGGTCACATAACACAAAAATTGAAAATAGGACAGGAAAATCTGAAACTAAAATTTTTATATGTTTAGTCAAGTTTCCTTGACAACAAGAAACTAAATTAATCACTTTCATCAGGTTAAATAAATAAGTCATAACTTTTTTTAAATATTTCTTTGTAAAAATAACTATAGAAATAGTATTTGGATGTAAATTTTGTTTGCAGCTCCATTGCCATAACTTTGGGTCTGGATGACAACCAACATTCACGAAAAAAATTTATAATTAAAAAAAATTGACGACATAACCTGATGAAAGTTTATTCTTTGTCAAGGAACCTTGCGTTAAGTGATTAAAGTATGTGAGAAAAAAAAGTAAAAAAATAGTCCCATATGCCCATGTTTCAAAAGCGTCATGACTCCCAAGTCTGGGAGTCGACTCCCAGACTTGGGAGTCGACTCCCAGAGTCATGACTCTGACTCCCAAAACCCTTGGAGTCAGAGTCATCAGATGACTCCCGACTCCCAAAAACCCTGGGAGTCAGAGTCATGAGAGTCAGAGTCAGAGTCGAGAGTCAGAGTCAGAGTGAGTCATGACTCTGGAGTCAGAGTCAAGGAGAAGACCAGTAAACTGTTTTCTGAAAATCGACCTATTTTCATAAATTATTTATATGCCCGACTCTGTACCATGGCGGTTATAAGCCTAGCAGTAACTTTTAGTGTATAGGTTAAATATATTTTGATTTCAGGTTCGATGGCAAAGGAGTGTTATAAAAAACAAAAAACACCAACTACTTCTGCATGGATCGGTACAATAGTTGCTCAGAATGAAAATCTGAACAACTTTTTCAAATAACAATTTTCTCTGTGGTAACCCATTCAGGTCAAAAGTCAGGTCAATTTACATAGCACTTACGAGTGGGGGCAAGGTAAAATTTTCTAAGTGTTTTTTGGGAAGTGAAATGTAAATTGACCTGACTTTTGACCTGAATGGGTTACCACAGAGAAAATTGTTATTTGTAGAAGTTGTTCAGATTTTCATTCTGAACAACTTTCGTATAAGAATTGTTTTGGGTTATTTATAATGAAACCCAAAATCAAAATTTTGGACTTGGAAAATTTTCAAATTTTGTAATTTTTTTTTTCGAAAAATTTTCAGAATCGCTTCAGAATGCCCTGAAGCGGATTTTTTTCGAAAAAAAAACAAGTTTCGCCCCCACTATGGGTGATTCTTTTTGTTCCAGGGTTTATCAAGGAATGCACAAATATCGATTTCTTCCTCATGCATCAGAAATTTAAGAATTAAATTTATGTAAAACTTCGACAATCAAATAAGGTTTGGGTTAGGTTAGTTTTCTTTACAAATACATCTGTCATTCGGTGCACAACTCTAAATTTTTTTATAAAAATGTGTGTTTATGGTTAGAAAACTTTCACCATGCGTAGTAAATTCTAACCTCCAGTGTACAGGGTGAACCAACTTAATCCGGGCCTTCTTTCTTCGCCTTTCACCAAAAACGGCTTGGGGCAGGCGATAGAGAATAGTAAATGATGGAAGTGAAGTTAATTTTATTGTAATCACTATAAAATATCTGTTCCGATGCAAAGCAATGAGACATAGAGAGAAGGGGTCAGNTGAGTCAGGTGGAATAGATGCCAAGGGATCGTACCCCATTCCTCTAGTTCCTCATTCTCTCAACTACCCATCTTTCAGCATTACAGAATCGCATTTGTTTAAATTAATTAATTTTTGCAGAGGAATGTTTTATCAAACACACGCTAACTTCATTCCTTACAACTTTTCTATTTCGCGCTNGTTAATTTTATTGTAATCACTATAAAATATCTGTTCCGATGCAAAGCAATGGAGCAAAGCAGAGAGACAGAGATAGGAGGGGTCGGCAGGTTCTCTGTTGAGTCAGGTGGAATAGATGCCAAGGGATCGTACCCCATTCCTTCCTCTAGTTCCTCATTCTCTCAACTACCCATCTTTCAGCATTACAGAATCGCCTTTGTTTAAATAAATTAATTTTTGCAGAGGAATGTTTTCTCAAACACACGCTAACTTCATTCCTTACAACTTTTGTATTTCGCGCTCTTTATTTGCTGTCTTAAATTTTTTTTGGTGAAAGCGACTTTCTACGGTCCGGATTAAGTTGGTTCACCCTGTAGAAAAAGCAGGAAAAGCCTATTTTTTAAGGAAACGTCACAGGATATTTTTTAGAGTTAGAGCATATTTTCGGCGTCCTTGCTGATTAGGTAAACAATTTAATAGTTTACCTGTTCTAATTGCCTCTAGTGCTTGCCTAAATTGGTCTATTTCTGGTGATTCTTCTTGTGCTTTAAAGATCATGTAGCGAAGAGCCTTGTTCAACACCTCGCCTACTATTTCCGCTGATTCTAAATTCACCTGTATTTGTTTTGCCATTTTCACAATTTTTTTATAAGTGAAACTTTTTCATAAATTCAAAATAACAAAAATGATTAAAAAAACCAATATGAAAATAGTGTAATGATGATTAACTTCTTGTGAGTTTATATTTGTATTTGAAATGAGATTAGATTGAACTGAATTCTTCAATGGAAAGTGAATTCAGTTCAGTTTGAGATTAATCATAATTGTGAGTTAATTTATGAGATAACAGGTGGAAATTATCTGTTATTAGTACGAAATTTATAGGTAAAAATTGACACTGACTCAATGCTAGACGAAACAATTTGATAATATTCTTAGTAGAGACTAGAGGGCCAAAAAAATTAAAAATCTCACTCTCAGTGGAATTATGATGAGAAAAAAATATCTCATAATGGTGAACTCAAGACGTAATTTGATAAAACTTTGTATATGATAATTTATTTTGATTGTTATTTTTCTATAGCACGATGGATTTTTTTGTAGTCTGCTCCTGCGCAGGTTAAGGATGTGATTTTCTATTGGATTCCCAGTCACTGATGTGTTGAAGTGGATAACAAATTAGTCCAGAAAATAGCAAATATGTACCTGCAGCGTAGAAGGAAATGTCATAGTTCCCTGTAGATTCCTTCAACCATCCTAAAGGTTTAAATAATATAAAATTTTTTTTTTAAATACGTAAATTTGTAAATTTTTAAACTTTACCACCAAGTGGATTTCCAATAAGAGTTCCAACCCCCATAAATAAAAGAGAAAACCCAAAAGCATTGTTGAATTTTTCCATCCCCATGAATTTCAACACAAGAATTGATCGCAAGACGGTGAAAATAGCTGTGAAAAAAATTAATCTAAGTAATTGGAAGTTTGAATTTGAATCCCACAAGTTACTACTTATCCTGATGTAAATTTGTTTATAAACATTTAAATAAGGTAACTAAATGGTAAAAGATAATCCAATTTACCGATTCCAAATCCGAATATAATTGCATATAATACCAGTTGGTAATGAGCGGTGGCGAAAGGGACCAATAGCGTTGCGATACCAGCTACTGTTAAGGCGCCATTGCTAAAAATGAGACAATTGACCCATGGATGACAGGAAATTAGGCCAAAAATCAAACGGCCGATAGTATTTGCTATTCCAATTATAGAAACCAGAAAAGTTGACGTTTCTTCATCCAATCCTAACTCCTTTAGGCCTTTGTCTGCAGAAAGAATTACTAACTTGTAAATAATGCAACATATAAAGAAATGATCTGCGCATGTTTAACCTGATAAAAATGAATATGGAGCAAAAAACCCCAACATTGTAATACCACCAGAAATTGAAATAAGCAAAAATGTTGGTGAAGTGGAGAGTGGACCCAATGCTTTCAACATCGACTTCAAACCAAACGGTTCAACTTCGACCAATCCGAAACTTGGACGTCGAAGATGATTGTCAGAGATTTTTGAGTTAATTTTGACACCTATAAATTACATTCAATAAAGTATTACTATTCTAAAAGCTTTATTTTTTTTTTATTTTTAGTAATTTTACGTCTCATCGGTAGAGGGCAGTAAAAAATTGCAAAAAGAGCGGAAAATAGCGCCACTATTGCTTGAAAGATATAAGCTCCTTGCCATCCCCAAATCTAGTAATAAAAATTAAATTGTTAATTGTTATTTATGGTCTGATTAGATTTTATCCTGTCGGTACATACCTTTGATATTCCCAATAGGAGTGGTGGAAAGGCAAAAGTTCCCGCACCAGTACCAGCTATAGCAATTCCAGTAGCCAATGGACGCCATTTTTCAAAATAGATGCCCACAATGACAATAGAAGGTTGGAACATCATGCCAAAACCAATCCCACTGAGCCCACCGAAGGAAGTAATCATAGCCCAAATATTTGGTATCGTTGGTGAAACAGCCCATGCCGAAAATAGTCCCACCGCGGCAAGTACTGAACCGCAACTGCTCACGGCACGAAAGCCGAAGCGATCCGTTAACAATGAAATGAATGGACCTTGTGAGTAAAAATTTCAATCAAATAATATTTCCAACAAATTGATTGGTATTTTGATTTGTGAAAAAAAAAATTGATGCACCGTGAATTTATTTTTAACTGAATGTGAGTACACGTATCTAAGACTCACCCACTGAGAGTGTAGTACAGAGAAGAACTGCTGAAATAATGTTGTACAGTGTAATGGTGATGTTGTAGTCAGGATCTGTTTAAAGTGTCATTTATGTCATTTTTGAGCATTTACAATAGTCAAAATTTAAAGTTTCTCTACCAATATTAATACTTTGAAGTATGGCGGTATAATTTGAACTCATATTCTCTACGTCAAGGTATGGCGGTATAGCCATTGTCGCATTCGTATCATTTACAAGACCTGATCCCTTCCGAATATCCTCCATAAGTGCACTTTGACTCAGACTGATTCCATCCAAGACAAAATTTGAGAGAAAGGAAGCCAGGACAATGACCCAACCATAACCTCCGTCCTATGCAAAATTCAAAGGGCAGAATTTTTATTAAAAGTGATATCCACATTTAGGCTTGTCAAAATATTGACGTTTGTCACAGTGTGAAGTATATTCAAAAATTTTAACTCTCCGTCCATTTGTAAATTAAGATAATTGACTCACAGGAGCGTATGGAATGAGCTCTTCTTGGACAAAATTTCTCAAATCATCATCTTCCTGTAGGAGATGAGAGTGTTTGAATTCGTTGGAAACAGGCAGAGAGAGTTTTCTGGAACCCCGTCGATATTGAAGTCCTTCGATGGTCGGGTCTTCAAAACCCGGAATTATTTTGGAGACACGGTGAGTCTGGTGACCTTCCATTTCTATTTCTACACTCATAGTAAGTAGTTATTGTGGGATGAAGCCTTGCTTCATGAAAGCGTCACTTTATTTCATGTACATGAGGAAAGTAATTGACATGGATTTTCCACACACTTACTATTACTTACTATTACTTACTAACACTTACTATACATATTTTTCCACACACTTACTATACTATTACTGACGTTAATCTAGATTTTTGGTTGATATTTTATTTACTGGATAGTAGAACTTTTTAACCAAAATTGTATAAAGGAAGATAAGACATAATTTTATTTCCGATGATGGTTCAGAAACCGCAAATGTATTGTTATTCATGTAAAAAATTAGAATGCCTCATATCTTGACATATGACGTTTATAAGTTTATATGCATACTTAAAGGCTGATGATTAATCGTCAATCTCGGAAGTTAATTGTTTTTAGGTATAAAATTGATGTCAGATTCCATATGGCCTTAATTTGACGATGGAAACCGTGATAGTAGTAATCTGGTTTTCTTATTTGACCAAATTGTGTCAAATTGTTGTGGTTGAACAGTTTAGAGCGTTCTGGATTAGTTTTCACATCTATTGTGTACCGTTTATAAGATTGCTTCGTATTTTTTTAAATAATTTTATCAGGTAAGTTATATTAAATTTTTTGTTGAAACATTGTTTCAAACGTCTTTAAATGTTATGATTTGTGAAGGAATGCAATAGTCGGAAAAATATTTAAAAATAAAATTGCTTTTGGTGAACTGATAAAAATTTTATTAAAAAAATTTTTTTTTGGAAAATAAGAGAAGTGCAAAAATCGGAAATTTTTTTATATTTTGTTTTTGTTGAAAAACTGTTTCAAATGTTTTCAAATGTAGTATTTAGTGGAGAAATACAAAAAAAAAAGAAGCAATTTATGCGAACTGATAAATTTTTTGTTAAAATCATTTATTTATTTTTTGAAAAGTTGTCTCAAATGTCTGTCACATTTGACGGAGAAATTCAAAAATCCGAAAAATAAAATTGCGAAACAAATTCTTTTTTTTTGTTGAAATGTCTACATGAAGAAATGAAAATACCGAAAAATATTTTAAAATTAAAAGTCCTTGTTGAGAACTCATAAAATTAAAAAAATTTTTTTTTAAACCTAATCTGGAAGAATTTTTTTTAAAACTAATAAGAGCAATTTCTTCGCTACAAGTGAGAAAAATTTCGAGCATCTGAGAACTTGTAGTAAGACTGAGGTTGCAGCAATTCCTTTACTACAGAGTATTTTTGCAGCGGTATTGAACAGTCGTTATAATGAGCGGGTAGCTCCAAAATACTGGTACTCTTATACTATTTCCAGTGGTTTTCCTCCCTAACTGAATTTATCTTCTATTCCTGTGTGGGAGGAGTTTATCATGAGTACTAGCTTGCCGAAAAGCTTAGTAAAAACGCCATTTTTAGCTTGGGTTTCCACTTTTTCCAGTTATTTTTTATGGTAAATAACAAGATTTAGGATATGTTAGCATGCTCACAAATAATTGGGGAATATTCGCTGACGAATTTAATGGATGGAATAGATTGACAGGTACTGGCGAAAATAAAAGATATCATGTAACGAATGTTTTGAGTCCGAGGTTGTACAACAGGGACTGGATTAATATTACTCGAAAGTTAGTTTAGTAATTTTTACAAAAATAGTGTCGTAGTGTCGAATGACGAGAAAGTGGGTATCGGCAAACGGATAAGATTTGATGAAGACGCTTTTCCCGATATGGTAGGATACGCCTTTTATCTTTCGATATAGTTTCGTTTTTTGTGGATCCAAATCATTTAAGTTTCCGGAGGTACGTAACAAGTGACAAAAATTAATTGTAAAATGGTGCATTTATTTGTTGTAATTGATGCATTAAAAATATATTTCTACAAACCATTTCAGGCAACTGTGCGCTTCCACTTTTCCGTGACCCGGAAGATTCTGCTTCAAAGAATTCTTCGACATCAATTTGCCCAACTCTCCGCTTAATCGCAGATAATAATATTCTTCTCTAGACGTGAAGAAACTTGGACTGTGTTTGTCGTTTGAAATTTTAGAAGTCGTTTTATCGAGATCCGTCAAAAAATATTTTCTTGTTCTTGGACCTTGAAAAAATTTTAAACTCTTGATTAACTTCTTTCAGGTCAAATTTTGAAAATGTTTTGCTTGAAATAATTTGTTTAATTATTTTTTATTTCAAAGCTGGAGCACCATGTAGCGGGAAACTTAGAAACTGTAGACTTATTATTTTGCCAGATGAGGATGTGCAGGAATCGAAATCATTCAAATTTGTTCGATATTTTCATAGGACAGAATTACATATAACTATACTATTTCCTTTTTACTTCATTTCAATACAGTATGTTCCACATTAAAGTTTACTGTGCTTTCTTCGCCTTTCCCTAAAAATGACAAAGGTGACTTAATGCGCGCGTTGAATCAAAAGGTGGAGTGAACTTAGCCAACATGAATCAAATCGACAACAGCTGAGAAATAAAGGGAACGGGTTGAGCAATCAGTATTTATTTGATTTAATCACTATGTAAAAATTTAATTGTTTGATCAANTGGATTAACCTCTTAACTTAATAAGATCTTTAAAATAATTCACCGAAGGTTCGTTTTCATAAATTTCTGATTATGGATTTAATTTGTTCTGGACACTGAAAATTGGTGTATTCATGAAATTCCTTATATTCAGAACTCAACACTGCATTTTATATATCATTGTCATTGGGTAAGAATAAGTTTACATAAGATTACAAGTTTTTTATAAATTGGTGCTGAGTTGCATTCGTTTTAATTCAGGTTACAAACTTTATTCTTACCCAAGGACAGTGATGGTCCATCACGTCAACATAACCTGCAGTGGTGAGTTCTGAATAAAAAATTACATTAATAACCTAATCTTCAGAGTCCAAAATAAATTAAATTCGGTATGAGAAACTTATAAAAATGAACCTAAGAAGAGTTATTTTTAAAGATTTTATTAAGTTTTGAGGTTAATCCAACTCCTGGTCAACTGACTTATCACTATGGATCAATCAATTAAATTTTGAAATAGTGATTAAATAAAATAAATACTGATTGCCCAATCCACTCCCTTAATTTCTAAACTGTTTACGATTTGATGCATGTTGGTTAAGTTCACACCTGATGATTGTTTAAGAGCCATTGAGAATTCATTTTTTTCTCAATTCGCCCCATTGACATGTCAAACACATATGACTTTGTTACAAATGTCACACTACTGCAAGACAGTACTAAAGTCACAGTTGTAAACATAACATTTTATTCAGGCAGATCACAACATACATTTGTGCATAGTACACATCTCAAATGAGTTGAGTTCAGACAAAAGACTTTGTTTTACTTCTATGTATTAGGAGTTGTACTTATATAGTACAATTGCATCATTTGTAACAATAATGTACTATAACAGCTAAAGTTAAACTTACAAATGATGCAAATTTATCACCCAGCCGCTAGTGATGTTTTTAATCCTATCAAATCCCAAACTAGATATAATTTTAGTTTCAACACAGTTGAATGTTTTGATAATTTACGTTTCTGATAATTAAATTTAAATTTTCAAAATACAACACTTGTTAGAATAATTAGGTTTTACCGACACATATATACAAGCATAAATATTTAGTGCTACTATGCTACTAGTCTGTCAGATCGATAGATCCAGACTTTGAATTGAATTAAAGGTAGTAAACTGATTTTTTATCTATCGAACGATTTTGAATAAGTTAACAGAATTTTTTTTTTTTTTTTTTNTAGTACAATTGCATCATTTGTAACAATAATGTACTATAACAGCTAAAGTTAAACTTACAAATGATGCAAATTTATCACCCAGCCGCTAGTGATGTTTTTAATCCTATCAAATCCCAAACTAGATATAATTTTAGTTTCAACACAGTTGAATGTTTTGATAATTTACGTTTCTGATAATTAAATTTAAATTTTCAAAATACAACACTTGTTAGAATAATTAGGTTTTACCGACACATATATACAAGCATAAATATTTAGTGCTACTATACTACTAGTCTGTCAGATCGATAGATCCAGACTTTGAATTGAATTAAAGGTAGTAAACTGATTTTTTATCTATCGAACGATTTTGAATAAGTTAACAGAATTTTTTTTTTATTATTATTATTATTATTATTAAATTTCTACAAACCATGTAAATGAGACATAAAAATTTTTTTTTTGTTAACTTATTCAAAATTGCTAGATAGGTGAAGAATTATGTGCGGAGTGATTCAAAACAAGTTAAAATAATTTATTTCTCAGTTTTTCTACATATCAAGTAAATGACAAAAAATGAGAGAGAAAATTACGTTAAGTTAAGTATCAGAATAATCTACCGAGTCAGTCTGAATAGTTGAACAAATAATTTCAATTTTTACGCAATATATTACTTAGGTATGTTAAAATATGACACAAATATAAATTCTGTAAACTTATTCTAAATCGCCAGATACTTATAACAATTGAATTCACAATATTAAATCAAGTTTCAAGATGTCAAACTCAAAGCCTAGTCAAAATGTTGGTCTCATCTACCCTAAGCAGCTTGAGAAGTGTATTGTGGAAGAAGCGAATGTAAGTAAACTACTATTAATGTTTACTTAAAGTAACTTTTGTTTCATGTTCAATATTGACATATTTTCTTCATTTGTATAGATTCAGGGCGCTACATCAATTACTTATGAAGAGTTTAAAACCGCTCGTGAAATAAACAGAATGAAAACAGACAAAAAGGCTAGAGACGATGCCCGGAGACGGGCTGGGAGAAGGCGCAAGTCAAAAGTAAATATTGTAAATTCTCTGCACATGCATTTTATTACATACAAATCATTGTATTTTCTCAGCATTTTAATATTATGAATTTTGTGTACAGATAGTTCATGGACAGGAAGATAATGCTGAACTCGAAACCTTGCTACTATTCAGGGATAAGTTGTTAAAGGAATTAAACATGGTTCAAAATTCACATACACACAAAGAGAAAACTACTTCGTTCTCACGCTGAGTTTTGCTCAGGTTTAATATAAATTAGATATGACTACAAATTTTAACATTCACGTTCAAGAATACATTTATTTTCCAATAGTTTTAAAACTGATGTATGAATAATAATATGTAATTTTTACTTTTCTAGTTCATTGACTTTTGGAGCTGACATGTAATCTGCATAAGCTCCATCCATAGCCTTTTTCAAATTGGGTAAATAATCAATCTTCAAATTTATCCCTCTGGTTCTGTTTGCTTTTCCGTTGCAGTCGAAATGACGAATACAAATGAAATTGGTCTCACCAAAGAGTGATGTCTTGACATAGACGCTGTTGCCAATATGATAAGAAACCCCTTTAATTTTTCTGAAGCGCCTTGAATCTTCTGGAGCCAAATCTTCGAATGCTCCAAGGTGTTAAATTGAAATTTAATTAATACTTAACCTTTATAAAAAAATTTTTTCTTCTGTTTTACCTCAGAGTTAATTAATGTTCTCTTGCGCTGTGATTCTGTAGACTCGGTCTCTGACAATGGAGTTTCTTCATGTGATGTTTTTGTAATCACTCTCTTGCGCTTCAGTCCCTTGGGCTCGGTACCATACTGAATATAATTATATAGTAAATAGAATGAACTATGAAGATTGGTCAATTTTATCGCTTACAGTGGAAATTGTTTGTCGTTTCTTTGGTTTCACTGTCGAAGTAGAAGCCACCGCATGTTTTTTGCTTACAGTAACAGCAGAACTAGGAGCTGCAGTCATGCGACAAGGTCTCACCGGATTCAGTTTGGGGAGCTTCGTTAACGGTTTTTTGGCTACACTCGAAGCTACAGTTGAAGCTTTCTTAATAGTAATTTGAAACCAAACCATTATTGTCATTGAACACAAACAAATTTATTTAAACATTACCTTTCGACTTTTTTGTTTTCCTGATGCGACATGACCAATTTTCTTTTCAAGCAATTTTACAGCAAATCCAGTATTACTAATCTCCTCTGCGCTCATTGGCTGCTCATCTGAAGTCTCTCCCTCTCCATCATCCGTTTCATTCGATTCTTCTTCTTCTTCAACATCTTCCTCTTCAAAAACTTCTTCTTCGTTTNCCTCTCCATCATCCGTTTCATTCGATTCTTCTTCTTCTTCAACATCTTCCTCTTCAAAAACTTCTTCTTCGTTTTCATAATCAGGATCAGAATCCTGCATGATAGTAACATTACTTATTATTATTGTTATTATTGTATCTTANCGACTTTTTTGTTTTCCTGATGCGACATGACCAATTTTCTTTTCAAGCAATTTTACAGCAAATCCAGTATTACCAATCTCCTTTGCGCTCATTGGCTGCTCATCTGAAGTCTCTTCCTCTCCATCATCCGTTTCATTCGATTCTTCTTCTTCTTCAACATCTTCCTCTTCAAAAACTTCTTCTTCGTTTTCATAATCAGGATCAGAATCCTGCATGATAGTAACATTACTTATTATTATTGTTATTATTGTATCTTATAGAAACATTGGTAGTTTACTTACATCGACAGCACCGACAGCTTTTTTCATTTGTTTTTTGACACTCGCCTTGAATTGTTGACTCCGTTCAATTGGGTTATGTTGAGCAACAACTGCTTTAGCAGCTTCCAGCTTTGTAAGGTCAACTTCCTCAATGTCTCCATCGCTTTCGACTTGAGTATTTTCAGAAGCTGTAAAGTAAATTAGAACCAATTAGTCCTCGATTAAACATTGTAGTATTGAAAGTTGATTTGACTTACTTGGCTTGGTGATGGTTTTTACCAATCTCGATCTCCGATCATAACCCTTCTTTCCATCTGAGCGCATTGTCAATTTGTGTTGAGACACTTCTGTAGTCTCGGTTGCTAAATCCACAGTACTTCTTGACCCTGAAAAGGATAAATTCTGTAAACGTGAAAATGACTAATTCTATTTTCATAATATTTGAATAATCAGACTTTTTGGTAAATAAATTTTCAAAATAATAAAGTATAAGTATAAATAAATAAGTGATAACTTACCGCGTCTGCTGTTGGATGAACTCATTTTCGGAATTGAGGAATATTGTTTTTCAAAAAATTATACGGAAATATTTTGATGTTAAGCACACAACAATTGAAACAGAACTAAAATAATTTTTTTAACTAAGGGCATGAAATCTCCGAAATTTTGCTGGCTAATGAATTTTGAAGGTGAAAATATCGCGAGAAATGTTATTGGACGTGAAAATAATTTTGCTGACCTAGGAAATAGTTGATCAATTTAGTCCTAAATTATTCATTTTTTTTTCCTTTTTTTTCNAAATAATTTTGCTGACCTAGGAAATAGTTGATCAATTTAGTCCTAAATTATTCATTTTTTTTTCCTTTTTTTTTCTTCTCAATTTTCTCAAATATGTTCTGCTAACTCCAATTTGAAAGTAAGTATGTGATTATTCCTTTTTTAATTTAGATTATCTATTTTATATAATTTTATATTTATTATTTTTATTTTCCATTAAATTCTATGCATTTTCATGTTTTCTTATATTGTTATTTTTAGGATCCAGA
Organism: Holacanthella duospinosa; assembly: GCA_002738285.1. Classification (NCBI taxonomy): domain Eukaryota; kingdom Metazoa; phylum Arthropoda; class Collembola; order Poduromorpha; family Neanuridae; genus Holacanthella; species Holacanthella duospinosa. The sequence continues at coordinate 59,441 of NIPM01000286.1, forward strand.
GTTAGGCAAATCTGTCAGTTCTGAACTTCTGGCGCCATCTAGTATCAAAATTCCCTCATTTAGTATAAAACTCTTTCCGTTTTTGTTCGACAGAGGGCAGTAAAGGTTAGCATATTTATGAATAAAGTANAGGATCCAGAGTTAGGCAAATCTGTCAGTTCTGAACTTCTGGCGCCATCTAGTATCAAAATTCCCTCATTTAGTATAAAACTCTTTCCGTTTTTGTTCGACAGAGGGCAGTAAAAGTTAGCATATTTATGAATAAAGTAACACTGTTATCATAAGTTATGATTATTCCATTTCTCTTAGTTTTTCAAACCTCAATGTCAATGTCGTTCAAAATGTCACGGAATGCAAAAGGAACAGGAAGTTTTTCCACAGTACGACGATTGACTGTGCCGTCACTGCAGAATACAGTTCATCGATTGGTATTAAATTTCAAATTTGAATAATAATTTGCTGAAACTTGAATTTACTATTGTGACTTTGAATTTTTTCTTAGTTTGAACCGCGTAACCTTGTTTGTGACGTCTGTGGAGTAAAGAAATCAACAGTGCGATGCTACCTGCTTCATATGTCCATGTGCCGGCGATTAAAAGCGAGAAGCAAATCAAAACCGATTCCTACAAGGCATATTTGTGTCGTATGTAAGAAGATNTCTACCTGCTTCATATGTCCATGTGCCGGCGATTAAAAGCGAGAAGCAAATCAAAACCGATTCCTACAAGGCATATTTGTGTCGTATGAAGATATTCCATTCACACATGAAGTTGGAACTTCATTCAGCCACGGTGCATTCAAATTTGCTACATCGACAGGTGTCTGCTATGATAACCTCTAGAGTCACCAAACAACGCGGAGGTAGTGCCGTTAATATGATTTTTTGACAGAATACGAGTCCTTTCAAACCAATCACAGTACTGAAAGGATTTGTACAGACATTTCAACACAATTGTGTGAAACCCGTACTGAATCTAGATTCATACTTTGCAAAATTTAAGACAAAAATTCGAAACGTAATTTGTCAAAGTCTGGATGACTTAAAAATTCTTAAGTCACAAATGAGCGTCAGAGTTCAATTCAAACGGTTTCTCTGTGAATCCAAAACAGGTATGGACATCTTTGAGTGTCAAAGCAAATACATAAACTCTAACATCATTTGATTGTGAAAGGTTTCAACAAAATAGGAAAGAAAATCACTGTTCTGCCTACTAATTCCGAAAAATACTTATCAATAACTGTAGACAATTTGAAATTCATAGATTCACTTCAATTTTTGAATTGCAGTCTTAGTGAGTTGGTGATGAATTTAAAAATGAAAGGGGGGGGGGCCAACTTTACCATATTGGAAAGTGTTTTCGGTTCTTATGCTGAATTGCTAACCAGAAAAGGAGTGTTTCCGTATGAGTACATTGATTCGTGGGAGAAGTTTGATGAGAAGCAATTGCCTATTCGCAAAAAATTCTTCAACACGCTTAGGAAAGAGCATGTTACGAGAGAAGAATACTGCTATGCGAGAAAAATATTTCAAACATTCAAAATGCAAAGCCTCGGTGAATATTACGACTTGTATTTACTAACTGATGCATTGTTATTAGCCTGTGTCTTCGAGCAATTTAGAGAGATGTCGCTAGAAAACTTTGGTTTGGATCCACCATACTACGTTTCTCTACCGGGATTGGCATGGGATGCAACACTCAAGTTGTCGGGTGTTTGTTTAGAATTGATAACCGATGTTCAGATATACCTATTTTTAGAGCTGGGAATCAGAGGTATAAATATCAAAGCAATTAATGAACTATTCTTGTAACTCAAAATTACTTTGCAGGTGGCATTTCTCAAATTAGTTTGCGTCATGCGCAGGCAAACAATAAGTATATGACGGACTATAATGGAGATGGAAGCGAGCAAGATCAAACCTATATAGTTTTCTGGGATATGGTTAACCTTTACGGAAAAGCCATGCAACAAATGCTTCCAGTCAGCAACATATTTTTAGAAAAGGAGCTTGTTGAAAGATTTGATATAACTACTGTGTCCACTGATGATGATATTGGGTACATCCTGGAAGTGGACCTTGACTATCCTGACATTCTCCATAAGGATCATCAAGATTATCCTTTAGCTGTGGAACGAACTACCATTTCATCGTCATATTTCAGTCCATATCAGCAAAAGCTACTTGCGAAGCTCCCAATTAATTATATTGAAAATCAGATGAAATTAGTACCTCACCTGTCTCCACGGAAGAACTACATCTGTCATTACCGCAATTTGAGATATTATATTGAGAAGGGACTCTTAATCACCAAAATCCATCGCATCCTAGCCTTCAAACAAGAAGCTTGGCTAAAGAGCTACGTAAACTTCAACACTGTAAGAAGAGCCAACGCAACGAATGAGTTTGAACGTATTTTCCACAAGTTATGTGTCAATGCAGTGTTTGGCAAAGGAATGGAATCCATAAGGAAGAGGATGAATATTAGGCTAATTAATGATCCCACTGTAGCCCTTAAATTGATAGCGAGAGCGCAATATGTATCTCATGATATCCTTGGTAGCAGTTTAGTGGCATTTCAAATGCAAAAAAATTGTGTGACATTGAATAAGGCAATTTACACTGGGTTTTCAGTACTTGAACTCAGCAAGCTACACATGGCCCGATTTCACTATGATTTTGTCAAGCGCAAGTGGAACTCCAAAGCGAAGTTGCTAATGACGGATACAGACAGTTTGGCTTATATTATCACCACAGAAGACGTGTTCAGCGATATTCTATCTGATTTAGACTATTTTGACACAAGCAATCTCTCACCTACACATCCTCTATTTTCTATCAAAAACAAATCCGTGATTGGCAAAATGAAGGACGAAGTGAACTGTAAGATCTTGTATAAGTTTACAGGTCTTGGTCCTAAGTCTTACTGTTTTTTGGGAAGCAATCAAGACAACACAGAGTTCATGAAAATGGCGCTGAAAGGTGTTCCTCAATTTATTCAACGCCGAAGCATAACTTACTCCAATTTGGAAAGAATTTTGTTTAATCAAAACATTCTCGCTTGCAAAATTAATACAATTAGGTTTTACAAACATAAAATTTATAACATACAACAGAAAAAATACGCTGCGCATGGGTTCGATTGTAAGCGGTATATATTATCTGATGGTGTTAAAACCTTACGGTCATTGCTTAATCAAAAATAGTTTTAGGCGATAGTTTCCATACTAATACTATTTAATTATATATTTGCCTAAGTACTAGCTTAGACGTATAAACTATTATTTTAACTTTTATAATTAGATATATTCTACCTGATGGGATTAAAATTTTAGTTACAGAAACAACTTGATTATGAAAATGCAAATTAAAAGAACACTTTAACAATTAGGTCTATTTCACTACGGCAAATGGGACATTTCAGCTGGCTAGTCGAGCAACTAAGACACATCGCTATGTGGCAGCACGGAGCATACAAGTAGGATGCATTTTCGCAAAGACAAATTTTGCAGGTAACAAGATGCTTGAGTCGTCTAATTTTTTCAGTTAACGCGGCAATATGATCCTCTTTTTCTCTAGGAAGCTCTGGAAGAACACTTGGGCTCACCTAAAAAATAGTTTCATTAATATGCAAATTGAGAGCCAACAAATACTATCTCTGCGTTCAATTGCTTACTGAGGTTTTTGACACTTGTTCCATGTCTGCGGTAATTTGTTCAGGAACAGCACTACCAACAACCTAAGTATAGAAAAAGCATAATAATCTTAATAGAATCTTAAGAATCGTAATAGAAACTTAAGAATAATTTTATTATAGTTATACTTACCAAAGGAATATCGTTTTGTCTTTGCTTATTTAGCACATAATAAGCACAATCAGGTAAATTCTGTGCGTGCTCCTCCCAAGGATCGTCCGATTTGTTCCATTCGTGTAGGCAGAGCCCACAATAAAAGCACAAAGCAATGTCACGTGTTCCCGAATAAAAGAATCCAGCATCTGCCATGCGAATAGGGTTTGGAAATGTTTGAAGTAATATTCCTTGATAACTTTGGACTCGTTTTTGGAAGGTGCAAAAGATAGGGAAGGCAGGTCCTTTTTCCACAAAGATAACAAAACTCGTCAACTCCTGTGATGTAGCTTGTGCTTCCATCTTATCAAATCAAATATGTTCGCTAGTTGGATGATGGAATATTACTAATTAAGAATCGGCATATGAAACCCAAGCAATTCCCGTGGGTGTATTAAACTGAGAAGCATCGGGAGCTGAATCGTTATCCTGATTTGTATTGGGGGCGATAGTTTTGCGTCGCTTCAATGTGCTTAGTGTATGTGATGACGTCCTGTTTCTCAAACTCAAACCCATAACGGTATTCGGAACAGCCAATTTCTTTAGTATATACAGAAACGTATTTGCTCCGGGAGGAGGAGCTATGTTCTTCACCGTAGACCTTAATACATATGATAGCAAATCTATTATATTTGCCCCTTCTCTGTGGATTCCGTTAAATCGAACTTCTCTTGATTCATCCCATGCAATTTCTTCATTATCTTTCTTTAGCATTGTCATAATATACATAGCTGCTTGACGGAATCCTGGAGGTAGCATCTCGCTTAGCCGCTGAAGTGAAGAATGATCATCTTTTTCCGTACTATTCACAATTGGAATTTGTTTAACTACATTAGTGCTAGGAGTAACTGCGGAAGTAGAAATAACTTGAACCGGCAATGAACTTTGTGTAAGCTCATAGAAATGGTTCCTTAATCCCTTCATGGCGGTATTAAATAATGCAAGTTTGATATCATCAGTAAGATTGTCCAAATTAAGAATTTCGGTTGATACCGCATTCTTCCGATTGAATGACTGAACGGATGCTGTCTTATGAAGTAACTGACGAGCATGGTTTAATCCAATCAACTTGTCGTATTCTAATTGTGGGATCAGCTTCATTTTCAACATTATAGTCCAGCTACGTGACTAATAGCATTCGCAGCAAGACCACAAAGTGTAGACAGTATTGGTGTTATGAGTAAAGGAAGAAACCCAACTTTCTGGACAAGAAGTTCTTTTTTTCTTTTTAGAAACACTTTCTTTTCTGCTAAATTTCTTAAGACCTTCTTATGACGTTTCAATTTTTTCTTATGTAGTTCACTCAGTGGGACGTTTCCTCGTAACGTATTTAGAGCTAACTCTGACAAAGCGTCAATGTTATCTCTAGAAGCTTTATTGATAATTTGTTTTCTGTGTCTGGCTTTGCTTGTTCTAACTAGTTGTAAAAACTTTTTGTTCCGCTGGATCCGTTTTGTCATAATTGTGGAACTAGTTTAGTTAGGAAGGTAAATGATATGGTCTTCGATAGGTAGAATACCAGACTGAATACGCAAATGATCATGACAAGTTGGATGTAAATTGAGGAAAAGAGATGTGTACGGCTTCTCAGTTGCTTGCTGGTAGGCTTCGAAAATTACACTGGGTTTCCGAGATTTTAACTGTCTGCTCAAATACAGTACTTGTGAAGAAAATGAGGGAGTTTTACAAATTGTTATATAATGAGTGTTGAGTCGAATATCCCTTGCATATTTGCCTTGAGGAAACAAATTTTGAGATAGGAAGATCACAGATATAGACCTATATCAATCCAAATCGTTGTGTTTGGTGAACAGATTATATTCTAAAATTGTTTTCTTACCGATGATGCACTCCGCATGTGAACAACTCTTGAATTGTTTTGTCTTTCAATGAGTCAGTCATCTGATCGTCAATTATAATTAGAGTGTTATTGGCATGAATCAGTTCTAAATTTAGTCCTTCCACACATCTAACCCTTTCGTCAAAAGATTTAATTAAATCGTAGCCTGATTGGTATTCCTTGTAGAAAATAATAACATCATCTATTCGAGGTTTAACAAGGAAGTCCAGATGTTGAATCAAGTTGCTCACAAAGGTAGTTTTGCCACATTTGGTTCCACCGGCAATAATATATGTAAATGGATGATGATGATGGGTAGATTCAAATTCGTAGCACTGATGAATCATAGTGCTTGGATTTTCCTGATGTGTAGAGTCAAGGTAACCTGACCTTTATCAATTGGAAGCTCTTCCCCAAATTTGTCACACAAAATAATGGAGATCACATCAAACTCACTTCTGGAAAGTGGGATATAAAAAGGATTAGTAAACGTTTGTGTGCAAACTTTGCCCTTCTTCGCCAGCAATGTGCACCATACGCAATAATGGCACAAGTGTAGATCCAACAATTTGTGGTTGAATGATGTCGGAATATATAAACATATGNCGGAGATCACATCAAACTCACTTCTGGAAAGTGGGATATAAAAAGGATTAGTAAACGTTTGTGTGCAACCTTGCCCTTCTTCGCCAGCAACGTGCACCATACGCAATAATGGCACAAGTGTAGATCCAACAATTTGTGGTTGAATGATGTCGGAATATACAAACATATGGTATCTTCCAGCAAACAAATCTGCTGCAAACTTTCCAACAAAAAATTGTGATAAATCCTTAAATTTGTTTGTGAACTCAATTTTTCCGTCAAATCCTAGCACGTCAGACAGTTTTTCACTGATTTCTATTGTGAATCCTGTGCCAACCTCAAAGCTTACTCTTCTTTTCGATTCATTGTAAACAAATCGACAGTCTACTTGGTGTTTTTGAAACTTTGAGTTTGCTTCCTGTATTAGTTGAAATGCTGACTTATAGTGTTGAAGATTTAGAGTAATATTACCTCCGTGCGGTCCTGAGTAAACTATCAAGTTATCGTTTTGTCCGGTCAATGTGCGGATGGAACAAACATAAGTCAATTCAGAAAGTGCTAATTCGTACTGACAAGGCTCCAGTTGAACTTTGTATGGTAGCTTGATCTTATAATTTGCAATTCTGTTTGAAGGAAAGAATTTCTGTGAGCAATTAGATGGGAGAGTTAGATAAAATGATGACATGATGAGTTATTCTTATGCTGATTCGCAGTAACCCAACACTCGACTGAACTCTGGTCCGTAAAAATACCGCTAATTACATCTCCATTCATGTCTCTTATACGATAAGTAATGGGAACTGAATCGATGATTTCACATACCTCAAAAACTTCTGAAGTAAACGTAGGGCAATAACCTTTCTGAAAGCTGCCTTTCAATTTGGCAATCCTAACTCGATCGTATAATTTGAACTTTGCTGATTTAGTATGGTAACTGTAAAGTTCCTTATAGGATTCCATCCAAACATCCATTTCGTTTTGTTCGTTGACGTCAATTGGGCGAACTTTCGTTCTTGAGTGGATTGTCTCATTGTAAGATTTCATCAAAGATGGAAGAATATCGATATATTTCTGTTGACCACTCATAGTTAGTTATTTAGATATTCGAGAACATAATGTTCTATTGAACCGCTCAATAACACTGGATCCGAAATCTGAGTAGTTATGGTACATTTCTATGGAATACTGCTTTAGCCAGTCAGCAAACTGTTTGTTCCAGAACTCCGTCCCTTTATCACATTCCAGAAACTTTGGTCGCTTATCGGATGTCTGTAGAATTGACTCAAATGCTGTAGTCACTTCCATGGCTCGCTTAGATTTCATTGGAACCGCAAATTCATATTTGGAAAATACATCGATCACAGTAAGTAGACAGGAATATCCTCTGTTACTTTTGACGTATTTTGGAAGGAAAAAAATATCCGCTTGCCATAAATAGTTCATTCCCGGAGCTGTAACTCTTCTTCGTCTAAATTTGGTTCTACGTTGTTTATGTCGAGTATAGGAATCTTGAGTTAGCAGATACTCTTTTGCTTTCCTCACCGATATACCGCAAATCGCACTTAATCTATTAATGCTGCTTAGACCCCCCGCAGATTCAATGTCTTTGTACACTCGGTCAACTTGTTTTTGGTTCATGTTTATTTAATATCAAATTAAACAAGCATAACAATAATAGAACTGCAGATTTACTTCTGCGATGACAGTACCTTGCTAAGAACCTGACAACACTGAATAATAGCTACAAGATTTTCTGCATCTGACGCTTTGACGGTTTCATCTAACCCCTTTGAGATATTCAGATAAAAGTTGACCCTTACAAAGTTTAATACCAGAGAATCATTAATCCTTAACTCATTCTGACTAAATCGAGTTAAAATATTTTCATAACTTAATCCATTAGTTCTATGCAAAAGTTAGTAAAGACAAAATTGTCCACAAGTATTGCTGGACCCAGATTGAACTCGGGTTTTGATTGAGCGAATAACGCTGTAGACTCAAAAATTCTGCAATAAATTTATTGTCAAACGAAAGCGGCATTGCACAACTATCAAAAAATTCAACTTCATTGGAGTTTTCGTGCTTAAATATTGCAAACCAATGTTATCCAGGCTCAGCAGAGGTGTCTGACTTCACAATAAGTGCCAAATTTTTCTCATTGAGGTTTTTCAGCTGATCGCATGGAATTACATCTGTGTGGTAGTGCTTTGTATCAATGCTGGTTTGTAGAACCTTAAGAAGGTCGATAGTATTCATACTGAAACAAGAAATTGGCGAAACCGATCAATTTCCAGAACTCCCTGTTGTTCGGACAGCACAATACAGTGAATAGATTTTTCCAGTGGTTTACTAAGTTGAATTTCTAACTTCACACTTCCTGATTTTTCTAAATGGAGTAAAGCTTCATTCCCTGTTGGTTGCTGGATAGCGAATGCAAATAGTGCATTATTTTCCTTGTAGCTTTCTCGATCGAAAGATAAACCAAGGTCTTGTCCGGCAATGCCAGTACTCGTAAAGAGTAAATAATAAGCGAGTAAACACTCGTTTTGCTCGAAATCTAGAGAAAGTGGGCGTATCGGCATTGACATATTATTAACGCTTATGCATAAATTCCGTATGTTGAAATGATGAAAACGAAATGGGGTAGAGCCAATATCTCCATTAAAAGACAGGCTATCAACAAATCCGATGACAATCCTAGATGGAACCGTATTCAAAAATATATTTTCTTCCACTGCAGATGAACTCCCCTGAGGTATAGTGAAGTATTTGATTTCTGTATTTTTGAATGGATACTGAGCAATTTCTCCTCTTTCAAGCAAGCGTTGATGTGCTAGTATGATGCTTGGGAAAGGAATCTGCTTACGAATGTAATACGTAGCGGATGTCAGTTTGATGGTTGCATCATCATTTGGAGTTCCAGAAAATAACGCGAATGAATCTGGTGTGCGAGTAAGACAAATTCTTATGTTAATATCGTTTAAAATGTATCGATGTTGAGTGGCTAAATTGAACCGTAGTTTGTCCACGAGCTCAAGTCCCTTTGACTTGGAAATGTGGTCTTTTCGTTTCTTCCAGCCCAAATTCTCATCATCAGCGATTCCACCTTTAGTATCTTCATAATACAACGCACAGCCTCCTTGTGAACTTTTATATTCATTTCCATACGAGAGTAACGTTTCTATGTACGCTCGGTAAGGGTAACCGTTGTTACTCGTGGAGACAAGTTTTTCGTTAAAGTAAATATCTAATTGAGAAAATAGTGAATGAAGAAACAAATTCGTTGTTCCGACTTTTGAGTCACCGGGTAAATTCGTACCATCCTTCTTGGTAACTTTTAACTTTACGTAAATAAAGCTGTCGCTTAAATCCAAATAATGATTTCCATTTCCTGGGATTTTAAATTCTATTTTGTTTGATGAATCCTGCACGTTCACAATTGGTTGGTACTCTTCATACATGCTGTAATCGCATGTAGTGTCAGTAGAAGGAATCGAGAACAAATCGACTTCACCGCGGATTGCTGGTTTTGATAAATTATGCAGTAAGGACATTATGAAAAAATATCCAGTCTTGTTCGTTTTGACGCTAAATTTTTTGACTTCGACTTTTTCAAAGTAGTTTTCTGTTTGGCTTTACTTTAGAAACTCTTTTTCGGCTTTTCACAGCAGGTTTCCTTTTCACTTTTGTAGGTCTTATGATATTGTGCACCTGCGTAATAAAATAAATACGATGGCTTAGTCTTTATCTTAATTAAAATTGTTGTACCTTTATCGTTTGTGTTTTGCTTCTTCTTGACACTCCTTTACCAGTTTGAAGGGACTGTGCGGCTGATGTCAATATCCCTGTACCAACTTTCTTGATGAATCCAAGACTATTCCGTTTCAATGCCGTTTTCACTGAATCACCATTTGTTGTGATGTCTGAAATTGTTCTGATAGCTGCCTCCTTCGCGTGAGGAAATATATGTTTCATTACTAATGGAATGGCATATTTTGCAATTCCCCCCAATACTGAGCCGAGACCTCCTCCTCGTTGCCTCACCCCATGGAAAACGGGTATACCATAACCGATTTGTCCTTTTAGTGTGTGGTAATAATGATCGTGATGGAAGATATACTTCTGTCTCATGATTTCTCAAGTTCAAATGTTGACTGTCAAAAGTATAAAATGATACTAAACTTCAACAAGCCCTTACGTCAACATTAAAGTAAACTTCAATTGAGATTACTAAAGATTCCCATCCCCATACTATTCTGTTAAAATGGCCTCCTCGTAGCAAAAATTGTCTTTTATAAACTAGTAAAAGACCGGTTATCAGGAATTGAACCAATTGCTTTTAGGGTAAAACAAAGACTAAATCCACTAGTCTAGAAAAGACAATTCATTTTTTCAATTAAAATAGTTAATAGATTTTGAGAATNACAAAGACTAAATCCACTAGTCTAGAAAAGACAATTCATTTTTTCAATTAAAATAGTTAATAGATTTTGAGAATTTGAATTTAATTATCAGAAACGGAAACTGTCGAAACATTCAACTAACAATGTTGAGTTGTTAGTTTGAGTTTAGTGCAGGTGTGATTTGGTAAATAGGATTCCAAAAATCACTAGTGGCTGAGTAATAAAATTGCATCATTTGTACGTTCAATTTTAGCTGTGATAGTATATTACTGTTACAGATGATGCAGTTGTACTGTATATAAGTACAAGTCCTAATACACAGGAGTAAAACAAAGTCAGTCTTTTGTCTGAATTCAACTAATTTGAGATGTGTACTATGTACAAATGTATTTTGTGATCTACATATATAGGATGTATTTGTTTACAAGTGTAAAATTAGTACTGTCTTGCAGTAGTGTGTCATTTGTAACAACATTTGCGGATCACAATGATCCGCGGATCACAATGATCTGCGGATCACGATGATCCGGGATGATCTGCGGGTAGTACANGCGGATCACAATGATCCGCGGATCACAATGATCTGCGGATCACGATGATCCGGGATGATCTGCGGGTAGTACATATCTGGGATGATCTGCGGATCACAATGATCTGCGGATCACGATGATCCGGGATGATCTGCGGGTAGTACAGATCTGGGATGATCCGCGGATCACAATGATCTGCGGATCACGATGATCCGGGACGATCTGTGGATCACGATGATCCGTGATAATCTGCGGATCACACAGATCTAGGATGATCTGCGGATCACACAGATCTAGGATGATCTGCGGATCACACAAATCTTAGGCGCTCTGCGGGTTGGACCGATCTATTACAATAGGGACTATGGGTACCGGACCCGTTCAGCGTCTGGATCTATTTGTCGTANAATAGGGACTATGGGTACCGGACCCGTTCAGCGTCTGGATCTATTTGTCGTACTCGTCCCAAACTTTGGGACAGTAACTACTCTACTCCGAGGTCTGGTACTGTAGTCCGAACTCTCCGGTGGGGGATGAGATAATCCTGAAGGGAATATCGAAATCGGTTCTCCAGAGTGTGAGAACTATTTTTCCTGTCTCTGGGGAAGTTGAACAATAACTCTAATCTGGGGACTCCTATTGTCCTGATCTACGGGGGATCCGGAGTCCCTGAGATCCCCGGGACTTCTCGATCCGCGGGTGAACTGAGTTCTCCCCGGACTCTCTGGGAGTTCTTTCGTTCAGCTAATCCGANGGGTTCTTTTGTTTAACTAATCCCAGTCTAAGGAACTTACCGGTGGACCAAAATCCACTTCTTCCCGATACCTTGAGGTCGGGTTGCACTCTCCCGTTCTGGGGGATTCCGTGGGGGATCAATTAAGTATTGGGTCCCCATGTCCCGAGTGTGACCGGAGCGTCCGGGCCTCTGTTTCCTATCTCCCGGTGCCTCGTCCAGCCCAGCCACACTGGAGGTATCGGAGACCGAGATAACTGAAGATAATGTGTGATGTCAAGGGGAACTCGAAGAACTAGTGCTGCTCATTGAGATGTTGTTTTGCCATGCGAGACTTCTGACCCTGAGCAGGGATGGAGCCCTGCCGAGTCCACGGTCTTCGAAGGGATGGGGGAACCTTTGACACTACTCATACACTTACTGTTCCGACGGGAAAAACCTTTCTCTCTCTCTCTCTCCTCTCCCAACGGATGGAATCAACACCAATCAACCAACAATTAAACACTGAAATAACTACCAATTTTCCTCATACAACTTCAATACAGAATCACTTAAGAGATTTATTATTTTACTCAAGACAAGAACAATAAAGAAACAAAATGGAATGAACTTCCTTCTTCCCTTCCTTCTCGGACGAGAGACAAAAACGTAATGGCCACCTCCCCCACTAGGCGAGCGTTTAGCCTCTATTTATGCTCTCGGAAACCCTGCCACAAGGAGTGTTCACTTCCCTTCTTTTGAGAATTTGTATGAGTCAACTCCCCAGTCCTTAAGACAAAGGAATTGACTCATAGAAACCTCATCCGTTCAACATGTTAAAATTCTGAGAATCAGAATGCCCGGATGCCTGAATAGCTACCGGATTTTCCGCCATGCCACAATATAATGCGTACTCATTGCATAAATATATACAATATATCAGTTGTAAAATTATAAATTATGAGTAAATTATACAATATATAGTATTATATAATAAATAATATAAAAATGTAGGAATTATATATAATATACTAAAAATATATTATATATATAATATATTATTTATATAACATATATATTTGAATATAACATTTAGGTGTGTTGCGGATATCCGGAGCCTAAAACTGCTGAATAGACTATCCACCGCATGCCGGATACTATAGATATCCGCGTGGTTAATTTTTCACCAATTTTTTTTAATCCTAAGAAATGAATCAATAATTTTATTAGATTTAATATATTGGATTACATAATAAATCCATCAGTGTTTTAAAAGTTGACTCCTGCACGTTCGTGTGAAATGAGACAAAACGTATCTTGTTTTGATAAAAATTATGTGCAATAGGAGTTTAGTCAAGTATGCGTACCGGATATACGATATCCGGCAACCAGAAAACGCCGGACATCCGTTAAACCTGCCGAATATGGTATATGGTATATTGTAGAATATCTGCAACACCCATAATTATATTATTATATTGTGATAATATGTAATTATATAATATATTTATTCGTGTGAACTTATGTGTTAGGTATTTTAAATAATGACTACATATTAGTGCAATTGTATAAGATCAAACATATTCTTTAGCTTATTTTTTTAATTCTAAACTGATTTTCTTATGAATTATCTTAGTCCATAGTAAATACTACTAATGAATAATTATTTCACTTTCCGCTTTGATTTTTCCAGCGATTGTTATTTTATTTATTTAGTAAAGCATGTTATAACTAATGACTATCGACTGGAATTTATATTTCTTTCACTTTTTAACTCCTTTTTTTCCCGCCAGTTGAGGTTTAAAGTTATGTTTCCAAAACACTCACCTCGGCTGCTATGCATAAATGGGCAAATCTCGCATAAGGAGTTGCGAGGACGGGTAAATGGTTTAGAAAAATTTTACTTTGCGGCACCCACTCCGATTTGGACGAAAAATTTTTTGTAGACTAATGTGAGGTCGCTGATGATTAATATGCAAAAATATTTCACCGGAAACGTACAGAAAAATAATTTTATAATAAAATAACTGATATTTAGCTTATACTGAAATTAGTTAACTAATTAAACTCATTAACTAATTAACTTAAGTTAGTTAACCAATACATACATTTGGCAGCGAAAAACACTAAAATTAGAATAAAGTGTGGTGGGTCAGCCTACATGCTGTTAGGTTACGAATAAGGTATTTTTTAAATCAGTTTTCTTTCGTTTAATACGTTGTTAAAATTTTACACTGCCAATGACATTTGAATTCATCACCACCCCCACAGCTGGGCACATCATAAATAAGCCAATTAAAAGCATAGAATTCCTAGTGTTCCATGACTCGCAGCCAGATTCAGTCACTGGGAGCCCTGACTGACTCGAAACTTTGGAAGTTGACTCCTCGAGTCATGATTCTGACTCATGTTTCTGACTCGTTAATTTTTGGAAGTAGACTGAGTAAGTGACTGACTCCAGAGTCATGTAATACAAAATATAGAAGATTGTTTAGGACAATCTGAAATTAAATGAAAACTTTAGTGGCGAAAGTACGTCAGAAAGAACAAGAAAAGTCCGACATTTTTATTTGCCTGTTGAAAAAGAGTCATGAATCACAAGTCAAGAAGTCAACTCCTAGAGTCATGGTTCTAACTCCCAACCGCAAACAAAAAAAAATTGTTTTCAAAAAGCTAAAAATTAATTGACCTTCTCGAATTCTGAGCATGGGGTTGAGTTTTATTGTATTCTCAAACCAAAAATGAGCCTTTACCACTCATTTTGCCTCAAATGAGCAAGAGAAAGTGTATTGTAATTTCGGAGTACTGAGATTAGAGAGAGCTAATTCGTTTTTGGTTGAGAGTAAAGTAGAAAAAGAGATAGATTATAATAGTTGCGAGGGATGCGTACAGATGGAAGACCAACTCTGCGCCTTAGAAAATTTAAAGTGTGGCGTGGTGGATTGACTCCGCGCAGGACAATTCCCGCTGAAAGTTGATTCAAAAAGTACTTTATTCGTAACCTAACAGACTGTAGACACACCATGCAGGAGTGCCATATGTAAAAAATTCGGTAGTAATTTAAGAGGTATTCCAGTTGGTAAATTTATTTGCTTCAAGGCAGGCAGTTGGATGTAGGGTTGCGAATGACTCCCGTTTTCTTCAGTGTCAGAGTCACGTGACTCAGTGTCTTGAGTGAATCAAGACTCCCATTTTCACACTGAGTCAGAAACATGAATTTTAATGACTCAGTGACCCTTATAGAATCTCTCCTGAAGCTTGAATCAGAGTCATGACTCTGTGACTCTGAGTCGAATATATTTTTCTTTATACAGTAAAATGAGCATAATACATATTCAAAGCTCAAAATGAGAGATAAAAAGACGCTAAAGATACCTGCTCTTTTCGGTTAGACTCTTAAATAAACTTTTGAAATTCTTCTTTATTTTTGATCCGATTTAAAATTAAATTAACTCACCTGCAATATTTACACTGATCCTTCGTGCAAACTCTATCAAAATAATTGATGATTGAACAGATCGGAATGCTTTGAACTTTTGTTATTTTATTGACTTTGTTCAATTAACTCACTTTTTTGCTGCATAATTATCAAACTGCAGTTCTAAACTAGTTCGAAATCTAAATTCAAAATTTCAAATGACTGAAAAGTTTTGGATTTCGATTTCGAAAGATTAATGTTGAATTTTGATTTAGCTTACAGTTTGTACTGAGACTTAAATTTTGATTTAGCTTACAATTTGTACTGAGACTTCGATTTCAATTTCGAATGAAAACTTGAATTAAATTTCGATATTTATTTCGTTTTTCGAATAACGAATTTCAAATTCGAGCACCTTAAAATTATGAATTTTAATTTTTTTATAGTATAAAACTTTGTCCATCTTAAGAAAACTCCGTGTTATACATGCTTGAAACTTTATCTCCAGATCTTAGTATTATTTCAATTTCAATGCACTGAGTTGTTATTGATCTTGATTTGGAAACTTAACATCATGGTCATGGATTTAGATCTAAACAATTTAAAAATATGAATTAATGTTTAGATTTTATAGTTTTCTTAAAGCATCGATTTCGACTTACATTTGTATTTCAAATGGCTATTGCCTACTTCGATTCTGATTGTGAGTTGGAATTTTTAAAAGCGTTGAATTTAGATTTTTATTAAACTCTGGAGTTCAATTTCGATGTATAGTGGTGTACGTTACAAATGTGCTTCAAACTAAACACGAGCCGAGCGGCACCAAACTCCCACTCTCAGATTTGGTGTGGGTTGCGGGAGTTGAAAAGAATTGGGTAGTACAAAAAAAGCAACATGTAAAGCAAGCAGTAACGCTTTATTTCTTGAAAGTCATGACTCTTCGCAGTGAGTCACCACTCACAGTCACTTTGGGAAGGCACAGAATCACGAGTCAGGTGACTCAGAGCCACGACTCAGTGACTACCAATTCTCTATTGAGTCAGAGTCACCCAAAAC
The DNA here is from genome assembly GCA_002738285.1 of Holacanthella duospinosa. Lineage (NCBI taxonomy): Eukaryota > Metazoa > Arthropoda > Collembola > Poduromorpha > Neanuridae > Holacanthella > Holacanthella duospinosa. The sequence goes on from NIPM01000286.1 coordinate 75,831, forward strand.
CAGTGACTCCGAGAAATTGATGAGTCAGAGTTACTGAGTCAGAGTCATGTGAAACCCTAGTTGGATGGATGTTCTTGTAAAGCTTAAGAAAAAGAGAACAATCCTCAATAGGCTCCGAGACGATGTGAAGGGTGCGACACCAAGTGAGAGAAATCTCCAAAGCGCAATTCATCTCTCAATTGAAAACTAGTTTTACTCATAACCTGTGTTAATTGATTAATTAAAAATGTCAAAACCAACTATAATGTTTGTGATGTTTATGGGTGTAACAATACACCAAATAATACAGCATATACAAGACTTTTAGTTTCTTTTTATTGTTTTCCTAATATAACTTATCCTAATAATAAGGCAACAAAAAATGCTGCTAGTGGTAAAAATTCACGACTCTTACCTTCACAGGGTTCAAAAGCTTGAAACTGGAACCAAACGCTCTGAAAGAATTGACGTCTGTACCAATTAACGTATTCAGTTTCTTCATTGAACTTTTTACCTTCAAATACTAATCGTCAAATGGAAGTGTCGAAAGAAGATCGCCTTCTCATTTTTCTAATTAAACTGAAGCTTGGAGTTTCATTCACAGCGATTGAATGCTTGTTTAGGATTCACAGGAGTACAGTCAGCAAAATATTTTCAGCAACACTCAACCAACTGACAAATTCAACCAGATCTTGGATATTATGGCCCTCAAATGAGACTGTAAGGGCAACATTACCAAAATCCTTTTTGAATTCTTACAAGAATTGCAGGGATATAATTGATTGTAGTGAGGTTAGAACTGAGAAACCTCCTGGCGTCAAGGAACAAGGCTTATTATATTCGTATTATAAAAGTGCTCACACTGTTAAATTTTTAGTTTGTATTACACCTAGTGGAATGATTTCATTTGTTTCCAATGCTTATGGAGGACGATCTTCGGATGCTTTCATTACGAGTGATTCTGGGTTTTTAAACAAATTAGAACCTGGGGATTTGGTTTTGGCAGATAAAGGATTCCCAACAATTCAAACAGGATGTGATGACAAAAGTGTCATTTTGATCATGCCTCCTTTTGCAAATAGTGAGCAGCTTCAATTCTCTGTTGATTCAATGAAAGAAACTTTCAAAATTGCAAGTGTTAGAATTCATGTAGAACGCGTAATTCAGAGAATTAAAATATTTAATATCCATAACTATAAAATTACAATAGTATTGTTGAATCAACTTGACGATATTATTCATTTCTGTTGTGTCTTAGCTAATCTACAACCAAAAATTAGTCAAGAGTAAGCTTAAATTTTTATTTTTTAAGACAAATTGGTAAAAATGAATCGAAGTAAAAAGTGTGTAAAATAGGAATAATTTGACCAATAAATTCATTATCAATTGGAATTTTAAGATATATATGATCACAAGGAGCATACCCAAAAAGTGGCAAATGAGATTTCTGTAACGGACATGGTTATTTGAACTTGTGTGTAATAGTTGTGAGTTTTATTGAATGCAGGCAATCCATTTACTAAAATGAGGTCGGGAACGTTGAAGGTGTTAACATTTCTATCCATGAGAACTTCGGATTTGAACGATGAATTGATTTTTATTTCAAATAAGATGTGTGCCACCTTTTTCTACTACTATTCCGTCAGGACTAGCACAAAGCCAATTTAAAACTGGTGAGATCAAGACTCCAACTTCGATGACTCTTAATCTGTAGTAGCAAGTAAATAATTTTCTTGCAAATGGTTCTGACTTATAAGCAAAATTGGGGCGATTGGTTTTCTTTGAATCTAACAGTTGTTTTGCAAGATCAATGAAGTTGGATTTTCTTCGAAAAATTGAGTGAGACTTTGAACTTGTAATTCGATATTTTCGATTTTCAAACCAACAATTGTTTGAACTTTGCCCAATTGTTTGTATCGCTCTTTCCACTATTGATTTTTCTGAGATGACTAGGTTTTCTTTGTTGAACAGAAAATCGTCATCCCTGAGATTAGGAATTTTTATCGGAAATTGAAATTTGATGTGTGTGATAATTAAATTGAGGATAGTTTCTATCTCTAATTCTTCAACTTCCTCCACCATTCCAGTCACCAGTTGACGAATTTCAACTTCATCCTTAGTTTGAGATTCCAATTGAAGAACTTTGTTCATTGGGCATTCAAGATCTGGTAGAAATTCTTCCAATAATATTTAATTTTTTGGATCGACACAAACTTGAAACTTTTTCTCCTTTGGTGTAATCGTTGTTTGACAAGCGTTCCCCATTTCTGTGCTTGAAATGTCCTTGAATCAGGGACTTCTTCATTTATTTCATAAATGACAGCAACAGTATGTTTACACTGTCCAATGATTCCAGCCTTACAAGTACAATGAGCACTTCTCACTGATATTTCAGTTGTTAACTAAATAAAAGTATTAAATTTAAATCTATACAAGTTAAAAATTTATTAACATTATACCTCAATTCTAATTTCGTATTCTTTCGAATTAACATTCATTTGTGGCAGACATTTTGCAGTACATTTTGACTTCCCTTCATGAATAATTTCAGTAATTGCTTTAACATGATTCGCCTTGGCCAAATCAATTCCTTTCTTTCAAGTAGTTGTTCTAAAAATGTCACTGGTTTTGATATATCAGAATCCACTGGTTAATTTAATTGTTGTCATAATCTACTTTATTTAATTGTTTATTTTGCGGCAAATTTTTTGCAAAAAATTCTAAACTCAATGTTGAGAAACAGAAAAGAGGAACATCATTCTTGTTTTTTTCTCTCACTAGGCGGGCGCTAGTACGAAATTTCACTAGCGCCACTGATGAGCGTCTCGGTGCCTATATTAAGACAAAAGGAAATAAATGTTTCAAAATGGCTGTTTCGTGTGCATTACACAAACAAAAGAACCATCATAAGTCATCCTACAAAAACTTTTGTACAAGGTTTCAGATCTTCCAATGTTTGAAAAAATTAATGTGTTTGCTCATCATCCATCCAACGGATTAATTCCTGTTCAGATTTCCAACTTCAATCCGTACAAAAATACACTACAAAAATCTGTGAATTCATTACTACTTAATGATCCCAAAGACTACTCTACACTAGATACAGTATGTTCCACATTAAAGTTTATGTGCTTTCTTCGCTTTTCCCTAAAAATGACAAAGGTGACTTAATGCGCGCGTTGAATCAAAAGGTGGAGTGAACTTAGCCAACATGAATCAAATCGACAACAGCTGGGAAATAAAGGGAACGGGTTGAGCAATCAGTATTTATTTGATTTAATCACTATGTAAAAATTTAATTGATTGATCCATAGTGATAAGACAAGTGACGAGGATTTGGATTAACCTCATAACTTAATAAGATCTTTAAAATAATTCACCGAAGGTTCGTTTTCATAAATTTTTGATTATGGAATTAATTTGTTCTGGACACTGAAAATTGGTTTATTCATCACTGCATTTTATATATCACTGTCATTGGGTAAGAATAAGTTTACGTAAGATTACAAGTTTTTTTAAAATTGGTGCTGAGTTGCATTCATTTTAATTCAGGTTAGAAACTTTATTCTTACCCAAGGACAGTGATGGTCCATCACGTCAACATAACCTGCAGTGGTGAGTTCTGAATAAAAAAAATACATTAATAACCTAATCTTCAGAGTCCAAAATAAATTAAATTCAGTATCAGAAGCTTATAAAAATGAACCTTTGGTGAGTAATTTTTCAAAATTTTATTAAATTTTGAGGTTAATCCAACTCCTGGTCAACTGACTTATAACTATAGATCAATCAATTAAATTTTTACATAGTAATTAAATAAAATAAATACTGATTGCCCAATCCACTCACTTAATTTTTAAACTGTTTACGATTTGATGCATGTTGGCTAAGTTTACACCACCTTCTGTTTCAACGCGTGCATTAAGTCACCTTGGTCATTTTTGAGGAAAGGCGAAGAAAGCACAGTAAACTTTAACGTGGAACATACTGTACGTTGGTTTAACAGACATTTACAAACTTTTCGGCAAACGTAATTTATAACGTAGAAAGTTGTAATTGCTCACAGAGAATCAGACTTTGTAACATTAACTGTATTCAGCACAAAAGTGGTGGTCTTTGCCATTTTGAAACACATAAATCTCAATGTTAAAAGTTCAATTTTGAGAAATTGAAGATGCCAACTTCAAATGATGAGTACCCACCCTCAATTTTGTTTTAAAATTTTACGCATCAAATGAAGGCTGGATCCGTTGTGTATGCGGATATGGAATATCTCCTAGAATCTGTACCAGAATCTAATTCCACAAGAAACGTATCTAAGACCAAAAAGATGAAAATTCATATCCATACTGGTTTCTAATTCTCTATTGTAAAAGTGGACTTTAGCATATAGATGCAGTGATGCTGTTTTGTTTCTGAAGGACTTTCATTAACCTATTTGTTGTATTTAACCATGCAATCTCTTACCTTAAGTAAACCATCCTCGATCGTGAAAGCTTATTTTCTTAAAGACTCACCAGCAGTCACGGACGTATCCCCCCATCCGCGAGTATACTAAACTTAGATGGGCACACCAAGATGACTTTCTCATCCCACTTTTGAAAAAATTGTACCAAAGCTTCTCATCGCGAAATTAAATGAAAAATATGTCAATAGATCGTAAATCTTTTCTAGATTAAGGATATAACATTTATTATTAACACGAGTTTTTCAAAGAATTTGCGAGTTTCACTAGATTCTTTTTTAATTTGTACAATAAATCTCGAATTAACCCACTGAAATTTGACAAGGAGTATTTCAATCGAACAGAAAATTCACGTCTAATATGAATCTGGCATCCATTTGTGGCGGTCAAGTCAAATTCTCCAAAAATAATTCTATAGATTTGCCAATTTTTTTTTGGAAAATTATACTTTAACGTAAATAATGCATGGCAGATTCTTAATTTGCCTCTAATTGCTGATTGAGAGCCGTACCACGTAAACTAATTCTATTCGGTCATTTTGACATTTGTTACAAGAACGATTACTGTTATGTTCGTAAGTTGATGGAAATAAACGATGTTCTATTAAGGTGTTTTTGCTGATAATTGGTAGTTGGTTTTATTGATGCTTCTTGCTCGGAAGAAGCTTATTTATATATGGTCAGGATGAGTCAAATAATGTAGTGAATCGAACGTGGAACGATATCGGTGTGTTAAGTCAACACCCGAGTTCCACGTTGGACTAACGACAATCTGAGTCATCGTAACCTAATACTAAACAGAAATTCAAGTGGAATTCGCAAATGTAAGAGTGATTACCATGAGAAGTTATTTGCTTTTAAAGTATTCCAAATTCAGGCAATAACCTTTAAAACGTGTGAAATAAATGAAAAATATATAGTATAATAAAATGTGCCGCTAAAACCAGGAACTTTGGTTAATGTCACCTAATCTTTAAATTATCACTCAGTTGACCTTATCGGCTATTGCCAACTCCGTTTAGTGTTAACCGATTTTTCGGCTGCCTCGGAGGTGACTTTAAGCTAAAATCACTGTATGACTAACCACAAGCAACGTTGAGAGAATCAATGGAATACAGCATTGGGATTTTAGGCCGCATCCCATTTACTCGTTTACTATGCTTTTGGTTGGTTCAAAAATCATATAAATAAGTCCTCTTACAGCTAATTAGAATCGCACTTCGAGATCAGAAAATCATCAACCAACTAAATAAACTGTCCCATTTTACCCAGGCCTTCAACTAAAAAATCTTATCATCAGAGTTTACCTACACTACACACCTCACTTTCCCCTCATCATACTTACACATACATTGAACACTATTCGGGAAATAAGAATTCAATACAAGGGCAACTGTCCAGTCTTTGCTGAATTATGTCGTCAAAAATAATAAAAATGAGTAGCAACGCTTACTAAGCGTGAACTTCAAATATATAAGCTGAAAAGCTTCGCACTTCCAAGCCTACAAATAACAAACCATTCCAGCTATAACAATAGCCAGAAAAATTCTCTTTGTATGTTTTGAAGGGCCGGTCGTTAATGTGGTAAAGTTGGATAACAGGCTACTAACAGGATAATATAGTGGGATAAGTTGGAAGAGTTGAATCAACTGATGGAGTAAGACAGGTCGTTAAGGATGTCTAGCGAACTTCTTGATAACGCTGAACGGAGCCCATTTCTTCAAGGACACAAATTCGTTTAGTAATCGTCGTTAATATTGTTGCGGCACAGCTATTATCAGGGCTGCGGACGGGGATTAAGTTAAACATTAAATTACTAAATTGCTAGTGCGTTTTCAAAACATTAAAATTCGTTAAATCGATCAACCTTTCTAGTAGATATGTAGTTGATATGCTGAGCTACTCTCAATCGCAACAACTTTTAGGATTTAGTCAAAACATTTATTTGCACCCTAACGATTTTCAGCAAACTGAACTTGATTAAAGAAAATATTTTAAGGTTTCGATTACGTTAAAAATTAAATTAATGAATTGATAATACATTTTGAAAACGAAAATTCGTTAAATCGATCTTACTTGTAAAGATGTAATTGATATGTTGAGCTACTCTTAATCGCATCAACTTTCAGTATTTAGTCTAAAATTTTATATCCATCAATACGTTTTTCAACGAGAGGTAGCTTTGTAGAGCCAAATAGTGACGCCTAACCATAGTAGAAATAGTCAAATTGACGTTCAAAATTTCTGTATAATGGGAACCAACTAAGGCCCAAATTACCAATCTTTTGGATTTTGGATTGTGGAACCCAGGTCCACAAAACCTGGTCGAAGTGGATCTCGCGATCCAAAATCCAATTGGAATTACCAATAAATATTTCACTCGAGTTCACTGGAACCGTATTCGAAGGTTCCAAATCATGAAAAGTCAAGGTTCCAACTCACGTGTACTTGGCACCAAACATAAGTTTGAATTTTCATTTGGTGTTTTTTATTAATATTGATTAATCATTAATTGCTTAAAGTGTTGTTATTCAAGTTTTGGTTGGATTTAACCAAAGCGTAATCATAAACTTTTGAAACCTAAGGTAATCAATGGAAGGAGTATAATCTTTAGGAAGTAATTTAGTATCTTATTAGTCTTTCTCTACACGAGATCTTTAAAAGTTAACATTATGTCATTATTGTTTCCTTTTCTTACGTTTTTGTCTAGTTTTAGAATTATAAAAAATGAAAGTGTCAAATTCGGATTTCGGTGAAACACGAAATAACCTTACTGTAACTTGACTCCAGAGGTTTCTTTTCATATGTAAAATTACCTAATTTAAATTGAATTTCTTAATTTAAAAGATGGGAAANGAATTTCTTAATTTAAATGATGGGAAAGTACCGTTTAAGCGGGTGAAGGGGGACGCGCTGGTGAAGCCGGATTGTGCAGCTAGTTGTCGCAAATACCTTTACTACTGTTCTGAAAAGTTAAATTTTAAGACTTTTATGAATGAGGTATTTTAATTTGAGTTTTTTGTAATAACCTAAAAAGGTTCATTTTCAAAAACTTAATTTTTGCCAATTGTACAAAATTGCAAACGTGCTCTTTTTTTGATAAAATTTCTAAACCTAAAAAGCTTTCTTTGGATTAGTGTGATCTGACTCGATTGAAGCTTAGTCAAGGTAAGAATAATCTCTTAAATACATCACTGACACTGATAAAAAAAAACTTAAATTAAAAAAATTTGATCCCATCTTTGAATTATAAATTAATTTCTAAATTTTCGCAGATTTGAGGGTGATTCGGGACACCATGCCAAACAAGTCTACACCAAAGCTTGGTTATCGCCGCTTAATTAAACATGATGAGGTTAAGCTTGCTCGTGCTACAGCTGCTATTTTCAAAGGAATGAGCTATAGAAAAGCTGAAGTGAAATACTGAATNTTAATTTTTCGCAGATTTGAGGGTGATTCGGGACACCATGCCAAACAAGTCTACACCAAAGCTTGGTTGTCGCCGCTTAATTAAACATGATGAGGTTAAGCTTGCTCGTGCTACAGCTGCTATTTTCAAAGGAATGAGCTATAGAAAAGCTGAAGTGAAATACTGAATTCCTAAGTCCGTCCTTCAACGACGAGTAACCAAGCCCGATACTTAAGATTTGGGAGGACAAACAGCACTAGAAGAGGAAGTTGAGACTTCAATTGTCGAAAAACTCATTATTTGTGGAGAATCGAGATATCCAACGACTGGAATGGATTTGAAAGTCATTGTCAAGGATTATTTGGACCGACGAGGGATCAATCATCGGATATTTAAGAATAACTTGCCAGGAAAAACGTGGGTTAAATCTTTTTTAACACGACACAAAGACAAACTTTCCCAAAAAATGTGCCAAAATATAAAGAGAGCAAGATCCTCTATAACTCACAAAGTTATCAACGAATTTTTTGATGAGCTAGATGTTACACTTGAAAATGTTGTCCTGGAAAACATTCTCAACTAGGACTAAACAAACTTTTCAGATGACCCAGGAGTAAAAAAAGTCATTGTTCGCCGTGGGACTAAATACCCTGAACGAGTCATCAACTACTAAGTCTTCAATTTCTTTAATGTTCGCCGTCACTGCTAGTGGTAAATTACTACCACCTTACATCATTTACAAGGCCACCAATATTTATGACACATGGACATCAGGAGGACCACCAGGAGCAAAATTTAATCGAACTAAATCCGGGTGGTTTGATTCAACGACCTTCACCGATTGGTTTAATAAAATTGCAATAAATCTATATTTAAAAAAAAATATTTAAAGTTAAATATTTAAGTTATTATTGGCGATAACTTATCATCACATCTTTCTCTGGAAGTTATTTCTGAGTGTCAAAAAAATAACGTCCATTTTGTGTTCTTACCTGCAAACTCCACTCATCAACCATCAGTCATCAGTCAACCTTTGGATGTTTCCTTTTTTCGACCATTGAAAATGTCCTGGAGACAAATTTTGGAACAATGGAAACTTGGGCCTGGCAGAAAGGTTCCAACTATTCCCAAAGACACATTTCCTTGCCTTCTTTCAAAACTTTATGAAAAAATTTTGCCAAATTCAAAAAAAAATTTAATGGCGAGGTTTGAAAAATGCGGACTTTATCCAATTAGTAGTTCCAAAATTATCTCACAAATTCCTGAAGAATTAAATGTGACCGAAAACTCGATTTGAGCAACAGTTAAAGAAAGTTTCAAAACTATTTTGTCAGAAATGATATTTGAGTCTGCAGTTCAAAAGAAGAGAAAAAAGAAGCTAAATGTTCCAGCTGGAAAAAGCATTTTATCAATTGACGTTTGCTCAAATTCAGAATCTGAGTCACCTGTTGAAAATTTTGATAGAAGTGAGAACGAAGGGAACGCAAATATCCTGAACAAATGAGACGAGGAGTTGTTATATTTGACCTTAGCCTGACTGACTTGAGCTCAAACAAGTTCTGAAAATGAATTTAAAAAACTTTCTAAAATAAACTTGTGTTTTTAAAAACTCAGTTTAGTGTCCCTAATGACCTTTATAAAAGTTTAAGAGGTACAGACATGAGAAAAATGATAGCGTCCCTCTTCACCCGACATTGCAGGTGAAGCGGGACAGTGCTTATTTCATTTTATTTTTATAGAAATTACACAAAAATATTAAAAAATATATATTTATGTCAAGATGAAGGATCAAAGAACATAGAAAAATTTATTTCATGATTTAATTTATAGCATTATTAGTGAAATTGTCCCGCTTCACCCGTATCCACGGTACCTAATGCAGAAAATGCATCACGTGGAAAACTTTAGTTACAGTTATGCAGCTGTACTCGGTTCACATTCAGAAGACAAAAAACTTTGTTCAAATCTTTACCGCCGGTGTCCATACTCAGCATCTCAGATCATAATATGGATTACGTGATATTACCATTTAGTTTCTTTCAATTGAACACAATGAGGCATTGTTAACCAATACAATGCATTTTTGTAGTTTCCCAACAAAAACCAATGATTTCACCAAATAAGTTTGAAAATTTTTTTAATTATTCAAATCTACTTGGTTGCATTTATACCTTCTTGGGATATCCTTTCCGCGCATATCCCATCCTTCCTAACAATATCCTATCCTTCCCACCCTTCCGGCCAATATACGATCTCTCCAAACCGCTCCCACCCATAACCCATCGTACCACATCTTTCTCGCCCATATTCCAGTTCTGATTGAATTATTTAGTGTATAATAAAGAAGTCAGTGCTAAACTTCGTGTAATTTATTATGCATTATACACATTAAAAATAATTCAATTTTGTGTACAACGTTCAATTTGCTTTTACTTCAGAATTAACACTGACAACACAACACATGAAAACGTCATCAAAATGTGATAAAATATCATATGACATAGATGATGCAAACTCCTACACTGTCAGGAGGGACCATATTAAATATTTTCCAGTGTTACATGAGTTACGATGCTTTTGCCTAAAAATTTTTTTTGTGGGTTATACAAGAGGGTGAGTTATCTGAATTATAAAAATTGCGCGGGAGGAATGTTGGTAACTTTNCGAAAACGTCATCAAAATGTGATAAAAAATCATATGACATAGATGATGCAAACTCCTACACTGTCAGGAGGGACCATATTAAATATTTTCCAGTGTTACATGAGTTACGATGCTTTTGCCTAAAATTTTTTTTTGTGGGTTATACAAGAGGGTGAGTTATCTGAATTATAAAAATTGCGCGGGAGGAATGTTGGTAACTTTTGTTGAAAAGGCTAACTAGCCTATGTAAGCAAGGCAGGNTTTGTTGAAAAGGCTAACTAGCCTATGTAAGCAAGGCAGGCAATGACACTTTATCTAAAATGGTTCTTATCGTTCCACGTTACTATCTAAAATAATGCTAGCGTCAAACATTTGGTACTACAGCCATTGAAGGACCTGTTTGCGTAGGCATTTATTGATATCTCGAGTTCAGAAAATTGCAATCTTCTGTTTTGATTCATAATTCCACAGCGAATCGTCGTAAATTACAATAATTTGTTCATCAATTTAGCTGATTCATTTTGTGCATTTTGAGCATATTTAGCATTTCTCCCTGTATAAATTATTTCTCAAGTATTGTGTGATAATTGCTTATTGAAGTCTATACTGTAATTATAAATACCGCTGTATACTGCTTCAGATTGTAAGTTATTTGTAGTGTTAGCAGTGATTTAGATTCGTAATTTTTGAAACAGTTAGAAGTTCAATGAACAAAAAATCAGTGAATTTGTGTTGTTAACGCAAGAGAATAAGGTTACTTACGACAGAAGCAGTGTTGAGAGGACAAACTCGAAGTCGAAGAATGGGGTATGGTTCTTCTGCATCTACTGCACCTCACTCAACAGAGAACCTGCCGAACCCGCTCTTTGTCTCTCTGCTTTTATCCATTGCTTTGCATTAACGTGTCTATTCAAAACTGATTTTGAAAAAAATTTTTTAACAAACGCAATTCTTAACGCATGAACTGTTTCTTAATTCTCGGTTTTTGTGACCCAGAATACATTCTATCGCTTCGTCCCTGTAGAAAAGCCGACTGAAACGTCCAAATGAAATGAAAGAACGTACAAATGAAAGCATTTTTTAGTTCTAAAAACGTAGGATCTTTGCATGCAGTCGTTTCACGAGTATGTTATAGTTGTGGTGCACTTATATGGTTGAAAAACCAGTCAAGTGCAGCCGAGTGTAGCGTGAACGGAAATTGTGTAGGCATTATTACTGAGTGTTTGGGTCAAAATACGGTTGGTTGATTCTTGATTGGGTTAATGAGAGAAACACAATTTTTTCAATGATTGGAATTCGTATCGCACAGCTATCTCATACGAGTTCGTTAGCCAATAAGGGGGGGGGGGACAAACTTACTCAACATTTAAGTACAGACGAACTGCTTTAACATTAGGATAGTCAACATAGGAAATGAGACAAGTTTTAAAAAGTGACACTGCCCCATTTTCTAAATCAACTTCCCTGACGGGGGGCCACAAGATTTTTAGATTAGGTGAACAAGGTGCATCCATATCCGATTTAAATTCTAAATCAAAATAAGAAAACCTTTGGTTTGCTAATTGAAAACTACATTTAAATTAGTTTGTCGAAATAAGTGACCTACCCGTTAGAAAAAAGTCAAAATTGATTAATCAAAATATTTACTTGGAAGGTTACACCTACTTCTTCTCCAACAGAGGGATATCTTCTTCTGGTATAGGCTTCATAGGAGTAATTGTGTTGGTTTTTCTATCCGTAAAATGTTGCTCAAAATCTTCTCCCTCAACCAAATTATAGAGTTACAAACGCTTCAGAAAATTCCCGCGAACTCGTTGAAGAATTTCAGAACGGACCTTTCCCGCAGCCGTTCTCAACGTGTCTTTCAATTCTTCCATATTTGAAGGTCTAGGACATTTGGAGTAGACGGTACGCTTCAAATAGCTCCAAAGCTACAAGTCACAAGAGCTAAAATCTGGGTTACGAGCAGGCCAATTTATTAGTCCTCCTCTTCCAATCCATCTCCCAGGGGAGAAATCATTCAGAAAGTTTCTGACATTAGCTGTGAAATGGATGGAAGCACTTGCTGTTAATAAACTTAATTAATTGGGATGTGCTGTCGCTCACATGATTGGTCTAAACAAGGAATGAACACTCCAATAAGCATCGTGAAGTACATCTATGAATTCACGTTCGTTTTGTTTGGAAAGAAATGGGGAAAAATTTCGTTTCCAACAATGGCTGCTCACATAACCACCATTTCTTTCGTAGTTGTTTTGATCGCATTAACAACTGGAGGTATTTCCTTTGCCCAGTCGGAGTTTGCCTTTTCCATTTAAGTATGCAGTTGCTTCGTCGCTGATGACAATGCGGCGAAGCAAGTCTGGATCTTGATGGACCATATTAATTTTTGCATAGAAAACTCAGGTCTTGGAAAGAAATGTATCTTTTAATTCTTGATACCTTCGAGCCGTAAAGCAATTGAGTCCAACAGTATTCAGCAACTGACCTCTGTGAAGTCCCTTGCTTCGCAGCAAGCACACGGGAACTCAAAAATGAATCTGTCTCGACAATTAACTTCAAGGAGCTTATTCTAGTCCAAATCACAACTTTGGTAGCTACCGATACCTTCAGAAGTAGTTAGAGCTTTTTGAATTTATTTTTGCACTCGCGCCTTTGGTTGCCTCGAATATTTTATTTATTGATTTTGGATTGTTATTGTTATTGAGTGAGACTCAATTCTCCCCAACCGCTTCCCAACCGAGATGCACCTATGGTCTCCCGCCTAAATCTTTTTCCCTCTCTAACGGTAAGCTACGGAATCCTCAGTTTAACTTCAATTTCTGAAGAGGTGAGGTGTAAAATTTTGGTTTGTTTTGATTATGATGATTTTAAAAGTTTTTGAATTTGTTTTAAATAGAATTAAGCTGTCAAAGTTTAATCCAAAGGAAGGGAAGNTGATGATTTTAAAAGTTTTTGAATTTGTTTTAAATAGAATTAAGCTGTCAAAGTTTAATCCAAAGGAAGGGAAGGTATATTAATATTAATAATAATGAATTATAAATTAATAATAAGGTATAATAAGTTAATATTGAAAAATTANGAAGGTATATTAATATTAATAATAATGAATTATAAATTAATAATAAGGTATAATAAGTTAATATTGAAAAATTATTAATATATTGATAAAATATATTGATTAAAATATTGATGAATATTCTATCTGGAAAGTATTCTAAAAGTATTTTCCCATAAGACTATGTAAAAAATAAAATTACAAATTTTTTCCATGTTCCTATATGACCGTAAAATGATCTTTATAACAATTGTGAAGACCCATCGAGGTCACAGGTAAAGGTTAAACCTGTGGGTTGAATCACCCATACCGGGGGCAAGGTATAAAATTTCTAAGTTTTTTTCGCATAGAAATCCGTTTCAGGACTTTCTGAAGCAATTCTGAAAATTATTTTAAAAAGATTTTTTTTTGAAAATTTTCGAAAAGTGCAAAATTTGAAAAAAATTTTCTAATTCCAAAATTTTGATTTTGGGTTCCCCTTTAACCCAAAAAATGTCTTGTATAAAAGTTGCTCAGCATAAAAATCCGAACAATTTTTCCATTTAACAATTTTCTCTGAGGTGACCCCTTCAGGTCAAAAGTAAGGTAAACGTCCAAAGTACCCATACCGGGAGCAAGGTAATTTTTTTTTGAAGAATTTTTGCCCCTTATTTTATAGAAGAAATTTTGTGGCTTATAGGGGAACCCAAAATCAAAATTTTGGACTTCGAAAAATTTTTTTCAAATTTTGTACTTAGAAAATTTTTGAAAAACGTTTTTTTTTCAAAAAAAATTTCAGAATTGCTTCAGAATGTCCTGAAACGGATTTCTATGCGAAAAAAAAACAGAAATTGTATACCTTGCCCCGGTATGGGTGATTCAACCAACCTCTGGTCCCTCAAGAAATGAAATTACTTAAATAAAAGTTGTTCAGCATGTTATACTGAGCATATTTTCTCTTGGAGATTTTTTTCTATGATTGCCCATCGAAGTCACAGGTCAAGGTCAAACCTCTGATCTCTCACAATTGATGAAATGACACAAACAAAACTTGTGCAGAATGTAAAACTGAATAACTTATCCTTTCAAATTTTGTTCTGTAATGACCCATGGAGGTCGCAGGTCAAGGTCAAACCTCTGAAACAGATTTCTATGCGAAAAAAAGGAAAAAAAAATCGCAAAAAACTTCGAAAATTTTACCTTGCCCCCACCCATAAGCGCAATGTTAATTTACCTGACCTTTGACCTGATTGGGTCACCACAGAGAAAATTGTGATTTGGAAATGTTGTTCAGATTTTCATTCTGAGCAACTTTTGTAGAAGAACTTTTTTGGGTTATAGTGTAACCCAAAATCAAAATTTTGAACTTCGGAAAAAAATTTCAAATTTCGTACTTAAAAAATTTTCGAAAAAAAAAATTTTTCAAAAATTTTTCAGAATCGCTTCAGAATGTTCTGAAACGTGTTTCTATGCGAAAAAAAAAAAACGAAAAAAAAAATTTTTGAAAAAAACTAAGAAATTTTATACCTTGCCCCCGGTATGGGTGATTCAACCAAAGTAACAACCTAACAACGATATCCTAAGTGTGTTCAGGTTGATGTCACTCGCTGGCTACGTGTGTTCTGGTAAATGTCACTGGAGACGCCATTTTTCTTTCNGTGTGTTCAGGTTGATGTCACTCGCTGGCTACGTGTGTTCTGGTAAATGTCACTGGAGACGCCATTTTTCTTTCTTTTTTAAATTTTTCTCTTTACCCATAACCTAATGTCCCCACATACTGAACACATAAGTTCCTGTTGTACTTTAGTTGACTAGTAATCTCCGGGTTGATCCATTAATGCCTACTGCGCATTAATTGGTCCGATATATTTGTTTGGTATGATCAGCTGTTAAAAAGAATTACTGGTCTGCTAACTTTACGTTTTTATCTCCTAGTCGGCTATTTCTGATCGGCCTACTTTACGCTTTCTGATCTGGTAACTTTACGGTCTTTTTTTCTGGTCGGCTAACACTGATCTGCTAACTATACGGTCTTATGTGCTGATCTGCCTACTTTACGTTGAAATTCTTTGGTCAGCTATTGCGGATCTGCTAACTTTAGGGTGCGGATCTGCTAACTTTATGGTGCTGTGCAGTGATGGGCAACCCAACCCAACTTCAGAAATTTTTAAAGTCTCCCCAACCCAACCCAACTCCGAAATTTTTTAAAGTCTCCCCAAACCAACCCAACCCAACTTCGAAATTTTTTAGAGTCTCCCCAACCTAACCCAACTCAACTTCAAANTTTAGAGTCTCCCCAACCTAACCCAACTCAACTTCAAAATTTTTTAAAGTTTCCCCAACCCAACCCAACCCAACTTCAGAATTTTTTAAAGACTCCCAAACCCAACCCAACCCAACTTAAAATAAGGTTTATATAAGGCTAAGTAACAAAAGCAGTCAGGGTGCATTATATAATCATGCAGAGCAAGTGTGACCAAACCTGGGACTGAAAAAAAATTTTGGCCCGAGTATTTTTTAAATTGAAAGCTCGATATGGTATAGTTTAAGGGGTTATGGTAGGAGTAATAAAACCTAAAAATTTATGAAAGGAGGGGAGCAGGGGACAAGGGTTCAAAGTTTATACATTACAGTTTTTTGTTTATACGGGGCTGTAAATAGACATGACTGTCCCTGACTGCATATTAAAAATCCTGGCGAGTATTTTTTTTTTTAAAGGCTGAATATATTTTATGTTGAATCAGCCATAGTGAGCCGGTTAGGATTGTTTGGACGGCCCATCAATGGTTCTGTGCATCGCAAGCGCCTATCCCAACCCAACCCAACTTCGAAATTTTTAAAGTCTCCCCAACCCAACCCAAACCAACTTGCGAATTTTTTAAAGTCTCCCCAACCCAACCCAACCCAACTTCGGAATTTTTTAAAGTCTTCCCAACCCAACCCAACCCAACTTAAAATCTCTTTCAACGCTTGGTATCCCAACCCAACCCAACCAAATCCCAACCCAAC